>BMAC01000364.1:573031-627988 GCA_014905375.1 Phtheirospermum japonicum
TCCTGAACTGGTTTTGCACCATCTTCTAGCACAATGTGATGCATGCAAGTGGCCGGGCTAATTCCTTTGATATCCCCCAAACTCCAACCAATCGCGCCTTGAAATCGTTTAAGAACTTTGATCAACGCTTCCTCTTCAGCTGTCGTCAACTCGGAAAAAATAATCATCGTCTTCTTTTCACCTTCTTCGAGATAGACGTACTTGAGATGATTTGGAAGTGGCTTAAGTTCGGAGTTTGGTTCATTATCCGGTTTTTCCGCAACAATCTCAATAAGGTCAATTATGCCCTCGGAATTTACTTCGGACCAATCGTCCTCCTCGGACCCGTCTTCGAATTCAGCTTGTACAATTGGCTCAATGGAATCAACAAACGAACAATCAGCATTCATTGATGACGATGGAGTAGCGTGAAGATCATGAATGGAAAATGTGACCGACTCATCCAAAACGGACAAAGTCATGCTTCCGTTCTTCACGTCAATCAAAGTATTTGTCGTAGCCATGAAAGGTCGTCCCAATAAAATCGTATGCTCCCGGTTATCATCTTGAACGTCTCCCACATCAAGAATCACAAAGTCAACAAGCACAATTAAACTCGCGACTTGAACCAACACGTCTTCAACAACCCCTCGCGGGTAACGAACCGACCGGTCAGCTAGTTAGAGTTTCATCCTCGTCGGCTTGAGTGTACCTAAGTCAAACTGCTCAAAAATAGACGAAGGCATCAAATTGATTCCCGCCCCAAGGTCAAGCATTCCCCGAGTTTCCTTACCATTTCCCAAAGTGATTTTAATACAGAAACTCCCAGGGTCACTCTCCTTAGGGGGAAGGGGATTTCGTAAGATTACGCTCGCCGCATTTGAAATACAAACTTTTTYAWTTTCGGAAAAATTTCTTTTTTTGGATGCCAAGTCTTTAAAAAACTTAACATATGCGGGAACGTTTCTTATAACATCGAGTAAAGGTAAATTAACATTAACCTTAGAAAGCATATTATAAAGATCAAGAAATTGCTTATCTTGCTTTTTCCCTTGAAGACGACTTGGATAAGGAATGGGATGCCGATACGGATTAGAGGCCTTGTGAAGAGTCTTCTTAGGTTCGACGTCTTTTTCAACATGATCCGGTGACTTGGTAATGGTTCCCTCGACTTCATCCTCATGTAAGTTGTTGTTTTCACCATTAGAGATTTCATCAGGAGATGCTACTTTATTATCCACAACACGACCACTCCGAAGCACTGTTACAGCTTGGGCTTGTGAGGATTGGCTTGGTAGCTTGGGCTCGTTCTTTCCCACTTGCTTGGCGAGTTGGCCAAGCGCCGTTTCAAGCTTATCATCCATTTGTCAGCACGTAGAAAATTTGATTCAGTGCGTTGGAAATTTGAGTCAGTGCGTTGCATAAATGTACGCAGCGTCTCTTCGAGGGATGGTGGAACTGGTGCCTGAGCTGGTGGTGGTGGAGGCAAAGGTACTTGAACTTGCCCATGCGGTTGTGGAGGAAACTGTGCTTGACTTTGTCCTTGTGGTTGCGATGGTTGCATTGGTCGAGTTGCAAATGAGAATTGGCCTTGTCCCCATTGTTGTTGATATGGTTGTTGAGGAACAAAATTATTTTGCGGCCTTTGATTCGGTATCGGATTCGCCGCATTGTGAGGGTTTGACCATGAAAATTTGGATGATCTCTCCACCAATTAGGTTTATTGTTGCGTGAATTATAATTTTGATACCCCTGCCCGGTTTGATTCGCTTGATATCCTTGAATAGCAAGTGCTTGTTCGTTGGTTCCATCACCTTGCTCGAATACTACTTGACATAAATTCGCACCATGTCCATACACACCACAAATTCCACACGTTTCTGGTGAGGAAGTAATGCCTTGAGATAATTGCAAAGAGGCCACCTGCCTCGTTAACTCATCAAGTCTAAAGGAATCGTCATGTGCCATCTAGATCTCATGTACAGCTACCTTCTTCGATCGTGAGCTTTTCTGTTGAGAATTGTAACTTATCGATTCGCAAATGTCCCATACTTCTTGAGCGGTACGTGATCCAATCTCTCCCCCTGCTGCATTATCCACCATATACTGAAATGTAAGAATAAGCCCATCATAAAGAAATTGATTAACGAGCTCGAGTGGATAATGATGATGTGGGCATTGTGTCAACAATTCTTTAAAATGTTCCCAAGCTTCGTGGAACGTTTCATTTTCTATCTAGTTGAATGACGCTATCTTTACTCGGAGTTGAGACGTCGTTTGATTTGAAAAATATTTCCCCATGAAGCGATCATACACCATGTCCCAATTTGTAAGAGAATCGGGCTCCAACGACAAAAACCATGTTTCCGCCTTATCCTTCAACATATACGGGAAACATCTCATCTTCAACTGATCTTCATTAATTCCTTGCAACGGAAATGTTTGGATAATCGAGTAAAATTTCCAAATGAAGGTTATCGAATCCTCGTGTAAATGCCCGTAGAAGGAAGGCAAAAGGTTGAAATGAATTGGTTTAAGCTCATAATCTCGGGCCGCTGGGCCTAACGAATGCATGATGTAGATGGGCCAATCACGGGCCGACCAAATTCGCACATACGAGCCGGTTGAGGTTCGTGTTGATGAAACGGCCGGTTAAATGGAACGTACGGTCCTCGAGGATGAAATTRTTGTTGTTGGTTGAACTGTTGTTGATGGAAGAAAAAAGGCATCTGTTGTTGATTCAGTTGCATGCCTTGATTATTGACGTGATGATTGAATTGATCTTGATTAAACGGTGGTGGATTGGGTATATTATTTTGTTCATCTCGAGTTTTCGGTTGGATAGGTTCCGACGTATTTGTTCCGGATGAAGCCATTGATGATTCAGCTATTGACGTCAATCGTGCTCGATTCACCCGTTGGATGTTGTCTAATAAAGGTAATATTTCTCCACCCAAGGACCTACGTCCTTGCATTTACTAACAAACAAATTAAAATAGTCGAGACACAATAACACAAATTTAAACAAACTAAACTACACATATACGAACAAACATTTTTGGACAGCCTTTGTCAATTCCCCGGCAACGGCGCAAAATTTTGAATCGAACTTTTTCGCGTTTAAAATTAATGAAAAGCACGTCCGCAAGAGAACGGAGCTGTTGTATGCGATAAGTTGATCCGAGTCGAATCACGAGGAATTGCAATCGGCGTCGATTAATGTTTGTTCACAATTTTTATAATTAAACACACGATCCATTTCTTTGTTGAAAGGGTTCTACAACTACGAATTTAAAAACGAGCATGCAATTATTAAAAACCTAATTAACTAATTAAACCTAATTAGAAACATGAAAATTCAGATAATTAAGAACGAGAAGCATCAATATCAACTAGCAAGTCGAAAGCATTTGAATTACTAAAATAACATAGTCGAACTAACATACTAATAGTGAAACGTACAACTTAAGAAAACTAAATCCAAAGCAAAATTACAGAAAGCAGGAAATTACTACTTATAGTTCATGAAAATCTGCAGCAAACGATCGAACTTCAGCGTCAAACGATGACAAGTAACGACGGTGAACATAGAAACGAGCCTCCGTTGCAATCTTCGAACGAAATCTTCAAATATGATGGAAAAGGGAAAGGGAATATATTTCTAAGTGTTCTGGACCTTGCCCCCTCGAAGTCTACTTTGGAAATGGAAAATTCCACTGGTTTTTATAGATTTCTTCAAAAATAACCGCTCAACCGCCGGAGCGTCGACGGTGCGTCAGTCGACGTGAGCCAGGTGCATGCGTCGACCAGGCAGAGCATCGACTGACGGGCCTCGGATCGACGCTTCAGAACCTTTGCGTCGACGGTGCGTCAGTCGACACGAGCCAGGCTGCACGCGTCGACAGGCAGTGCGTCGACTGACGGGCCTAGGATCGACGCTTAAGAACCTTTGCATCGATGGTGCGTCGACTAATGGGCCTAGGATCGACACTTCAGAACCTTTGCGTCGACGGTGCGTCAGTCGACGTGGGCGTAGATTCGATAGTACGTCGACGGTGCATCAGTCGACGCACCTGCATGGCTTCGGCTCGTCGCTCATCCCGTTTTCCTCGTTTTGAGCTGAGATATTAACATTGAACAAAGTTAAATTATTTCATACAAAACAAAGTAAAAACACATTAAACACCATAAGAAACGAAAAACATCAAAAAGGAAGAAAAACGATAAAAAGATAAACTTAAAACACATAAAAGCACACAACATACGATGCAAAAACACACGAAAATCACATACAAATATGTACAAATCAGCTGGCACAGGCTGGGCGCGAGCACAGGCATGGCCACAGGCAGGGCGCTGTTGTTGGCTTGCCTTGGCGTCGGTGTTGGCGTCGCTTGGCTTGAGTTTTGGGCCTCAATGCCTTGGCTCGAACCTAAGCGCATCCGGGCACAAATTTAATTCATTGAGCCACCTATGAAATTAGAATTTTGAACATAAAAACTCAAGAACCACACTCATCCACAAATTAAATGAACCAATTTAATCAAATCAAGTATAAAATCAAAAAGGAACCGAAAAACAACAAAACGAGAAAATAACCTAATAACCTAACGAAACTAAACTCGAAACCATTATAAACGAAACTAAAACCTAATTAAAAATACGAGAAAAACACCACAATTACATGCAAAACAAGGCCCCAAAAATCTTAAGGATAGGTTGATATTTTTCTCCAGCCTCTAATCTCTTTGTTAAATCAATTGTAGACTGATGGTTCACCCTCATATAATATCTTTAATAAAACAGAACTTATAGTTTTAGGCAACTCTTATGAGGACAATTAGAAATTTTCCAACCTACTTCATGTTATCTTGTTGGAGTACGGTTGGGGGAATGGCTTGTCCATATTACGTGTCACGTTTGTATGCGGAATCTCTTAAGTGCAGTGGGGGAAAAAATCTCGTTTTGATAATCATGAAGTTCCTAGATTTTGGACATCCTTTTCCAAAAGATATATGAGATTTTAAGAAAAATATAAAGATGGAGACTGGCCCCCGAGTGTCCAGTCATGAACTGAGATTTTAGAAGAGATAGAAAGTTTGGGGCTTCTAAAAGTCACTAGTCAATATGCCATACGCGTTAATGGGCACATAGCCAAAACAAGTGGTTGGAGGAAAAAAGTATCTTCGGGATTAGCGGTACTGGATCACAAATTTGATTAAACACAATTTAGATGTTAGGCACATCGAGTAACATGTGTTAAATAACATGTTCAACACTATGATGAATGTCAAGAAGAATACATATGACACTCTCAAATCAAGAGATGAGTTTAACGAAATGTCTTCATCCTGGGATGCAATAAGACACATTAGAAAAGTACCCTAAAGCTTGTTATGCACTTGATAAGGCATCAAAATTTTGCTTGTGGGAATGAGTAAAAAACTACAATTTCTAGATGGATACGCTTCAAATCTTCGGTGTTGCAAATGTGAAGGGATTGAGTTTTTTTTTTTTGTTTTTTTTTGGTGAAGATCCATAACTGTCATGTGTTCATGCAAAGGTTGATACCAATTGCCATATAAGAATTGATTCCCCGTATAGTGTGGAAAGCCCTAGCACAATTGAGTTTATTCTTCAAAGACTTCAGTTCCATAGTTATTGGGACTGATGTATGTGTCGTTTGTAATGTGATATTTCTATAACTTTATGTCAACTTGAAAAGATCTTTTCGCCTAGTCTTAACTACTCCATGGAGCATATCCTAGTTCACTTAGAATATGAAGTGAGAATTATTGGTCCAGTGCAATATAGGTTGATGTATCCATTCAAGAGGTATCTTAAAACTAAAAAACAATCTGAGGAACAATGTAAGCGTCATGGGCTTGATAGAAAATGCTTATCTTATTGAAGAGGAGTCGACTTTCGCTTCTTATTATTTTGAAGATCACGTCTCCACAAAAAGAACAAACTTGTCTTGTAATGATGATGTCCAAAATGGTGAAGACAATGATGATGACATTCCTTCGGTATTCAAAAAATATGACCTTCGAGCAGTGGGAAAATTATTATTGAACAAAGAAGAATTTGATGCAGCAAGAAATTTCGTTTTACTAAATTATGATGAAGTCTAAGATTTTACCAGGTTCAAAATATCATTTTTAAGTTTGGGTTCATGAATAACTAATCACATAATAAATTAAGATAATTTTTATTTTTAAACATATGCAGCGTTTTCACGGAGGGCACAAAATGTTGTCAACCAAACATTACAGATGTTGGGCTCAATGAAAAAGCGGAAAATGAGTCTTCTAATTGGTTTGAAAACTACGTGAGCTCCTTCGAACTGATTTTAAGTAGTTTTCATATATATACATAGAGAGAGAGAGAGACGATTAGGTTCAAATGAGAACCATGTCTCTATATGTGAACCTGAGGGTCAATTATGAGCCTTAGATCTAATTAAATGGATGGATCATATTTTTTGTGTATTTCCTTATTTAATTAAAAGCATTAGGATTGTATAATCCACTACTGGTGTATATAACTGAAAATATTAATAAAGCACTGTGATTGTATAATAAAAGTACTGTTGGTATATAATAAAAGCACTAGCTCGCAGGTTCGCATATATATGCGAACCTGCGAGCTTGTGCTTTTATTATATACCAGCAGTGTTTTTATTATACAATCCTAATGCTTTTAATTAAATAAGGAAATACACAAAAAATCTTATCCATCCATTTAATTAGATCTAAGGCCCATAATTGACCCTAAGTTCACATATAAAGACATGGTTCTCATTTGAACATAATCCTATATATATATATATATATATATATAGTATTGGGTTCAAATGAGAATCCCGTCATTATATGTGAACCTAGGGACTAATCCTGGCCTTAGATCTAATAATTTGTGTGGACCATATTTTTTCTATTTTTTTAATTTTATTAAATTATTTATATGGTAGGAAATGGTGTTTATGTAATTTCATAAAGGCTGTGAATCAAATAAAAACACAATAATTTGCGTCTCTACCCCGTCATCTTCACCAAACCCGTCTTTACCCTGTCATCTTCCCCAAACCCACGGTTCCTAACCCTAAGAACTTTATCTGCCGCCTCCACCAGAATCATAGGGCTGTCGATGTAGTGAACGGCGACCTTGAATCGGCTGAACCCACCGCCATATGTGGGCGGCGACAGCCCCGAATCACCATCGCCGATTGAAGCAATCGCCATCGCCATCGCCTATGCCTCCCTTTGCAACATGGGACCAGCATCACCGCCGCATGCGCAAAGCCTCCCCACCGCCTGCGCTGCCATTTGCAACATGAGACCAGCCTCCCCACCGCCTACGCAAAGCCTCCCCGCCGCCTGTGCCGCCCTTTCCAAAGTCAACCCTCAGCATCCCCCATCCCCAATTCCCGCCGCTCCCTTCTCCCCTGGCCGATCTGGATGAACCGGTGACACAGGTTGCGGCCGAACGCCGCCTTGCCTGGGCAGAATGCGAACACCAGTTGAAGATGGTGGCTAGCGCAATCACCGGCGCCTCCCCATCCCCCCTCCCCGATTTCCCCTGCTCCCTTCTCACTCAAGAATTGATGTTGGCCTCCGGGTCGGGCTCGTCGGCCCATAATCGAGAATGGGGTTAACTAATCGAGATCGACCGATTGGCCACGGCTGAATTAGACGGCGTCGGTGATGAAATTGAATTAATTCTTGAAGATCTGTTTTGGGTTTGCAGCAATTAAATTAATTTGCAGGTGCATGATATAAAATCACGGATGGTGAAAGTGGATATTACAAAAGGTTTTTAAAAAGAGGATTTTTTTCATCTTTGAGTTTTTCGATAAGAAAACAAAACCCAGATTTTACCAACAGTCAGATTCATTGCATTTTGGATTTTTGCTGGGTGTTGTTGATTGTGTGTTGATGGGTGATGGCGAGGGTGATGGAGAATTGATGTGGGCCTTTTGGACTTGTAATTTATGTTTGAACTTGTCTGCAACTTGTTCTTGTTTTGGTTTTGGTTCTGGGATGTTAGTTTCTGAAGGACTTTTTATTTAAATCATATCATTAAGCAAACTTGTTCTTGATTGTGGTGGTTGATTCAGACGGCTCTGTATTTTTTCCGAACAGGGTTCGACGGGGGTTGTTGGGTCGGATTTCGGACGGCTAAAACAATAGAATCCTCTCCAATCGAAAAAAGCAGTGATAGTTTAGTAAAAAATCGCTGCAATAATATTAAAAAAAGCATTGCTATGTTATTATAAAAGAACTAAAATATAGTAAAAATCCAAAATTCTTACTCGTAATTTAAGAGTGTTTTTTTATACAGTAATGTAGTACTAAAATTAATCACATGCGATACTTTTAATATTAAGGTTTTTAACAGTGCTATTTTATACAGTACCGTAGTGCTAAAATTAATCACATGCGATGCTTTTAATATTCGGGTTTTTAAATTTAATTACATTTATTTATAAAACGAAATTTGTGATGCTTTTTTGTATACAGTCGTAGTGCTTTTCTTACCCGTGTGCTTTCTAAAGAGCAATGCATTGCTGTTTTGCATGTAATTGTTGTGTTTTTATCGTATTTTTAATTAGGATTTTATTGTGGTTTTAACGGTTTTTATGTCGTTTAATTTAGGTTTTTAAGTTGTTTTTTTTAGTTTTGTTGTTTTTCATGTTTCTTGTCAATTTTATGTTTATTTGGGTTAAATGGTTTCAATTAATTGGAGGTTTAGTTTAATTCTTGGGCTTTGATATTTTAAAGCTTCATTTGATAGGTGAATTAAGGTGAGAAATCAAGCTAAGGCATGGAGACCAAGGCTCTAGCCTAGAGTTGCCTAAATACATGCCTAATTGGGTGAGGAGATGCTACAAAATTGACAAACTCCCTGGAATGGTAGCCTAGCTTGCCTACCGTTGCCTAAAGCCATGCCTAGGAGCTCCAACGCCTAGGCATCAGCCTAAAATCACGCCTAGCAGCTCGCCCGCGCACGCCTGCCGAGCAGCGCGCGCGCGCCCGCCAAAGCCGCTCGGCGCCTGCCAGCGCCGGTGCGCATAGCGCGCGCAAACTCCCGCACGCCCCTGCCAACAGCACCCGGCCAGCTCTTGCAAGCGCCCGCCTGTTTCCGCGCCTAGGCGCTTGCCTAGATGCCCGCCCGTCGTCGCCTACACCAGCCCAGCCTGCCGACCACACTGCGCCCAGCGGAGTCCAAAATACCCTTTTTATTAAATTAATACAATATTTCACATAATTACCCTGCTGACATGTCATGTTCTCAACCATTAAGATAATCCAATCTAATGGTCAAAATGAGTCCCTCGGTTCACATATATTGACAGGGTTTCATTCGAACCCAACCATATATATATATATATATATATATATATGTGTGTGTGTGTGTGTGTGTGTGTGTGTGTGTGTGTGTGTGTGTGTGTGGTGTGTGTGTTTTATCAAGCCTATGATGTCTGATTAATTCTTTCAAGAGGATGTTATAGAAACAAAAAATTTAACACACTTTCAAGATGTTGGTTTCCAATTACATGACCATGTTGATAATGAAACGGATGAACTAGTGGATGACCTAAATAGTGGAAGTTTCAATTCACGTTAGAATGAAGTATAAAATGATCCATAATTTAACTTGTTTTAATTTTATATATATATGCAGTAATATGTATTATATTTAATTTACTCAAAATATGTGTTATGCTTGATTTCTATTTTTTAGATGAGGGGTAGAGGTGGTCGACATGGTGATTCTCTTGGACATTCCTCGGGTTATGCTTCTCTTGGCTCATCCGCTTCATCACAATATTAGTTAGACGATGAACACAATACAATGGACATATAAGGAGGGACTCCACTTGATCGTTTCGATCATCCCATCTGATGCCAGTACATTTAGAGGTCTCAGGTCACCGAGTCATAATATGATCGAAGTCCATGTCGTCATCAAGAAGTAACTTTAAATTAATGTTAAATTCTAATAAGTTTTTTATATTAATTGCTTTACATAACCATAATTTTTCTAAGTTGCCTATTTATTCAATATATTTACATTTTCATTCAAATATAGTTCAACCGTACTAATGATGATTCCCAATGAGACTTCGAGAGATACAAGAGCCCGTGTACACCCAATGGGTGGAGATATGAGTATATTCTTAAACTGCATCGTGATGCATGGTGGCCCGAGTTTTTAGTAATTAAATAGCCCTTTCATTTGCAATAAATATATATACATATATATATATATATATATATATATATATATATATATATATATATATATATATAGTTGTATTATATATAATAGTTTTGTATTAATTTATTTTATAATGTAGAAAAAAGGTTATTGGGACCTGAGTCTATATTATGAGAGCACTGTGAAGTCAGCCTTTTATAGCTCTATGGGTGGTAAGTGGTCCAGCTGCATGAACGAATATAAGCATACGTGGAGAGATAAGGGGTTGTTGCCCATGTGCATAGACGAGACCGTCTGGAGGATGTGGCTATTAGAGTAGGACACGCCCGAGAAGCAGGAGAGGTATAGGATGAGAGAGCCCTATGGCCCTAGTACTGGGATATCGAATCGAAGATGCCAGTTACTATATGCTATTGGTCATGCATGTGCGCTCGTAAGAAAATTTATATTTATATTTATAAATTTGTTGGGTAAGTAATTAAATATTTTATGATAATTAATTGTAAAAATTTTAATTAACCGAATACAACGTGAGAAAAGGGGTAAGGAACTCGCCACGTACGAGATTTTTGTGACTATGCACCAGAAAGGAGACATCAAATTTACTGACCACAAAGCAGAGCATAGAACAGTGTATATAATATATATATATATACATACATATATATATATATATATATATATATATATATATATATATATATATATATATATATATATATATATATATATATATATATATATATATATATATATATATATATATATATATATATGTTTTATTAATATTAATTAAGTTTATGTTTTAGTATTGAAAAATGTCTATGTATATACATAGCAACCAAATTATTCCAGGCAGAGTTTTAGAGAAGTATGGATGAGAGACATGCCGCATCACAGTACCCAAACAACGTTGAAAAGGATGAGTTCTATCTAGACATCTTCATAGTGAAGAAGGATTGGCGGTTTGGCACTGGAAGATTCCCAATAATGAAAGCTCTTCCTCACATCCCGATAGCCGTGTCACACAGCTTCAGACACATCCCCAAACTTATCTAGAGAAGGTCAAGGCACATAGAGAGACATTCGAGCGAGTCGATCTAGAGCAGCTCCAGGCGTAGAGAGAGGCGTACAAGCGGGGGAAATATGAGCTCCGTGTGGCGCATGCGTGAGAGCGTCTAGAGCTCCAGGCGTTGCTCCGGTAGCAGATGCAAGATGGGATCACCACGGTTATGGACTAGTGTGTAGCTCAATAATCTCCTTCTCACCAGCCTTCTCCACAATAGTAGCAGTGTTATTAAGACATTTAAGTTGTGGATTTTTGCTTATATTTTATGTAAAACTATATATTTCAAAAATATTTGTGTATTGTTTTTTATTTTTTTATTGCTTTTTTGCGTTTTTTAATTTTTTTTAATCTCTGAAATAGGAAAAAGTAAAATAAATAAGTAACCCAAAAAAATATAAAATCTAGGCAAATTTAAATAATTTACAAAATATAAGGGACCCTAACCTCAAAATAGAGATCAGCGACCTGAAACTGCTACCAAATATGCCACAGCGACCTGCCAAGCCTTCCGCAAATCTCCTGGCGACCTAGCTGGTCCTGCAAAACAGCGCCTCAGACGGGCCGGATTTCGAGCCCGTTAAGGCCCTCCGACGCTTAATTTAATAAGCGAAAACAAAACACTCAACACTTCTCTTCAAATATAAACAGTAATGCGATAGAGCAATATCGACTTAGTAAATAATGAGAGGTATGCACCTCCTTTTATAGATACAAGAGAAGTCCTCCCCAAGCAAGGGTTACCTTCTCCTACCATAATTCCATATATATCACAACTGACTTAGAATTAGGATTCCTTCAATATGCTAAGTTCCCATAAATAATAAACCTCTCATTAAATTAATTGAATAGGGCTGGGCCCATTATTCTTTCCATACAATCCACCCCGTAAGCCACTCACTTTAAGCCCACAAGTTCAATATTCATAAAGCCCATAACCGAGCTCAAGTACACAGCTCAAACCATATGAGATCAAGACCCTATATGAGAACTCATCCTCATACTATAGGTCGCTACTCCACACAAACCAGCTCGCTCACTCCTCAAAGATATAATACAGCTCGCTCATCTCCCAGAGGAACACCCTCTCTAGGAAATGAGGTCGCCTTCCAAAAATACTCTAAAATATCAAAAAATATCACGTGCGGACATTTTGGTCCGTATCAGCTAGTCCCCCATGTTCTAGCTGATTGAAGTACGAAATCAGGTGGGACATGTAAAATAGAACGTTAAAAGAGCAATCATCAACAAATAGAGGACAAACACGCACAAATCACCTCGCCACTTTATCAAGCCATACTTTAGAATAAATCAACTCGGCATACCCAGCTATAACATCAATTATCCCATAAGATTTTACCACATAAAACCGTGAACTCCAAAAGGTCAGCCTGCTGAGCTCACTCATCCTTAAAGAAGACATACCTGCGAGTCCCCAAGTCGAATCCCCAAGACTCCATACTTGACGACCTAAAACCATAAATCCTTCCCTCCACGGCCTCAGGTTATAACTGAGCACAATAATATAAGAAAATACAATCATATGCTTTTAAAAAGTCAAAACTCCATAAGCCATTCACTCAACGTAAAACAGGTCGATCAAAAAATCATTCCATACCACAAACCACAATCAATACTTAAACATCACCTTATAACCATAACAATTTCGTTAGCTCGCCAAAACCCCATACCATAATCCATAATAGCTCATCAAGGCCCAAGATTGTGTTAACCATAAAGGCAAAAAAAACCATAAAACCATAAAGACATCATCGACCTAAAATAGGTCGGCCAGTAAACCATTGCACCCACAAATCATCACTAATCTAAATGAAAGCATCAGCCCACTCCATATAAACCATCATCAACCTAACAAAAGTGTTAGCCCATAACACACTCATAAAATATATGCCGAATCAAGCAAAAACCACATCAAATCACACATGACCCATAAAAACCATTCAGTTCCCCAAGTTCGAATAAAACAGTTAGACCGTACACAATCTACTTATAACCATATAACAATAACATGGGACTGAAAACTACTCAGTCCCCCATGTTTAATTAATGCAAGCAAAACAAAACAACCAGGCCACATCAACTCAATAAAGTTCGCCTATGCAGTCCCCCAAGTTAATACAGTCAAGTAGTCCAACCAAGTTATCAACAAAAAGTAAATGTCAAATAAACCTGATTTGCACATAGGTCGCACGAATTCATAACCAATCACAATCATATTTCCCATCCTCCTAAGACCACGATAAAAATAATCAAACCACGAATCACAAATAATCCGATGGAGCTAAAATCAGCTCGCATATAAAACATATTAGCTCGCACAGACACAATTATCCATAAAACCAGAACACAATATCTTCAAAAAGATATGTAAGCCATACCTCTTCCAAACACATAAAATAACACAACCACAACTTCTAACCATATAAAAACCATGAAAATAACTCGCCATGTGTTATTGAAAAAAGCCATCCGCCCCCAAGGGTATAACGCACACAGCCCACCCCAACGGGTAACAAAACAACCGCTCTGCAGGGTAAAAACACACAATCCACCCCGAAGTGCCAAATGCTCACAACTCGCCCCAACGGGTAATGAAACCAACCTCTGGTTCAGAGGGTAAAACACAAAACCATTCGCCTCGAAGGGTAAAACACCATAACCGAGAGAAGTCCACCCTGGTTAAGGGTTACCTTCTCCCTCCACAAAAACACAAGCTTCCACAATAAAAACTCCATACGGGAGAAGTACCCTCCAGTCCGGAGTTACCTTCTCCCGCCACAAAAACACAACTTTCCTCTTAAACAACTGTTTGAAAGACTTGCATTCATGCTCGCAGCCTATAAATAACCTTTCATTCCTGCAAACACTTTTCGATTTTATWWTTACTAWMTRCACARCYCGTTAACTTTCAATATGTACAAATCTGCATTTAAAACTTATATAAAAGCCATCAACCATATACGAAACAAACTTTCAAGCTAATATAGGTCATACGAAAAATACAACCAGTCACACTTCTCACCATGGGATCGCAAGATCCTAAGAACAATCAAACCATAACCCATAATAACACAATTAACCAGCACTAAAAGCATATTAGCTCGCATAAGAACAACCATCTATGCGATCATAAGAAAAACATGTAAATCAAACACCACAACCACTTAGTCATAGAAAACCATCATAATAGCTCGCGCAACTTTATTTAACATATATCACAAGAATTACTCAACTTTCAAAACACAAGCACTACTTCTCTTTACAAAAACACAACTTCTCAACACTATTTCTTATCACAAACACCACAACCACTTCTCATCACAAAAACACATCTTCCCATCATAACTTCTCATCACTAACTCTGTGCGGGAGAAGTGCCCTCCGATCCAGAGTTACCTTCTCCCACCACAAGAACCACAACTGGCCACAACACAAATATTCCACAGGAGAAGTGCCCTCCGGTCCAGAGTTACCTTCTCCCGCCACAAGAACCACAATTATCTACAACACATACTTTCCACAGGAGAAGTGCCCTCCGGTTCAGAGTTACCTTCTCCCGCCACAAGCACCACAACTTTCCACAACACAAACTTTCCACAGGAGAAGTGCCCTCCGGTCTAGAGTTACCTTCTCCCGCCACAAGAATCACAACTGTCCACAACACAAACTTTCCACGGGAGAAGTGCCCTCCGGTCCAGAATTACCTTCTCCCGCCACAAGAACCACAACTTTCCACAACACAACTTCATAACCGCCCTCTAGGCGTAATAAAATAACCATCCGACCTAATGAAAGCGTCGAGGCTTACCAATTACCATAAAATCTCCAGCCGACCTAATAAAAGCGTCGGGCTTTAACCATATTCATAAAATCTCTTGCCGACCTAATGAAAGCATCAGAATTTAAATATGAAACCCATAAAATCTCTGGCCGTTGAGGCTTAAACATTTTCACAACCATAAATTCATACCCTGTTCTTCATAATGAGGTCGCATGAGACCGTAAAGAGGTCGCGGAGACCGTAACTAGGTCGCGGAGACCGTAACATGTTAATTATACGTATTCTTCGTAACTCATATCATAAAACCATTTAAATTGAATCACACACCATAACCATTTAAATCGTCCCAAATCACTTTAAGTTAACCATATTAAACCGCATAAATCAATTATTCCCCCCATGCTCAACCACATAAAAAAATAGGGCATAAAATTGGAAACTGTCTCTTTCATGAGATTTCAAAAATCGTATTCGATACGTATTCATATTGGTGCTATAGAAAGATTCACCTCTCCTCGAATATCCAATTACGCGATCTTTTTGTTTTTAGGTAGCATAATTCCCCGATCTCTTTTTTGTCAATATTTGGACGCGCGACCTGGTACATGGCCTTAAACATTGGCGACATCTTTGCATTGGATTACCCATCTCCGAATACAATTTGGGCAACCCACAAATTAACCCTAAGTTAATACGACCTAAACAGGCCCTGCACCCAGATTCGTTAGCATAATCATAGAAAATACCATCTGAATATCACAACCTTACTCGCGCCAATAACATTTTAATCAAACATTTTTCAAATCAAATATTTCCATTTTCCACAACCACAAATATCATATAGGATCAAAACAAAACTGACACGAAGTTCTCACCATGTATTCCAATTTTGTAGATTAAACTGCTTTAATTGGTAAGGAATTAGAGAACATACTATATACTAATGGAACGCCCTGAAAGTCTAGTTTCCAACACAAAAATCGTATCTCAAAAAGGATCATCCAATAGTGAGTTATGACAATTTCACTGGAGTGTGGCAGTGCTGTATTTTCATATGGGAATGTGCAAGAATAAGCAATTCTTAGTGTGTTTTCAATCATACAGAATCAAATAGGTCCTCCCCAACCAAGTGTTAAACCACATGCATATTCCCACAAAACAAAACCACATAAATCGAATGGTCATTCTCCACATACGACTAACACCCACCATCCATTCTATCAAACCCGTAAAAGAATTCCAAGACCGAACTATCCAACTTCATGTATGATTATCACCCCATCGACCCTTAGGAATTGTCACGTATAGTTCACAATTAGAACAACACGAGGTTCCAAATTATTATAGATGAATTAAATTTCGGATTTCTCCTTTTACAAAAACATGAATTAAACAATCACGACACTCATAGTCATCCCTTTATAGAAAACACATAAATTAACCATCTTCCACTTTCAACAAAAACATAAGTAGCATAATCACCCCAATATATCAAAGCACTCAAACCCATTAAAAGCTCCACGCATAATTATCCTACTAATTACAAATTTTTAAACCTCATCCAAACTCATAATTAATTGCATGACACCAAAAGAACTTGGATGTCACACGCATACGATCGAATCCATACAATCAAGCAAACAGGCTAACATATATAAAGATACATCCACCAAACAAAATAATAGAAAACTTATCTTTTCCTTGGAATGCCTCAGGTCCATTCACCTCATTAAATCAACATAGAGGTTTCCCAATTATATTCCGCAGCTATAAACCTTGTAACTCCCTATTAGGGGGCAAATTGGACAACGGTCCGGTTCCCTTATCGTCTTGGATTTTGAGCAACAAAATAAATCAACCTTAGACCCTCAACCTCATCGATAGTTATCATTTAAGCATCGCAACCTTTATTCGCGTCCACAATTATGAAACTAACCTGTTACAAAAGAACTCACCAAAGAAATCAAACTCATCAAGCCTTCTCCGATCTTACAAAACCAATGAGTACCACACATCAATTCGTTAGAATTCACATACTTACATCCTCATGCAAAATCAACTAAATAATAGAAGAGCCGATTACCAAATACTAGAATCAATTTGTCAAATAATTGGTGGATCTCAAACAAACATGATGATAATGACGATAATGACCATAGCATGTAAACTCACAATTCTTATGTAGACCATCCACATAATTAATTGTTATCAATCACATCAAACCTCAGCATCTTCTTCAAAGTCCGGAGAGTACAAAATTAAAAAACTCAATCTAATAATTCCCAGATTCCATAATATTCGATCACATTAACCACTACTAAAACAAAATAAATTTCACATGTAAATACGACCTGTGATTACGTCAATCAGACATAAATAATATATTTGATATTTTTATGCATATTGATTACAAATCATCACACCATACTCAATAATTAAATCATAAGTCTACCCCCATGTAAACCAAGTCAACAAGCAGGTATTCCATATGACAACTAAATCAATCAACCAAATCATACCTTCATCCTTTTAAACACATCTAAAAGAAAATAAATACTTATCTTGATTTTTGATGATTTTGTTGCGTTTGATTGATACGCGACCTTATCGCCTTAGACTTCGAGCAACAAAGTAAATCAACCTTGAGTATTTGGACACGCGACCTCATCGTGTTTGTTTGTATTGACCATTCTCGGGTTAAGGTCCAGGCAATACATAGAGTAACCCTCAAAAATCAATATCAATACAAATTCAACAAATAGACCTCATTCAGTCTGTTAGTATATGATCATAAGAATAATCAATAAATAAAACGCAAGCATCACAACCCTTACTCGCGCTCACAAATCTTCAAAACCTGATCTCCACCACTATTTATATTTAACCACTACATATCGTACATACTATATCTTAAAATCTAAATTCATCCAATAATTAAACTGTGCATAACTTAATTCTCAAAAGAAATTAGACAAGCAGTTTTTAGAAACAGGATCAGCTCCGTTTAAAATTTGTTATAAACTTTTTCTGAACTCATATTCAAATCTCCACTATTCAGATTGAACTTCAATACGTTTTTAATAACATATCACATTTCTGGTTTGATCCAATGGTTTTATTATGCACAATCATATTTTGAAAAACGCTGCGCAGAATTTTCCGAAAATAAAATCTGCTTCACTCGAAAATTCATATATACTCCCTCAGACCTCAAAATCCGATCTCCACCATTCAAAACGTAATTAAAAAGGTCCTAAAAGTTTTGTAAAAATTTCAACACGATCCAACGGTTGAATCGTTAGAAAACAATTTTTCATATTTATAGCGCAGTCAGATTTTACACTTACGAAAATTGTGTATCTTACGTCTTTCGCACAAGGACTCGATGTCCCTCTTTCCCACAGACGGCGCCAATTTGATAAGTCCAAAAGTTGGGCTACCAAATATAAGGGACCCTAACCTCAAAATAGAGATCAGCGACCTGAAATTGCTACCAAATATGCCACAGCGACCTGCCAAGCCTTCCGTAAATCTCCTAGCGACCTAGCTGGTCCTGCAAAACAGCGCCTCAGACGGGCCGGATTTCGAGCCCGTTAAGGCCCTTCGACACTTAAGTTAATAAGCGAAAACCAAACACTCAACACTTCTCCTCAAATATAAACAGTAATGCGATAGAGCAATATCGACTTAGTAAATAATTAAGGTATGCACCTCCTTTTATAGATACAAGAGAAGTCCTCCCCAAGCAAGGGTTACCTTCTCCTACCATAATTCCATAAATATCACAACTGACTTAGAATTAGGATTCCTTCAATATGCTAAGTTCTCATAAACAATAAACCTCTCATTAAATTAATTGAATAGTTCTGGGCCCATTATTCTTTCCATACAGTCCACCCCGTAAGCCACTCACTTTAAGCCCACAAGTTCAATATTCATAAAGCCCATAACCGAGCTCAAGTACACAGCTCAAACTATAGGAGATCACGACCCTATATGAGAACTCATCCTCATACTACAGGTTGCTACTCCACACAAACCAGCTCGCTCGTTCCTCAAAGATATAATCCAGCTCGCTCATCTCCCAGAGGAACACCCTCTCTAGAAAATGAGGTCGCCTTCCACAAATAATCTAAAATATCAAACAATATCACGTGCGGACATTTTGGTTCGTATCATTGTAACACATAAACCGATGCATAAACCAACCTTGAATATGTCTATGGGCTACCGATAGGTATAGCCCATCAGCACCCTTTCCGTCGGTATCCCCGTCAGTAAAATTGAAGCAATTATAAGTGCCATAAGTAAGAAACAGACTGGCTGACGGACCACAAAAGGTGTTTACTACCAACGAGTAGTGCCCATCGGGGATTGTGGAAATGTTTATAGGCCACCGATGATAATTCTACCGATGTGTAGCACCCTTCATCAATAGTAAAGAATTAATAAAAATAAAGCACTCATCGACAACACTTAAGGCCGTTGGAAAGACCCTAATAAGAATTGCGCTTCTATTCATCCCCTATCCCAGAACAAAAGAAAAATAAATATGAAAGAAAGAGAGTGGGGAGATTTAATGAGAAATTGGGGTGCCTTAGCCACCGCACCACAATGCTACCGCCCACGCCAACGCACCATGGTGCCACCCCACCACCGCACCTTAGCTACCATATGTTGACACTCGATCCAACCATGCCACTGCCAAGTCTTCTACCTAAAATGTCATTTTCGACCCTCGGTTGCTACCAGAGCCCACCTTCTCTAGTTTGCCAGCACCCCCACCTTTATTTTTTGAATAATTGTTATCTATTTGCGATTATATACTCATTTTAATGTATTTTAGAAATCGGGTTAGACTTAGAGTCAATTTCTGGTATAATTAGAAATTATTTTCAAAAGTTAGGATTTAATCATAATTATTAAGATAATTAGGGTTGGTTTCAAAAATAGATAATTTAGGTTGATTTCAAAAATTGAGGTTAACTTTATTTGCCTTATTGACAATTATATTCAAAATTAGGGTTTAATTATAAATATTTAGATAATTGGGGCTGACTTTGGTTAGATTTTTGTCTAATTAGAAATTATTTCAAAAGTTAGGGTTTAATTGTAATTATTCAGATATATATGTTTGATTTCAAAAATTACTGTAAATTTTGGGTTTAATTTTCAATTATTTTGAAAATTAGGATTTAATTTTTTTTTTTATATCATTGGGGTTGATTTCAAAATCTTGGATTATTTTTTGGTCTGATAGAAAATTATTATAAAAGTTGGGGTTTAATTGTAATTATTTAAATTATATTCTTTTTAAGATAATTAGGGTTGATTTCAAAATTTTGGGTTAGTTTTGGTCTAATTAGTCATTACTTCAAAATTGGGGTTTAACTGTAATTATTTAGATAATTATTTAGACAATTGGAGTTGAAGAATATTAGGGTTAGTATTGGGCTTAATTAGAAATATTTTGAAATTTAGGGTATAATTATAATTATTTAGATAATGGGGTTGATTTAGAAAATTAAGGTTATTTTTGGGTTTAATTAGCAATTATTTCAAAACCTTAGGTTTAATTATAATTATTTGGATCATTGGGGTTGATTTCAATTTTGGTATAACTTTTTGTCTAATTAGTAAATATTTTGAAAATTAAGATTTAATTATAATTATTTAGATAATAGAGGTTGTTTTCAAAAATTAGTATTAGTTTTTATCTAATTTGCAATTATTTAAAAAATTAGGCTTTAATTGTAATTATTTAAATAATTGGAGTTAATTTCATAAATTATGGTTTGTTTTAGATTCAATTAGGAATTATTTCTATAAAAATAAAGTTTAATTGTAATTATTTAGATAATTGGGTTGATTTCAAACAATAGATTTTATTTGTATGAATATTTGTGGATTTACTTGTGTTGCAATTGTTTAGTTTTGTAATTTGACTTAGTGTTGTTATTAGTTGTTCTGGTGATGATGTGGTACCAACCGAGAGGTTTTGTCCCTACATTAATGGATTTTAAAAAGCTTCTTTTTCACATTCAAACACCCTACCTTGGATATATTTGAGATTTGTATCAAATAGAGAGTTTGATACTAAACTCTAAATTATCCACTTATTTGGACAGGTTTAGAATGTAATAGTTATGTGATTATCTTTATATGTGTTGTGTGAACTTTTAAATTTTTGGTTCATATTTCTCATTTGTTCTGAGGTACACTGTAATATATGTTTACATAGAGAACTAAGGAGAGGTGCGGATAAAGTTTTCAGGTCCTCAAAACACATACAAAGAAAATTGTATTACTGAAGATCACATTCTTAAATGGGATAGGTGAATCAAACTTTTTACAACAACTTTTTATTTAAAAATAAAAAGCTCGTCCGCAAGAGAACGAAGCAGCTGTAGGTGGTAAGTTGGACTCGAGTCGAATCACAAGGAAGACTAATCGGAAGTTATTCCGGTGTTTGGTTCTGCGAACGAGAAAACAAAAGAAAAGACTAAACTAAACACGCGATCCATTTTGGTTTGAGATTTCTAACATCTAATGCAATGAATTAAATAAAATCAAAAGCCTTGAAATAATTAAGAAAGCGAGGGTTCTAGTGCGCTAGAATCATCTCCACAATCACTCAGGAATTTCATCGAGCACCTTACCTACGAGCCAGGGTTGTCAATCCCGACTTGTCGATCAAGTTTCGAATCATCCCGAGAGATGGTTCTAAATGACTCTAGGCACTAGAACGATAAATCCTAGCTGAAAAACATCAACATGATCAATAGCATAATTTCAACAATTTAAATCATAACTAAACTACTAAAGAAATCATAAATTAAAAACGAGAAGAACGGTAACAGGATTACAACTAAATTAACGAAACTAAAGAACAAACATCAACATTCAAAGGTAGACAAAGCTAAACTATAAAAAAATTAAACCAAGTGCAGAAAAACTTAGGATCTAGAAAAGCAGCAGCAATCCAACGTGTGTACAGCAACGACGAGCGAAATCGAACAATGAACGAACTTGAAATGACGAAATGATGAACTATTAAACTTGAATTACGCATGTGATCGAAAGGGGACAAGAACCGAGGGAATTCTATGATGTGGAACCTTTCCCCCAGTCAGGTCACCATTTTCTGAAGAAACCAACGGGTTTATATAGATTTTCCTGAAAATAACCACTAAAATTGTCATAGCATCGACTGACGCGGTCCAAGCGTCGGCGTCGATGCATGCCAGGGTGCTCGCGTTGACCAGGCATTGCATCAATCGACGCGAGCTCGGATCGATGCGACTGCAAGTTGTGTCAACTTATGCGTCGACTGATAGAGCAAAGGTCGACGCTTCAGAGAGTTAGCGTCGACCTAGCATCGGTCAAAGCGAGCGGCTCTCGACATCGACGCGGGCGCTGCATTACGGCTCCTGCAGGGCTTTGGCACGTCGTTCGTCCCGTCTTCTTCGTTTTGAGCTGAAACACAAAACTAAATCAAAATTAGATTATTACTTATAAAATAAAGTAGAAAAACATTAAACATGATACGAAATGAAAAATATCAAAAGGAAGAAAATGAGAAAAAGATGAACCTTAAACACATAAAAACAAACAAAACACAATGCAAAAACACACGAAAATCACATACAAAAATGTACAAATCAACTCCCCCACACTTAGCTTTTTGCTTGTCCTCAAGCAAAATTGAATCTAGACATAGACAAGAAAAATCTAACTACCCGCTGACCTAATCACTAATACATTCAAATGATTCAAGAAGTTAAATGCATTAAATCGACTGAAAACTCAACTAAAAGGACGACACGATAACATTCAGATAAGAGATTTAGACCAACTTCCGAACACCTAAAAGTAATGAGTTGACCTCCATGTACGTCCTCCATCCATGCCTCGGCCAAATTCTATCCATGAACAAACCGCCAAGTCATCAACCGACTAGCCCAGTCATCTATACACCTCTTTAACAATACAATCTAAAATATAAAAAATGAAAATAAGAACTTAACTTGTACAAGAATTTCTCTTCTTTTACTTATTTTTTTATTCTTTTTCTTTTCTTTTTATTTTCTTTTTCTTTTTATTTTTCTTTTTCTCTCCTTTTTTTCTCTTTTTTTTATGAGTACCCATAGAGATGAGGTACTAAACGAGCATAATTTACATAAATCAAACACGAAAGTTCATTGACTCCAATCTAATGTTGCTAAGTGCAACTGATAACATTCTTCGATTATGCACGTGGAGTTCTAACGTCTCCAAAATAAAAGGAAAAATTACATAAATTCCTATAGAGGGTATTGGAGAACAAGGCTAGTAGAGAGTATTTGACTCTTTTGAATGAAACAAGAATAGAACAGGGGACAAGACACTTCATAGATTAATTACACTTCATTCCCCACAGTTACACTATTCTTCGAACGAAAGTCTAAATATCCTAACCAAAGCATCTAACCACGTCACTTCGTCAAGGTTCCAGTCAATATAAATACACACAACTCAAATCAACCACAAGCAAGCATACGAACAATTTTATGTTGATTTTAGTAGTTTTTAATAGAAATTTATTAAGTTTTTATATGGCTTTTCATGTTTTATTGTTTTCACTTGACTTGTTAATTTTATATTTTAATTGGGTTAAATGGCTTGAATTAATTAGAGGTTTGGTGTAATTCTTGGGTTTTGATATTTAGAATTCTCATTTAATAAGTGGCTTAAGGCTTTGAAATCAAGCTAAGGCACGAAAATCAAAAATTCAAGCCTAGCCTCAATAGGTGCCAAGATGCTCCAAAGGGGGCAAACATTCTGGAATGGTGGCCTTGCCTAGGCTTGCCTATTTTCGCGCCCAGCACCTTAGGCAGCATTTCAGTGCCTAAACTCAAGCCTCTAGCGCCCAGCACACCTAGGCAGCAGCCTAGGCAGCATTTCAATGCCTAAACTCAAGCCTCCAGTGCCCAGCACACCTAGGCAGCACCTCAGAGCCTAATCCAGCGCCCAGCACCTTAGGCAGCAGCCTAGGCAACATTTCAGGGCCTAAACTCAACCCAACCAGCAGCACACCTAGGTAGCAACCTAGGCAGCACCTCAAAGACGAAACTAGCACCCAGCCACCCCCAGCACATCCAGGCTCGCCCAGACCAATCCACCTTGAGCCATCTTGGTCAACACGGGTTAATTTTGGTCAGAATCGTGAAATTAAGCCTAAAAAATCCAAATTGACCCATTTAAACCCAATAAAAATTAGTATAAATAGCTCACAACTCTCATTTTGTAAAACATCTCCCCTCCCAACCCAAGCTAGGGTTTGGGATCAAATTACTCTCAATCTCTTGATAATTTTCTCTCTTAGGTTTTAGATTCAATTTCAAGCTTTGATGTAATTTCTTTTCTAGATTTAGATTTGCTTTCATGCTTGGTCTTGGGTTTGTAAGCCTAATAAGAATACAAGTACTCCCTTGGATTGTTACTTTGATTCAATTAAATTCAAGATTGTTTTATTTCTTAATTCAAGTAAGTTTCCTTTCAATTTCATGTTTTATGCTTTAATTCCATGCTTTGTTCTTCATTTCCATGCGTGTTCTTCATTTTATGCCTTTTGTCTTAGCACCTTGAATTCATGTTAGATCTTAAGAATTGGCTATGGAATCTAGATGAGTGACACATCTAGATCATAGATCGAGTCTTAGATCGTCTTGATTTTGAGTTTTTCCTATGCTTTATTTGTAATTTTATTTTCATGCATAGTTTTAGGTTGAATCTTAGATCTAGGCTTCTTTACAAACTTTCACGTCAATTTCCATTGCTCTTTCCATTCATGCTTTCAATTTTTGCTAATTTACATTATTTGAGTTTTTATGCATAGTTGTACCTTGTGCTTGCATGCTTGTACTTGGTGAAACATTGCATTTTATTGCTTGATTTCATTATTGATTTGCATTTTCTATTTGAGGCATACGACGAGGCATTCTACCCATTTGCTATTTCAATTCCTAGATTAGTTTAGTTAGTTTAATTACTTTATTTTCATTTTCCTTTTATTTTCCAAGCTTGAAACACAATGATCCTTCAATCGAATTGATTTCCGATAATACCAAGCCAATGAACCCGTTGATATACTTTCAACACCATGAAGACTCTTCTAACAAAATGGCGCCATTGCGACTCGGCTTGGTTAAGGCTTTCGATTCGATTGTCGTTTCATTGTGTTTTTAACTTGCTTTGTTATTTGATGTTTTTTGTTAAGTATGTTAGGTACGTATAGTTTTGCTGGATACAACATTCCCAACATGGGAGGGCATGGTTCGAACCATGTCGGGAATGAGATGTTTTATAATGGCCTTGGCAACGTGGGAGGACATGGTGCAAACCACATTGCCAATGGTGGATTTGGTTATGGGCAACCCGGCATGGGAGGGCATGGTGCAAACCATGTCGGGTTTAGTGACTCCTCGAGTTCGGTTGATCCATATGGAAGATTTGGTGCTCTGACTCACTTCCTAAACATGCATGTTCCGACATCTGAGCCGTATGGTGGGTATAATGCTTCCAATCATTACACGAGCTTGTCTATGTATGGCTTTGCGAGTTCGAATGAGTATGAGGGTGGCAAAATTCCGAATCCCGGCCTCTATGAAGGTTCTCTCACTTCCAATTTCAATTATGCTCCATTTGATGCCACTTATGGCACTCATGATCCCGATACGTATGCGTACTTCAGAGGTTCGAGCACCAATGACCAAAATGCCCCTCCCGCCTTCGATATTCCGGTGCATGCTCCTATTCTGACCCCCGATCCAACTCTCTTGGCCATTTTGCAACAGTTGCAATCATTGTCCGTCACGTTGGCATTGTTCAATACTAAGTTCAATGCTCCCGAGGCTACTTTTGAGCAATTGGAAAGTGATGTGCATATGTTGAAGCAAGCGAATGAGGAAGACGAATTGCCAAGACAACCTTCGCATCCTCATGCAGTCACGACCATTGGAAGTGGTGGGGTGGTTGATAATAAGCTTGTCCCGCCGTCTGAGGTGGAGGTGGTCTCTATTATGAGTATTCTTCCTCTTCCTGATTCTACCCTCCCCATTTTTGCAAAGAATATTCCCGATGCCCCTATACCCTATCCATCAAGCTTATCCTTTGAGGTTTGCTTACGCATGGACGTGGCCCAAGAGTTGATCAAACAAGTTTATATGAAGGATAGGAGTATTGAGGAGGATATTATCCGAGAGGCCTATTTTGAGCATCATTATGATGATAATGAGCCCCTTGTCCATACCGACGAGCCAATTTTGTTTCATTGTGCCAACATGAGTGAAGGAGATTATGATTGTGTCGTTGAGGGCACCGACATATTTTTGGCGGGGGAGGTGGAGATTTTTAATGAGAAGCTTAAAGAGCTTGAAGAGTACCTTGAATATATCGGTGATTTGTTCGAATTAGCCTCCAACGAGGTCGGGGGGAGGCACAAGCCCGAGCCTAAGGCTTTCCCATCTCACCTCAAGCATGTCTATTTGGAGGAAGAGGAGAGCAAATCGATTATCATCTTTGCCAATCCAGAGCGAGAAGAAGAAGAGGGGTCGGTTGAAGAGCTTAAAATTCATAAGGGTGCGATTGGTTGGAGACCCGGAGTGATTAAGGGAACTAGCCCTTGGACGTACTTGCATACACTCGTCTTGGAGGATGATTCCAAACCACCTTGAGGATTTCAAAGGCATTTGAATCCAAATTTTGAGGAAATAGTGGAAGACGAGAAGGTGATCGAGGACGAAAAGGGAGAGTTATTGACCACGAGGGCTAAAGCGGGATGGAGGATGTTGATCAAGTTTAAGAAGTTAAATACGGATGCCAAGAATGACCGTTTCCCTCTCCCGTTGCTCGACCACATGTTGGAAAAGATAGCCGGCCATTACTCCTTTTGTTTTTTGGATGAGTCATCGGGTCACTTCAAAACCACAATTCCACCCAAAATTCTACCCGAGATGACTCTTACTTGCCCAATAGACACACTAGCCAGCCAAAATTTATATTGGATCTTAGACGCGGTTTCGGGTCACTTCAAAACCACAATCCATCCCGACAAGGAGGAGATTGTTTTGGCGGACCCTCCCGTGATCTTTCCACCTTAATCGAAAAGGGATTTCGTCAAGCTAGTGACGTAAAACAAACGCTTCATGGGAGGCTGTTGTATGCGATAAGTTGATCCGAGTCGAATCACGAGGAATTGCAATCGGTGTCGATTAATGTTTGTTCACAATTTTTATAATTAAACACACGATCCATTTTTTTGTTGAAAGGGTTCTACAACTACTAATTTAAAAACGAGCATGAAATTATTAAAAACCTAATTAACTAATTAAACCAAATTAGAAACATGAAAATTCAGATAATTAAAAATGAGAAGCATCAATATCAACTAGCAAGTCGAAAGCATTTGAATTACTAAAATAACATAGTCGAACTAACATACTAATAGTGAAAGGTACAACTTAAGAAAACTAAATCCAAAGCAAAATTATAGAAAGCAAGAAATTACTACTTATAGTTCGTGAAAATCTGCAGCAAACGATCGAACTTCAGCGTCAAACGATGACAAGTAACGATGGTGAACGTAGAAACGAGCCTCCGTTGCAATCTTCAAATTAAATCTTCAAAAATGATGGAAAAGGGAAAGGGGAATATATTTCTAAGTGTTCTGGACCTTGCCCCCTCGAAGTCTGGTTTGGAAATGGAAAATTCCGTCGGTTTTTATAGATTTCTTCAAAAATAACCGCTCAACCGCCGGAGCATCGACGGTGTGTCAGTCGACGCGAGCCAGGTGCATGCGTCGACCAGGCAGAGCGTCGACTGATGGGCCTTGGATCGATGCTTCAGAACCTTTGCGTCGATGGTGCGTCAGTCGACGCGAGCCAGGCTGCACGCGTCGACAGGCAGTGCGTCGACTGACGGGCCTAGGGTCGATGCTTCAGAACCTTTGCGTCGATGGTGCGTCGACTGACGGGCCTAGGATCGATGCTTCAGAACCTTTGCGTCGACGTGGATGTAGCATCGACAGTGCGTCGACGGTGCGTCAGTCGACGCACCTGCATGGCTTCGGCTCGTCGCTCGTCCCATTTTCCTCGTTTTGAGCTGAGATATTAACATTGAACAAAGTTAGATTCTTTCATACAAAATAAATTAAAAACACATTAAACACCATAAGAAACGAAAAACATCAAAAAGGAAGAAAAACGATAAAAAGATAAACTTAAAACACATAAAAGCACACAACATACGATGCAAAAACACACGAAAATCACATACAAATATGTACAAATCAGAAACCCATGTTCTTTTCATTTATTTCTTTTAATTTATTCCTTTCTTATTTTATAAAAATCCAAAAACATTCGAAAAATTAAAAATATAAAAAAAATTGTGTGGTTTTGCTTCGTTTTGGTCTATGTACATATTTTCTTGTGTTCTTGATTTTGTGTGATTTTCTTTTCTAGGTCTCGTTTTCCGACTCCAACCTTGGGCAGTTTGATAAGATGGTAGCGTTCATAAAACCGAGAGATACTAGCCATGCTCGATTTCCGCTCAAATTGCTTAGATGCTTAAGTGGACCCCCACCGAGATCGACTCAAACTCGCTCGGTTTAGGAAGCTTCTATCTCACCCTCCTTTTACTTGATTTTCATAAAAATGCAATGAGGGCATTGCATGGTTTAAGTGTAGGGTGGGTAGGTGGTTAGGGTCTGGGTTTTTATCAAGCATGTTTTGTTGTTCTTAACTCGAGCCTTGGCGAAGTGACGCTTACTAATTGCGCATTTCAATGGTTGAGTCGTTTTTATGTCGTTTATGTCTTTATTACATTCTTGAACAACTCCACGTGCTTGGAAGTTTGAGTAGTTTACTTGTCGGGTTTTTGCATGTTTATGGCCTCTTGTGTGAGGGGTCGAATTTTTGTGCTTCGTCAAAAACCCGCCTATATATATATATAATCAACATTTACTCGTGAAAAGATTGAAAAGATCTAAAATCTCTTTTGATTTTGCTCCTAAATTCGGTGCAAACTAGTGAGTAGCCTTGTGTGATTTATCGGCTTGCTTGCATTTGAAATTGCATTGAGAAGGTTTGATTTTGCTCGTACATGATTGAATTTGAAAATGACCTCGAGGCACATATATCACCCTTGTTCCGGCCATATCCATATATGTAAGCTACTTAAAAATCCCAAATGAGCCCCCTAGAGCCTTTATCCCATTTCTTGTTAGCCGAGCTCATTTTTAGCTCTTGTATCTTCATAATTTGTGAAGTGGGAGAGTTTGTGATTAGTTGACAAGAAATGTGGGAGAAATCGATTGAGTTGCTTATACAAAAAAAAATACAAAAAAAAATAAATAAAAGTCCAACACAAATCACGAAAAGTGATAAAGCGTGCGTTCAAGCGAAAAGCCTCATTCAAAAAGGGCTAATTTTAGTAAAAGAAGCAAATTCATAAAGATTCTAAGTGTTGTGAAAATTAAATCGGGAGAGTGTGTAAAAATACGAAAGGGTTTCGAATGAAAGTTTGGAAAATTGGGAAAGGTGAAGCAATTATAAGCTTTGGGTTTTAGAAATTAGGATTTTGTGAGTTATTGATCACGTTTGATCGTGTGTTAGCCACTATATCCATATGTTCCATACCTTACCAAAAAGCCAACATTACAACCCATAATAAAGACCTCTTTCGATTCTTATTTGGTCATGTACTACGAGCAATTTTAAGCGTTCGATTTGTGAAATCTTGACAAAGTGCATGTATTGACCGACTTGAGCGTAAACACGTTCTATATACTAAACACTTGAGCGAATTAAGCGAACACCCTCAAAATTCCATTTGTGAGGAAGTCATCGATTTGGCTTGCATTTGAGAAAGAGTAATACGAGCAATGCTTGATAATAACGAGTTTATGTTGATACTTTCATCATATTAAATAGGATAAGCACAATGATTTTTCTTCTTACATAATGTTCATTGCATGTACACTCTCAATTCTTCTCGTTGTTCGAGGACGAACAAACCGATAAGTGTGGGGTAGTTTTTTTGCATGTAATTGTTGTGTTTCTCCTAGTATTATTAGTTAGAGTTTTATGTTGATTTTAGTAGTTTTTAATAGAATTTTATTAAGTTTTTATGTGGTTTTTCTTGTTTTGTTGTTTTTCACTTGGCTTGTTGATTTTATATTTTAATTGGGTTAAATGGCTTGAATTTATCAGAGGTTTGGTGTAATTCTTGGGGTTTGATATTTAAAATTCTCATTTAAGAGGTGGCTTAAGGATTTGAAATCAAGCTAAGGCATGAAAATCAAAAATTCAAGCCTAGTCTAAATAGGTGCCAAGATGCTCCAAAGGGGGCAAACATTCTGGAATGGTGGCCTAGCCTTGCCTAGGCTTGCCTATTTTCGCGCCCAGCACCTTAGGCAGCATTTCAGCGCCTAAACTCAAGCCTCCAGCGCCCAGCACACCTAGGCAGCAGCCTAGGCAGTATTTCAGCGCCTAAACTCAAGCCTCCAGCGCCCAGCACACCTAAGCAGCACCTCAGAGCCTAATCCAGCGCCCAGCACCTTAGGCATCAACCTAGGCAGCATTTCAGCGCCTAAACTCAAGCCAAGCCAGCAGCACACCTAAGCAGCAACCTAGGCAGCACATCAGAGCCTAAACTGGCACCCAGCCACCCCCGGCACACCCAGGCTCGCCCAGACCGAGCCACCTTGATCCATCTTGGTCAACACGGGTCAAGTTTGGTCAAAATCGTGAAATTAAGCCTAAAAAGCCCAAATTGACCCATTTAAACCCAATAAAAATTAGTATAAATAGCTCAAAACTCTCATTTTGTAAAACATATCCCCTCCCAACCCAAGCTAGGGTTTGGGATCAAATTACTCTCAATCTCTTGATAATTTTCTCTCTTAGGTTTTAGATTCAATTTCAAGCTTTGATGTAATTTCTTTTCTAGATTTAGATTTACTTTCATGCTTGGCCTTGGGTTTCTAAGCTTAAGAAGAATCCAAGTACTCCCTTGGATTGTTACTTTGATGCAATTAAATTTAATCTTGTTTCATTTCTTAATTCAAGTAAGTTTCCTTTCAATTTCATGTTTTATGCTTTAATTCCATGCTTTGTTCTTCATTTTCATGCTTGTTCTTCATTTTATGCTTTTTTTCTTAGCACCTTGAATTCATGTTAGATCATAAGAATTGGCTATGGAATCTAGATGAGTGACACATCTAGATCATAGATCGAGTTTTAGATCGTCTTGATTTTGAGTTTTGCCTATGCTTTATTTGCAATTTTATTTCCATGCATAGTTTTAGGTTGAATCTTAGATCTAGGCTTCATTGCTAGTAATTTTCCGTAAAGTTTTAAACTTTCACGTCAATTTCCATTGCTCTTTCCATTCATGCTTTCAATTTTCACTAATATGCATTATTTGAGTTTTTATGCATAGTTGTATCTTGTGCTTGCATGCTTGTACTTGGTGAAACATTGCATTTTCTTGCTTGATTTCATTATTTCTTTGCATTTTCTATTTGAGGCATACGACGAGGCATTCTACCCACTTGCTATTTCAGTTCCTAGATTAGTTTAGTTAGTTTAATTGCTTTATTTTCATTTTCCTTTTATATTCCAAGCTTGAAACACATTGATCCTTCAATTGAATCGATTTTCGATAATACCAAGCCAATGAACCTGTTGATATACTTTCAACACCACGAAAACTCTTCTAACACACTTTCTTGACTATCTCGTCCACCACCTCAAAATTAAGTTTCAACAAAGCTTCAGGTGGTTCAAAATGTGACTCAATAATCTCACTCTCCTCCAAAACTGGCACCAAAACTCCACCATCTTCATAAAGAGCAGGTAGGCTCGGATCTCCAACATTCTCCGGGCACACTAACAGCAACACCCCTTCTTCTTCCTCCTTAAGAATGTCATCAGTTAGCAGAAGCGGGGTGGCACATTCAACCAAATCTCCAATAACCTCCTCTTTACACACCCCTTCTAAACAAACGTTCAAGTTTGACCCACCAAGTTCCAAAGTGGGATCCACCTCATCAAATATGAGCACCTCATTTAAACGGTGTTGGTTGAACTCATCCCGAGCTTCATGAATAATCATGGGTGAGGTGAGTACGTTTTGATGGTTGGAACTTGGATGGTTACACAAAGGAGGAAAGGGATAATAATCATAGCTCGGATTATAAGCATGTAGTTCATAAGGACCATATGGATCATTATATCTCGACTCGTGATATGAAACTGGGATGTGATGACCAAAACTAGGATCGGAACGATTGGCATAAGGGTCATTGTGGGCCGAATTGTAGGAAATTGAAGGCGGGGCCCATTGGTGGTTTAGAGGTTCGGATGGTGGGAAGTATAACGTCTCTATGAATCAATCGTGGATTTCCTCCCATGATCTCAAGGATTCGGGCTCTAAATCTAGCAACCATGTTCTCGCCCGATCCTGTAGTGTGAAAATAAAAGTCGCATCTTCACTTTATCTATCGGCAAGCCCAGAAGAGGGAACGTCCGGGTGATGGTATTGTACTTTCAGATGAAGTTCAGCGGGTCTTCGCTCGAAAGTCCATGAAAATTCGGGAGTTTCTCGAGGTAACACTCATAAAGATCGTACTCCCGCATTGCAGGGCTCAAAGGAATGGCCGGTCAAAATCCACGCCAATCGGACGTTGGGCAAAACATCTCTTTATTGAAAGGTGGAGCGTATAGGTCATCATATGGAAAACTAACTCGATAGTGTGCCATCTTCAGTCGAATTAATCTCGAGTCTTCAAAGATACGGCTACAAAGCACAACACTCAACAAACAAGATTAAACGTACCAGAAAGAATAAAAAACAAACAAAAATAAAAATCATAAATGAACACTAACACAAATAAATAAATAAGAACTCGAATAAAATTCACTAAGAGCAAACACCAAAAATCGCGACCTTTAGCCTTCCCCGGCAACGGCGCCAAATTTTGAATCGAACTTTTTACACCTACTTTTTATTTAAAAGTAAAAAATCTCGTCCGCAAGAGAACGGAGCAGCTGTAGGTGGTAAGTTAGACTCGAGTCGAATCACAAGGAAGACTAATCGAAAGTTATTCCGGTGTTTGGTTCTACGAACGAGAAAACGAAAGAAAAGACTAAACTAAACACGCGATCCATTTTGGTTTGAGATTTCTAACATCTAATGCAATGAACTAAATAAAATCAAAATCATTGAAATAATTAAGAAAGCGAGGGTTCTAGTGCGCTAGAATCGTCTCCACAATCACTCGGGAATTTCATCGAGCACCTTACCTACGAGCCAGGGTTATCAGTCCTGACTTGTCGATCAAGAGTCGAATCATCCCAAGAGATGGTTCTAAATGACTCTAGGCACTAGAACTATAAATTCTAGCCGAAAAACATCAACATGATCACTAGCATAATTTCAACAATTTAAATCATAACTAAACTACTAAAGCAATTAAACATAAATTAAAAACGAGAAGAACGGTAAAAATATTACAACTAAATTAACAAAACTAAAGAACAAACATCAACATTCAAAGGTATCCAAAGCTAAACTATAAAACAATTAAACAAAGTGCAGAAAAACTTATGATCTAGTAAAGCAGCAGCAATCCAACGTGTGTACAGTAATGATGAAATAAATTAAATAACGAACGAACTTGAAATGACGAAACGTTGGATGATGTGGAACCTATCCCCCCAGTCAAGTCACCATTTTCTGAAGAAACCAATGGGTTTTTATAAATTTTCCCAAAAATAACTGCTAAGACTGTCATAGCGTCGACCAACGCGGTCTGAGCGTTGGCGTCAACGCGTGCCAAGGTGCTCGCGTCGACCAGGAATTGTGTCGATCGATGCGAGCTCGGATCGACGCAACTGCAAGTTGTATCGACTTATGCGTCGACTAACGGAGCAAAGGTCGACGCTTTAGAGAGTTAGTGTCGACCTATCATTGGTCGACGCGGGCGGCTCTCAGCATCGACGCGGGCGCTGCATTGCGGTGCCTGCAGGGCTTCCACACGTCGCTCGTCCCGTCTTCTTCGTTTTGAGCTGAAACACAAAAATAAAGCAAAATCAGATTATTACTTATAAGATAAAGTAGAAAAACATTAAATACGATATGAAATGAAAAACATCAAAAGGAAGAAAAACGAGAAAAATATAAACCTTAAACACGTAAAAATAAACAAAACACAATGTAAAAACACACGAAAATCACATACAAAAATGTACAAATCAATAGGAACCTTACCAATAATTCAATTGTTGTATATAAACAACCTCATACCTCCCACTTATCTATAATTTATTCACCTATATAGGAAAGCATAAGATGAGTTCTGATTGTAATTAGATGTACAAATGAATGGAGGGCAGTTATCTATCCAAAATTATCGTGGGAGGGGTGGAGAATTTCATTCAATTTGAACTCACTCATCCTTCAATGAATGACAGGGTAAAACTGAAGTGTCCTTATAGTCATACCAAATGTAGGGACTGTAGTTACCATAACGTCTACGAGATCAAGTATCGCCTAGTTAAAAATGGACTCATACTAAAGTACTATATCCAAACTTTTCATGGGGAAGCAAATCTTGGCTCCACGCAATATGTCGACCCTAAGGTTCATGTTGGAGAATCATCTTACATTGCTCTTGAGAAATCATCAAATATATAGATTAATATGATTCAAGATGTAGTCGGTCCCGACTTCGGTGTGGTTAGTGATGCAGAAGAACCACTAAATATCGAGGCCCTGAGTTTCTACGACGTGTTGAGAGCTGGAAATTAGCCTTTGTATCTAGGGTGCGATTCTTAATTGTCTCTAGTTGCCCACCTCATGAATTTGAAGTTAGAGATTCGCATGTCTCAAAAGTTTTATGACCAAGTACTTTATATAATCAAAGAGGTTGTACCAAAATATAACCATGTATCAAATAACAAGAATATTATCAAGAAATTATTAAAGGGTATGGGCTTACCGGTCAAGAAGATAGATGATTGCTCGAACAATTGTAAGATCTACTGGAGAGAAGATTCTGAGATGCCTAGTTGCAAGTTTTGTAATCAACCTCAGTTTAAACCCATTAAGCAGGGAGAATAAAACGAAAGAAGGTCAGTGTTATATACAAGAAGATGTATTTATTTACATTAACTCATCATTTACAAAGGTTGTACATATCTATAACCACAGCAAAGGACATGAGGTGGTATACAAAACACATTGTTGATGATGGTGTCATGTTTCACTCCTCAGATTCAGATGCCTGGAAACATTTTAATCAAAATCATCTAGAGTTTGCTGCCGAAACTTGAAATATAAAATTAGGCCTTTATATAGATGATTTTCAACCTTTTGGAGATTTCAGGGCGCAATATTCCTCGTGGTCGGTGATAGTCACACCATATAACTTGCCTCACTTGATGTGTATGAAAGAATAATACATGTTTCTAAGTATTCTTGTTCAAGGTAGAAAAATCCTAATGATAGGATAGATGTCTTTCTACAGCGTATAATTGTCGAGTTGAGTTAATTGTGGACGGATGGTGTACAACGATATCTCGATAAGCAGATTTTCCAGTTGTGGGTAGCCCTTATGTTGACAATGAATGATTTTGCCGCCTACTCCATGTTATCTGGTTGGAGTACAGTGATTAACGCATATTTGTCCTTAATTTTATTAGTAATTTAGTTAGTTTTCTTATTGTTTTTGGTAAAAGCTGGGTAGATTGTGCTTAATTTTGTATTTTTATACTTACAGCTTATTTTAACGTAATATGATCTAGATTGATGCAAATAGGTGAGTATTCTCTATTTTTCACCTAGTAGCTAAGTGACCGGAGGACCTAAGCACGTAAAAGATGAAGTTTGATGATTGAGAGATGAGAATCGAGCTTTCTGGCGAAAAAGTAGCAATTTGAGAGTTAGCGGTCACCCTAGTGGTTACCATTACCGCTACCCTTACCGCTGAAGGTGGATAGAGAGCTCCCAGACCAAGCTAACGGTAACCTTAACGGTATCCCATACCGCTAGTTCCACCGTTAGGAAACGGCAGAGAGGTTTAGCGGTGTACTTAACGGTTAATTTCTTACCGCTACCAACACCACTACGGATGGACAGAGACTACTCAGAGAGGTTTACTTTCGTTCATGATAATTGCTTTTCATTTAGGCTAGTTATTTTTGTTTGAGCTTTATGATTTTGATTTCGTTATTTCTATTTAAATTCGTACATGCTTTTGTTTACTTAGATCGATTTCTTGAAAGTTAATTCATGATATAAATTTCTAGTTGGTTAATTAGTTCAAGTTATTTAGTTTTCATTAATGTTATTGCGTTTTAAATTCTTAGATAATCAAAACAAACAAAAACCCCAAATTGTACAAGTTTTCGTGTTAATTCTTGATTAAACAAACGTTTGAGATTCTGATTGTTTGTTCCTTGAGATCGAATCGGTTTAACTTACCAACCTACATGCGAACTCATACTCTTACGAGCGAGCTTTTGAATAATTGACAAATATTTATAAAGTAGGCACACAAAAGCTTGAATCAAAATTTTGGCGCCATTGTCAGGGAAACAAAAGCAAAGGTTTCAAATAAATGTTTGTTCATATTATTTTCTTTTTAACCGTCTATTTGTATAATTAGGACTAGTTTTGCCATTCGGTACGTTTGATCTGTTGTTGAGTGCATGCAAGGTAGACGATCACTTCAACTCGATCTTGCACCATTCATAGATAACATTCATCTTTCCAATCAAGCAAGACCTCCTCATATTTCTATTCTTGAAAGCGAATCATCTGTCACCACTGACTTTGTTTGAGACACAATTACTGATACAATGTTAAGATGAGAAAATTATGTTCATGACGATATTATGAATGATCAACCACCTAAAAACCCTCCAATCCGTAATAGAGACGAATATGGGATCGAGCCAATTCACCCTGGAGGATCTGCACAACCCCGTGAGTATTAGGAAGAAATCCAGCGAAATGTGATGGACAGGAATGAAGAACGAGGAGAAGATGAAGACAGAAATTACCGTCGCTACGACAAAGATACTTACTCTGAGAGATCCTACCCCAGAGATGAACATATTGACGACTGGCTCATTAACGAAAATAGCCATTACAATGAGAGATATGAACGTGATGGAAACTACGCGAGACTTAACAACCGAGAGAGAAATCCTAGGGGGCACGTGAACCTAGACAGAGAGACTTCACGACTCCTCGGGTTAGTCCTTATAGCTCTGCTATTGTGTTGGGAAGAACAGCAAGAGACTTTGAGCTTAAACCTCACTTAATCAACAACCTCCCGATATTTCATGTTCTCGTCAATGAAGACCCGTTTGCTTTTCTTAAAGAATTTTATGCCGAAGTTAGTAGAGTTCCATCTCCGGGACTTCATCATGAAGACTTACAAATGGTGTGTTTTCCAAGCTGCCTGAAGGATAAAGCTAAGTCTTGGCTACTCTCATTAGAACCAAGATCACTGACCGACTGGGATATGGTTAGCGATAAATTCATAAACCACTACTACTCAGCTCAAACGACGGGCTATATCAGGAGACAAATTACCAATTTTGTTCAGCAAGATGGAGAGTTATTACACGAAGCATGGGAGCGCTACAAGTCACTTTTTCAAGCTTTCCCACATCACCACAACTCTCCAGGGATGGTTAATCAGTTTTTATATGAAGGGTTATCTGAGTCTTACAAAAACCAAGTCGAGACGGCTGCTGGTGGAGATTTTGGGTACTTGACCGCTACAGAAGCTAAACAGTTGTCCGAAAAGATGAGCGAGAAATCCAGGCAGACGAGCTCCAACCACAAAAGATAAGAGTCAGTGAAGTATCTAAATTATTATTAGACAAGGAGAAAAATTCTCCAAAGGCCATTGAAGCATGCAATCATTGTGGGGATCAAGGGCATATAGCGGATGTATGCAAGATGGTGTATTTTGACGAGTTTGAAGCCGAGGCAAAAGCCATTAAAGATCAGAGGCATCAGCACAAATCTCACCTTCCTGAACACCAACCCATGAACAGATTTCAGGCACAGCATGATTCTCCATATTTGAAGTGGGGTCTTGGGAACCCACATCACGCTTTGGCGCAACCCGACTCAAAGCCCCAACCGAACAAATATCCAACTACGGGGCCAACACCTGTTCTAGTTCAACCAAACGATCAGTTGTTAATTTGGCAACAAAACCAAGTCACCGAGACGATTCAAAATTGAGACTGGATTGCGCAATTAACTTCGCAAGTAAATAATCATGGGGAAGCGCTGAATGACCTCTCCAAAAGTGTGAATAAATTAGAGACGATGATGGGCCAAATGGCGGCTTCGATGACGAAATCAGAAAATGAGAAGGGAAATTTTTCGAGTCAAACCGAGCAAGATTCAGTCGTTCATGTTTTGCGAAGTGGAAAGAAAGTAGATAATGGAGTCGAGATAGAAAAGGAATAAGAAGAAGAGGTGGCCGAAATTCTAACTATAGCCTCTCCTAAGGAAGACGACCCTAAACCAGTGGACCAAATGCATAAGTCACCAAATCCATATATTCCATGATCATTGAAGGGGAAATTTCCGAACCAAGTCCCCACTCCAACGACAATTGGTGATCCCACCAAGTCTTCAACTCCGCAACCGAAATAGTCAACAACCACGATTCGTGACAAGGTTCCCTTTCCAAGTCGTCTACGTCCAGCGAAAGAAAACAAGAAATTCATGGAACTCTACAATTTGCTGAAGAATGTCAACATTAACCTTCCTCTCTTAGATGTGATCAAGACAATGCCAGCATACGTTAAATTTTTCAAGGAGTTAACCTCGAGGGAAAAATGGCTGGCGACAACACAACGAGTAGAGTTAACAAAAGAGGTGAGCACCATATGCAAGGGTCCATTACCCCCGAAAGAAAAAGATCCAGGGAGTTTTTCCATAACTATCGCCTTAGGGAATGGGCAAACAGCACGTGGAATGCTTGACCTTGGTGCCGGAATAAATTTGATGTCGTAGTTGATGTATAAAGAATTTGACCTTGGGATGGTGAAACCGACTACGATGCGACTCCAATTGGTGGATCGGTCAATCAGACAACCTCTCGGTATCATTGAAGATATGTTAGTACAAGTTGGCGAGCTTGTAATTCTAGTTGATTTTGTTATACTTGATGTAGGAGAAGTTCAAAAAGAAGGTATGGAGCATACTATTATGCTAGGCCGGCCATTCATGTCCATCTCGCATACGCTGATTGATGTCCATAAAGAGAGAATGACTTTATCCGTTCTAGGCGAGTCAGTGACGTTTTCGCTTAAAGAAGTTCACAACACTCCATATTTATTCATGCACGACGATTTTTCCTTTATTGATCCTATTGCATCTTGCATCCACGATCTCAAGGGGATCACCGTTTTAGATGAGTCAAGCATCGAGGATGACACAGAATCTTTGAGCAGGGTGGCGGTAATATTGGAAATTGACTTAAACGAAATCACTAAAAAATATGAAGGATTTGAAGTTTTTGATAAAGAATTGTGCGAAATAGCCAACGCACCCGAGCTCGAGCCAAAAGTGGAGTTGAAACCACTACCAAGTCATTTAAAGTACGTTTTCCTCGAGCCCAATGAAACAAAACCCGTCATTATATATTCAGCACTGAAGGAACATGAAGAAAGAGAGTTATTTTCGGTGCTGAGTACCTACAAAGAAGCCATAGGATGGAGCATCAGTGACATCAAAGGGATAAGCCCCGTTACTTGTATGCACAGAATCGAGCTAGAACCTGATGCAAGGCTTGTGAGAGACAGCCAACGAAGACTGATGCCAACGCTTTATGAGGTGGTTAAGAAGGAAATTTTGAAGCTAAAGGATGGAGGGAATATTTTTTCTATCTCTGACAGTAAATGGGTGAGCCCGATCCATGTGGTTCCAAAGAAAGAAGGCATCACCATAACCAAAAATGAAAAATGCAAAATAGTTCCGACCCGACTGACTTCTGGATGGCGCATGTGTATCGATTATAGAAAGTTAAATGCAGTCACTCGAAAAGACCACTTTCCTCTGCCATTCATCGACCAACTTCTCGACAAACTTGTTGGACACGAATTCTATTGCTTCTTGGATGGCCTTTCAGGCTATTATCAAGTTGTCATTGCTCCGGAAGATCAAATTAAGACGACATTCACATCCCCTTCGGCACGTTTGCCTTTTGGAGGATGTCTTTCAGTTTGTGCAATGCACCAGCGACATTTCAAAGGTGCATGCTTTCAATTTTTACTGATTTTATTGATGATTTTCTTGAAGTTTTTATGGATGATTTTTTTATTTTTGGTTCGTCTTTCGAAAATTGTTTATATAATTTATCTAAGGTTTTAGAACATTGCATTGAGAGGAATCTTACGTTGAGTTGGGAGAAATCCCATTTTATGGTAAAGAGTGGTACTGTTTTGGGACATGTTGTTTCTAATAGGGGGTTTGAAGTTGACAAGGCTAAGATCGACGTAATTGAAACTCTTCCTCCCCCAACGTAACTATACCACGAAAAAGAATTATTTGTTGTTGTATTTCCGCTTGATAAGTTTTGGTCCTATATAGTAGGAGCAAAAGTAATTGTACATAAGGATCATGCTGCATTACGTCACTTATTTTCTAAACCTCAAAGCAAACCACGTCTGATTAGATGGATCTTATTATTGCAAGAATTTGGTGTAGAAATAAAAGATAGGCATGGATGTGAAAACATTGTAGCTGATCACTTGTCTAGAATGATAACTGGGGATAATGTGAATGGGAATTTTATGATTAAAGATTTATTCCCTTATGAGAATGCGTATGCTCTTGGACATTTAATTACTCCTTGGTATGCTGATATTGTGAACTATATTGCTTGTGATATTATACCTAACCACCTTTCCTACCAAGAAAGCAAGAGATTCTTGAATAAGTGCAGGGACTACTTTTGGGACGAACCTTATGTGTCCAAACGCTACAAGGATGGACTAAGCACGAGATGCTTTCCTAACGATGAAATGGGAAGTATATTGCATTTCTGCCACGATCTTGGAGGACATTTTGGAGCTCAATAGACGCATTTAAGGTACTGCAAGCCAAATTCTATTGGCCAAGTTTATTTTCTGACGCATACGAATATTGCAAGACGTGCGATATTTTCCAACAAACCGGTAACATAGGTAAGCGAGACGAGATGCCACAAGTGTCTAATCAAGTGGTGGAGGTTTTTTACGTATGGGGGATATATTTCATGGGACCTTTTCCCAAAAGCGGAGACTTTGAGTATATCCTAGTGAGAGTCGATTATGTATACAAGTGGGTGCAGGCGATCCCCACGCAAAAAGCAAATGCTGAGATTGTACTTAAGTTCTTACAAGAGAACATCTTCAGTAGGTTTGGAGTGCCAAAGACGATTATAAGTGATGGAGGGAGCCATTTCTGCATTTTAGCCTTCGAGAGATTGATGACGAAATATGGAGTCCGGCACAAGGTAGCTACCCCGTACCATCCTCAAACTTTTGGGCAAGTCGAAATGAGCAATCACCAGTGATTCGAACTTTTCCGCAACTACTTTTATTTAAAGTTGTCAATTTTAAAAAGTTCGCCCGCAAGAGAACGGGATCACTTGTAGGTGGGTAAGTTGACTCGTGTCGATCTCAGAGGAAAGCTAGATTCAGAAGTTCATTTTTTGTTTGTTTTCACGAATAAGAAAATAAAAATAAAACTAATCTAAACACGCGGACAGGGGGGGTTTGTTTGATTATTTTAAGAACTAAAGATTAAACTAAGAGCAATAAATTCAATCTAAGGATTAATTAAACTATGAACTAATTAATTAAATCTAAAGATTATCTAAACTATGAGCAATTAAATTAAATCTAGAAATTACTTATTATAAGAGAAAATTAATTAAAAGATTTTTAAAACGATTTAAGAAAACTAGGGTTCTAGAGCTTTGATTCGTCTCCACGATCGCTTGGGAGTTCCCAATTGATGGTTCACAACGAATCTAGGCTCTAGACCCATAAGATCTAGCTAATAATAATAATCAATTTCAACATCACAATCCCAACACAATCATAATCACAATTCGTCATGGAAATAATAATTATTCTAAAAGATTTAATTAAACTAATTGAAAGTATGTGAACTAAATTAAAGAGCATAAGATATAAGTACTTACTAATTAAACAAAGAAAATAGCACCGTTCCACTACGAAATCTTGAATCTAAATTAATCTAAAGTCTAAGAATTTAAAACTAAGAATTATTAAGAGAAACTAAGAAAATAAAATGGCACTCTTGGGTTGTCAACCCTCAAAAGGCCTTAGAAACCCAAGGAATAATGTGTATTTTTGAATGTGAGGGGTGGAGGGTATTTATAGGTATAGGTGGTTTGGAAAAGGGGTCAAAATTAGGGTTTCCGCCCTTCTAGGACGTTCAGCACTTTCCATGCCGGTTGGGCCCAGAGACATCCCTTCTAGAAGGCCCAGAATCAGGAGGTGCTGCCAGCCCAGCTTTCTATACCGGTTGGGCCCAGCGACAGCCCTTCTAGAAGGCCCAATTTTAGCCGGAAAGCTCGTTTTCGCTGAATCTTCACTCGTACGCCCACCCTTGAAAACTTCCAAACTTAATGACTTCAAAATATCTGAAATAAACATAAAATTAATTAATTATAATTAAATTACGATAAAATAAGTTGGAGATAATAAAAATATGAAAATGTGCTCAATCTATCCAACTTATACCGAAAATAATAACAAAAATGAACTAAAATACTAACTAAAATCAAGAAAAATTTGTGCTAATCAGCCAGCTGAAGGCTATCCTCGAGAAGACGGTTGGACCAAATTGGAAGGATTGGGCAACGAAGCTTATTGATGCACTGTGGGCTTATCGAAAAGCTTATAAAATAGTATTTGGTATTAGTCCTTTCCGACTCGTCTATGGGAAAGCGAGTCATCTGACCGCTGAAATAGAGCACCGAGCGAGTTTGGCCATTCGCAAGCTAAATATGAACTATGATGAAGCAGGCAAATATAGAAAGTTGGAATTGACTGAGCCTGAAGAAATCAGAACGAGACGTATGATGACGCGTGGAGGCAAAAGAAGATAATGAAGATACGTCACGATCGTAAACTTGTTGATAAACGATTGGAGGTCGGTAAGTTAGCTTTAGTCTATAATTCTCGATTAAAGTTATTTCCAGGTAAGCTTAAGTCAAGATGGAGTGGCCCGTTCGTGATCAAAGAAATCAATAATTTCGGAGCGGTAACTCTGTACGATGAGAAAAGGGATGCAACATTTCAAGTCAATGGACACAGAGTGAAGTTGTATCGTGAGGGAATAATGGTGAGTCAAGATCATGAGGTGGTGAAGTTTGTGGACCCACCTCCAGCAAGAAATTGATTGCTAAAATTCACGTCGAGCAAGCGACGTTAAACGATACGCTTCTTGGGTGGCAACCCAAGCATGTGTATTATTTTCTTTCTTTTTAGTTTTCTTTTTGAATATTTCTTTTTTTTTATTTTGTCTATAATCGAGTTTATGCCGTGGTACGTTTACGCGATGTTGATGTGCAGAAAAAGTTCAAAATTCGCCTAATCTAGGGATCTAGCGGTTACCTAGTGGTAACCCTTACCTCTAGCTCTTACCGTTAGCATCTTAGGCGTAACGATAAAGATCAACCGCTAAACTTGCCGCTAGCTAGAAACGGAAAGGTGTAACGGTGTACCTAGCGGTTACTCTAACCGTTAATTTCACCGCTAGGGAGCAACGGAGAGTTTTAACGGTATGTCTAGCGGTAACCCTTACCGTTAGAGTAACCGCTAGCGTGACCAAATCTGCAGAATTTTGAAAGAATCGAGCTGCGATTTCTGGGAACATTAATTCCACCAGTGTTTTTTAAGGGAAAAATTGAATCACGAGGATCGAGACAACGGCCAATTGCACGACTTTGACATGAGCGACTCGACTTTTTACGTTTCCAAGGAAGTATTTCTTATCCTTGCCTCTTTTAATTTTATTTATGCTTATGGCAATCCGGAGATTGTCGGATTTTTAGGGAGGGGGAGGGTCGAGTATTATTTGTAATTCTCTTATAAGTGCAATTTAAGTTCTTATGGCCAGTAATAATTAGTAACCTCTCGTGTTTAATCGCAATTTCTGTGCTGAATTATGTTTGTCTGGCTTGCCTGTCGAAGTTAACTATGTATGATTTGATGTTCTTGTCTTTGAGCGTGTATAAGTGCTTAATTTTTCAAAATTATATTTATATATTGTAAGATGGTACTTGGACGAATTGATTTCGCAAAACCTTAAAAGCAGCGTCAATTCAAAATTTCTTCATATAAGAGCCAGTGAGTAGCCTGAGTGTTTATCATCATTGCATGTACTTGAGCGAGTTCTGTTTTGAGATCTCTTTGAAATTGCTGTGTGTAGTTAGCTTTGAACATGACGTTAAGGCACAGAAAAAACCCTTATTCCGGTCATATCCATATATATTAGCCACTATAAATTTTGAGCCAAATAACCAATTTTCTATAGCCATGAGTGTTTTTGAGTCTCCTACGATCATTAAAAGCATGGGGTAGAAGTTAGTTATTTTAATTGGTTATTTGTGTTTTGTATATTATATTTTATCATGGATTTATGATTTTGTAATAATATCAAGAACCACCATCCTTTTAAAAAAAAAAAAGGAGACCCCAAAAGAAAAAGGGGAATAAAAGGGGGACAAAATATAATAATAATAATAATAATAATAATAATAATAATAATAATAATAATAATAATAATAATAATAATAATAATAATAATAATAATAATAATAATAAAAGATGGTGATTCTATTTGCGTAATTGCCTACGATTTTAAAGGCTTGTGTTTATTATTTATTTTCTTGTGAAGCCTAATGTTGAGAGGCAATAGTTGAGTTGTAATAAGGAAGTGTATCATAAGCTTCTAAAGTTATTTAAGTGGTTCGAGCGAAAGTCGGTTTACGCTTTACGAGTTGAAGCCTAAGTTTAAAGGCTACGTTGTGAGAGTTTGGGGAGGTTTCTTTTGAATGAGGTGAAGCACATTGCTTCGTGATTAGAATAAGTTAGGTGAGTTATTGATCACGTTACATCGTGAGTTAGCCACACGACTTATATATTCCATACCCGTCCAAAGAGCCTACATTACAACCCAAAAAGACCTTTCCCAATTCTTTGTTGGTTACACATTTAAATGCGATGGAGGAGTTTTTGATTTTCAGTGCTTGTATTTGATGAATTGAGTGTAAACACGTTCTTATTGAGAAAATTCTCGAGTGCTTGAGCGTACACATATATTTCCCTTGTGATGATGCATGATTTTGTTTATGAAGCGACAATGTAATAATGGTCGAGCGTATGAGGTTGAGTTACGATTATCTATATTTCCAAAATTATCTATGCACGACTCATTGCTTGGATTTATTTTCAGTCTGGTTATTCTTTGAATCTATCGTTTGTTCGAGGACGAACAAACCAATAAAGCATGGGGTATTTGATTAATGCATATTTGTCCTTAAATTTATTAGTAAATTAGTTAGTTTTTCTTATTGTTTACTGTAAAAGTTGGAAAGATTAAGCTTAATTTCGTATTTTTATACTTTCATCTTATTTTACCGTAATATGATCTATATTGATGCAAATAGGTGATTATTCTCTGTTTTTCACCTTGTAGCTAAGTAACCGGAGGAGCTCAGCACGTAAAAGATGAAGTTTGATGATTGAGAGATGAGAATCGAGCTTTCCGGCAAAAAAATAGCAATTTGAGAGTTAGTGGTTACCATTACCGCTACCCTTACCGCTGAAGGTGGACAGAGAGTTCCCAGACCAAGCTAACGGTAACCTTAACGGTATCCCTTACTGCTAATTCCACCATTAGGAAACGACAGAGAGGTTTAGCGGTGTACTTAACGGTTACTTTCTTACCGCTACTAACACCGCTATGGATGGATGGAGACTACTCGGAGAGGGTTAATGGTATAGTTAACGGTAACCCATACCGCTAGTCTTATAGTTTTGGCCCATAAACGTGTTTTTACCTAACTTGCGCTCCAAGACATGGGAAAACTATATAAACACCTCTCTAATCCATCCCAAAAACACACACCTCACTACCATAATCCTATTTTCGGCCCTTAGACTCACAAATAAAATACTTTTACAACCCATATCATAATATAAGATCAAGATCGAAGATTCAAGAGTCACAAGTTCCAAGCTCCGTTCTTTAGTTCGTGATTTGATTTTCGGCCAAGATCTACGTGTTTTCTTCGGATTAGCTGGAGGGTTTACTGCACTTCTTAGTACCAATAAGTATTCTATATTTTTTAATTACTTTCTTAGTTTAATTCATGCGATTAGGTAGTTGCTTTTATTTATTATTCTTGAGTTATTTTATGCTTCAAACCTTATTTACTTTGGATAATTGGATTCGTAATCTTTCATCTTAATTTAGTTTATTTAACTCATGCTTAGATGTTGGGATTTATTTTCAAGATTATTGATTCTGTTTACGTTTCGTTCATGATAATTACTTTTCGTTTATGCTAGTTATTTTCGTTTGAGTTTTATGCTTTTGATTTCGTTATTGCTATTTAAATTCATACATGCTTTTGTTTACTTAGATTGATTTCTTGAAAGTTAATTCATGCTATTAATTTCTAGTTGGTTAATTAGTTCAAGTTACTTAGTTTTCATTAATGTTATTGTGTTTTAGATTCTTAGATAACCAAAACAACAAAGCACCCAAATTGTACAAGGTTTCGTGTTAATTCTTGATTAAACAAACGTTTGAGATTTCGGTTGATTGTTCCTTGAGATCGACTCAGTTTAGCTTACCAAACTACATGCGAACTCGTACTCTTGCGAGTGAGCTTTTGAATAATTGACAAATATTTATAAAATAGGCACACAAAAGCTTGAATCATACAGCTAGATAATAGCTTATCCATATTACATGGAACGTTACGATGTATTTAATCTCAAGTGCAGCGGGAAGCAGTCTCTAGATGATAATCATCGGCAGTTTCTTAATTGTGTTCATCTTTTTCGAAAAAACAGACAAAATTTTTGGAAAAATAGAAAGGTGGAGACTCCACCACCGAGCATCCCATCAAAAATGGAGGATTTGGAAGAAATAGAGGATTTTACGCTCTTCATAAAAACACTGTGTGTGTGTGTGTGTGTGTGTGTGAATATGCAACTCATCTTTTGATAAATAGTAAATTTTATGGCTTTCCGTCATTATAGGTACAAGATCCGTGAACAATATCATTGAGGACTACATTAAGACTATAGAAGTAAGTTTTATCACATTGTGTGACTACATATCATGGTTGTAAGATAAATTGATACAAGTTTCACACAGTTACATACGGATTTGGTAGATAGACTTCGAGCACTGTTGCCTGTATAAAAGGAACAAACTAAGAGGGTGACGAGTATGATTATTACAGTCATCTCATAGAAGTTGTTAGACTCGAATATATAGGATTGCCTTACAAGAACACACTCTTGTTCAAACTTGGGTGATTTGATCCAACTCTCATAGGCACACGGGTTCATCCTCAACATAAGCAGTCGTTCGTACTTGCTGCCCAAGTTTTTTAAGTCTACTACTTCCCATATACAAGTTTGAAGCGAGACACGCCGGATTAGTTGGTAACGTGTAAAGTTAAAACTGAATCAATAATAGATTTTATCAAGCCTGTGTTGCCGGATCAATCATTTCAAGAAGATATTATAGAAACGCACAATTTTGTAATGGAGGGTGTTGATTTCTAATTACATGACTCTATTGATAATGAACTAGACGAACCTATCGATGAGACAGAAAATGATTTTTACCAATGAAAATAAGAACAAAGATGAGTTTGATGTAACTTAGATAGTGAAAGTGTCAGTTCAGGTTAGAATAAAGTATAAAATGATCCATAGTTTGAACTTCTTTTTAATTTATGTATATCCTCGATAATATACATTATTTTTAATCAACTTGAGTTTTATGTGTTATGCTCAATTTCTATTATTTTTTAGATGAGGGGTAGAGGTGGTCTACGCAGTGCTTCTCTCAGCCCATCTTCTGACCGTGCTTCTCTTGGCTCATACTCTTTGTCACACCGTCAGACAATTAACTATGATATGATGGACTTATTAAAAGCCATCAACGACCATTTTGGCCACACCGTTCGATGCCATTACATCAAGCAGACTCACGTCACCAGGTCATGATATGATCGACGTCTATATCATCGGCATGAGGTAAGAAACTTTAAATTAATGATCAATTCTAATAAGTTCTTTATAATAATATATTTTTCTAATCAATCATAAAAAATTTTAGGCTGCGCAGTTACTTTAAATAGTTAGAATTATGTACACCCCGAAGAGTGGAGATACGAGCATATCTCAGTACCGCATCGTGAGTTGTGGTGATCCGAGTTCCTGGTATTTAACTAATCTTTTCATTTGCAACACATGTATATTATTTTTAGTTGTATTATATATAATTAGTTTTGTATTAAATAGTTTGTTTGTTTTTTTTGTAGAAAAAATGTTATTGGAACCCGAGTCTATATGTTGAGAGAACCATAAAGGAAGTGTTTTATAGCTTTATGAATGCTAAGTTGTCCAGACGCCTGAACAAGTGGAGGCAAACGTGGAATGCTAAGGGGAAGTGGATCACGTGCGTAGATGAAGACGTTTGGAGGAGACGGCTAGTAGAATCTGATAAGCCCAGGGAGAAGGACATGTCTAGAAAGCCCATCAAGAATAGGATGAGCGAGCGCTAAGGCCTAGTATTGTCATAACGAAATACAAAGGCGGGTCTCGATCTGCAATTGGTCATGTACGTCGATTTGTAAGTAAATTTAAATTTACCTTGTAAGTATTTAATTACTTGGTAATTAATGATAAAAAGTTTAATCAATTAAATATAACGTGAGAAAAGGTCTAGGGATACCACTGCGTACGAGGTTTTCTTGACTATGCACCAAAGAAGCGATGACACATTTATTGACCCAGATCCGCGCAAACATCTAGAAGTGTGTGTGTCATTAATTTTAATATTAATTAAGGTTATGTTTTGGTTTGATAAATATATAAATATATGCATATCAACCAAAATATTTAAGGAGAAGTTTCAGAGATGACTAAATGAGAGATGTGCTTCGTCAAAGAACCCGGATGATTTTGATGAGGACGAGGTCTATCCAAATGTCGTCGGGCTGAACAAGGATCGATGTCTTGGCACTGACTACTTCAGAAGAATTGTGACTTCGAGGACTTTCGTAGGCGAAAGTTCTTCATCTCATCCCGATAGTCGTGTCGCACAGCTGCAGACCTATCAGAAGTAGGTCGAGGCACGAAAAGAGACGTCCGAGCGGGCCCATTAGGAGCATCTCCAGACGCATAGAGAGGCGTACGAGCAGGGGCAGTAGGTGCTCCACGAGGCGCATGCGCGAAAGCGGCTAGAGCCTCAAGCGATGCTCCGTCAGTAGGTGCTGGATGAGATAGCCGCAGCGATAGCCGAGTATGCAGCACGGCCTCGATATCAGCCGTCTCCTCAATAGCAGTAGTGTTAAACATTGTGAAACATTTAAGTGATTGTAAATTTTTATATTTGATATAAACCATATACATTTCAGAAATCTATGCTCGATTGATATTTTTTAATTTTTGACACCTACTAAATACGAAAAGGTATAATAAATAAATAAAACAAAAAAAATTAAAACTACCGATGGGCATATGACCACCGGCATGTTTTAAAATTTTAAACATGTCGATGAGCTTGTGTATGTCGATATTTACCGATGGTCCATCGACAATCACCGACGTCTGCATTTCGCCGGCAATTCACTGAAGGCATTTTGCCGTCGGCATATGCCGAAGAATAATCAATGAGTATTCATGGGGTATCCCGATATTTCTTTCTCATCGGAAGATCATCGATAAAATACCAACGGGCAAAAGTAATTATCGGCGTTAAGATATCGAGGAAGGAAATGATGATGGGCCCTAACCGTCAATAATCCCGTCAATAACCATTCTACCGACAAGTTCGCCGAGGTTAGGGCCATAAGTATTACCCTTTTTCTTGTAGGGTTATGTCATGTCATGCGCCCGAGCATCATTGTACAAATATTTTACCGTGAAGCGGTGAACTAAATTGCTCTACTACATCCGTGAAATGTTGAGCACTTTTGCTGTGAAACACAATTTCTCCCGTAATTTTACCATGAAGTTGTGAACTAAATTTCACCCACAATAGTGTGCTCTCCTGGGCCCACCGTTAAATGTAGTGTAATCAATATCTACGCAAAATGTATGTACCGGATCTTCTATAGAAGCAGATAGGGCTCCATTATGAAATTCTATAAATGACATGGTATTTATCTGACCCCTTAATTATTTTTTTCTTTTTTTATAAATGAACGCAGGGATGAATGTCATGTGTTATATAGGGCTCCGTAATGAAACCCTATCTAGTTCTATAAAAAAATTCCAAAACGTACTCGCCCAACACAAAAGATACTTTTCAACAATTTTATTTGATGAGTACAGTTTTCATAGTTAAATTAAGTTTTCATAGTTAAATTAAGTTTACATAACTGTTGATATTTTATTTACCTAACAAGTTTTATAATTTTCCTATTTCATCTAATTATAGTTATTTCATTTAATAAATGTACTTTGGATTCACAGGGTTATTTTTGTTTTTTGTTTTTTGTTTTTTTTAATGTCAAAATTCATTTATTAACAATTTAGAAATAAACTATAAGCTTCTTAGTTTTCTTCACTAGTTACAAGTTTTCAATTCAATATTACTTAGAAGATTTTATATTATATATGTTTGGTTGAAAATTTTATTATATTCGTGTAAAATTATACTCACTCTGTTTGTTTATTAAGTGTCATTTTAGATGTTATGTTAAGAATTAAGGTTTTTTATAAATTTAATTAATTCACCTTAACCAAATTTAAAAGGAAAAAAAATTCTAAAATGACAGTTAAGTAAAAATAAAATTTAGACCCTAGATTGACATTTAAAAGGGACAAGAGGGAGTGTATATTTTAAGGTTATCGGTTCTTCTATAGAACCAGATAGGGCTCCGTTATGAAGCCCTATAAATGACATGGCATTCATCTGAGTCATTAATCATTTTTTTCTTTTTATTTTTTCTTTTTTTTTTTATAAATGCACGGTGGGATGAATGTCATGTGTTATATAGGGCTCCGTAATGGAGCCCTATATGGTTCTATAGAAAAATTCGTTCACGTTTTCCTCCAAATTTGAAACAATGGTTCGGGTGTTTTTTGTGCTTTTTTTTATTGGATTCCTTTCCATCATAAAACATATTTTTTTTTAATATATCATATTGATATTAAACTGTAGATCGTGAAAAAAAATAATTATTTTGATATATTTTTCATGTAAAATGAAAAACAACCAAGTAAATTATGAACATTATAATACTATGTGTTTTTTTTCTTTTTTCCCGGTCTTTTTTTTAATTCAAACTTTATATAACATTTAGAATATTACATACCAAGAAATAAAATTAATATTGTATTCCGTTTTACATGAAAAATATAACAAACGAATTATTTTTTTCATAATTTACAATTTAAGATCAATATTGCATTTTAAAAAATAAAATTAAAAAATTCGTATTAACTCATCATTGCATAATTTACTCATAAAGAAATTAATATTCTATTCGTATTAACATAATAAAATAATACAACAACCCTCAATAACCAAATATAACTTGACATGTTAAGTAAAAATTTTATTTAAAACCTCCTAACAAACAAAGTTTTTATTATTTATTTGACCTTCAAATAGTAAAAAAAAAAAATCTAAGAAAGTCTCTCGAAATCATGGGAAGCCTAATCCACATACATTCTAAGAGTCCTAGATTAAGAAAAAAAAAAAAAGCATTAGAGAACACCCGGTAAAATTGTGAAACCTAAGGCCACATATTCCTGAGATTAATCTCAGTTCCGCTTTTGTAATAATGTCAATATAAAATGATCATTATAAGTACTCCCGGGTTTGGTTGTAACTTAATTCTTTAAAAGGAATAAGTCGAAGTTTGATTTTGACTTAAATTTTGAAAGAAACATAAGTGAGAGTTATTAATTTTATAAGAAAAAAATTTAAAAACTTCAAAGGAGTTTTTGTAATTCATGAAAATTATCGGGCTTCTTGTAATTACTCCAGTAATTGTACTTATCCCTGCCCATATTATGAACATTGGAACGAGTCCTGAGAACAGTTCCAGTGACCCCACAAGCTGTGCTTGGCCCACGACTATAGACAGTTGGTTTTATTTTTAATAATAATAAAAACTGATTCTTACGTTAAAAAAGATTAATAGACTTCTGGACACGCGCAAGAACAATATCAAAGCTGGTTAGTATTAACAAGTTTTTTGCAGGCTTCTTGACTTTTCTTCTTTCTTATTTTTGATTCTTAATTTTCTTAGAATCTGTGCTTTGTTTGCAATAGTCAACATTAATATATGAACAATCAACATATATTCTATACTGGCAAAATATAATATATATGCATTAATTCCAATATAACAACAGTCAAAACACTATATCTCACAATTCATTCAACATGCCACTTTCAAGTTTATCACATGATCACAAACTAAACGAACAACGAATTCAATGTTCAAACCCACACATTCAATTTCAATTTGTACTTGCAACTTTTCTTCACATAATACTTGTTGCCCTACCTATATCATGTTCTCCTCCATGGACAAAATAAACACACACAAAAAAAAGAAGAACCAAGCTGGTTCGTTCTTTGAATACCTTAATATATAAACAAACTGTACCCACCATCACAAGACCAAAAATACGTGGCCTAGCTATCACCATCCACCACTACTAATTAATTAGTGTCATTGGTCTAATTAGCACTTAACTAATTATGATGAAATACCTGCTAGACACACGGAGGCACCTCGTTGAGATCAAACTCCAGCCCTCTCCTAGCCGAATCGATAATGACAATATGTTTGACCTTGTTATGACTAGCTCGATGGCCGCCCAACGCCTGGGGGCTCGAGAACGACTTTTCGCAAATGTTGCACTTGTACTTATAATCCTCCTCCTCCGCCTCCAAATCCGACAGCTTCAACTTCTTCTTCCTTCTCCTCTTCTTCCTATTCTCGAATTCGTGTCCCCGAGACAACATCAACAGATGATCGACGGCGTTGAGCAACTCAACGTCCACTGACGAGCTCGAGACCTCCGACGAGGCGGAGGCAGAGGCGGAGGCCTTGCGGCCGCGCTCGGCGGTGACGGGCCACCTCTTCAATGAGGCGGTCAAGTCGGACGATGAGGAAGAGAGGGAAGGGGGGACGGTGCCCTTCCAGCCTCTCCCAGGGTGACACCTCATGTGGCCGTACAGAGATTTCCAGGACGGGAAGTCCTTACCGCATATTGCGCAGATTGGGACATCATAGTAATCATTCTTTCTTTTCTTTTTCTTCAGGGTGGTGGTGGTGGTGGTGGTGGTGTGATGGGTTTTGAGGAGCTTTTTATTACTGATGTCATCGTCATCTTGGTTGTTGGCCTTTTTCTGAAAGTGAATCCTCATGTGACCGCCTAAAGCTTTACCTGAGCTGAACTCTTTGTCACAAAAATGACAAACCCTTTTTGTATTGTTGGTCCGATGATGATTTCCAGATCCAATTTTGCGCTCATAATCGATATCCATAGCTACCGATTAATTCTCATTCCATAACAAGATCTATAAATAAAAAGTGGGAAAAGACAACTTAATTCCAAGAACTCATGAGGTAGGATATATAAAATAATATATAAGAAGATGAAGAAAATAATAATAATAATAATAATAATAATAAACTACAAAGGGAAACAGACCAGAGATGGGAAGATCGTATTTTGCGGTTCCAAAAGCTTCGAATTTGGAGGAGATTAATGAAACGGTTGCCCTAGCTGAAAAAGAAAAGCATTATCAAAATAACAATCATATTAGCCCAAAAATAAATAAATAAAAGAAAATAGAAAACTGAGATTTGATATAAAGAATCTTATATGTAATATACACCAATTAAAATTTTTAAATACCAGCTCAAGAATTCAGCTACTCAATGAAAAAAAAAAAAAGATTATATGAATATGGGCATGAACTTACACGTGATCCATATACTTTAGCCATTTAAATATGTGGAAAGCTCGGATCATAGTGATTTTTTATTTTTATAACGAAGAAAAAAAAGTTGAAATGAAGAAGAAGATGATGATGATGGTAAAGATGAGGACTCAAAGAGTCAGTTGTTAAAACTGCTAAGTGGAAATTGACTGTCACGTTCTTCGACCCTTTGCCTCTTATTATGGTTAATGTGAAATCCCTTATTTATCTCCTTTTATTTTTATCTCTTTATTCTTTTCCCGTCTTTCTCTCTCACAGAGTCGCGCACATATTTACACTTACAAACACACTCTCTCTATCTCCAAATTACATTACGTGTGCTTTTGAATTAAAGATTTATTTAACGCATCATAAATTAGGAATGAAGGGGCTATGCAAGTATTGATATCTTCTTTCCTCTTAATTCTATTGGGTAGATATCGATTTCAATCTATGTAGAAGAAAGAAAAAAAGTCTTTATTTCTTTAATTATATAAGTAAGAAATTTATATATGTATCCTTTACCAAAATAAATAGAGTTGACGTCTTTAGAGCACGAGCATTACTAAAACACACACAAACA
>BMAC01000364.1:631360-654539 GCA_014905375.1 Phtheirospermum japonicum
CCTTGCTGTATTTTTTTTTTTATTTACTAAAATTTTTTTGAGTTTTTTTTTTTTTTTTTCCTTGCTGTATTTTTTTTTTTATTTACTAAAATGTTTTTTGAGTTTTTTTTTTTTTTTTTAGAAAAATCAGAAGCGTTTGGAATTTTTAAAAAATTAATTAAAAGACTTTGTGTGCGTTTTGGTGTAAACATAGGAAGGATCAGGTCAGACCACGGAAAGGAATTTGAAAACGAAGCTTTTTCTCAATTTTGTTCGAAAGTGGGAATTTCTCATGAATTTTCCTCTCCTATTACGCCTCAGCAAAATGGCGTAGTAGAAAGGAAAAATAGGTCGTTAGCTAAATGACTAGAACAATGTTGATTTCGAATGGAATAGCTAAGCGTTTTTGGGCTGAGGCAATGAACACTGCTTGCCACACTATTAATAGGGTGTATTTCAGGCCTGGGTCATATGTTACCCCCTATGAGTTGTTAATGGGGAAAAAGCCTAACTTAAGTTATTTCCATATTTTTGGGTGTGTGTGTTATGTTCTAAACGATCGAGTACATCTTTCAAAACTAGACTCCAAAAGCGACAAATGTGTTTTCATGGGGTATTCCCAAAATAGCCATGCATATAGATTATTTAATCTTAGGACTAGATGCATGATGGAGTCTGTGAATGTAAAATTTGATGATTTGGTTAGTGGTGTCAAACCAGATGAGGACAATGATCTAGTGTATGTTCAAAATCCTCAAAACACTTCGAATGTCTTAGATGAAAGTGCAGGTACAGGACCTGGAGCAGCAGAGGATGACAGCACTGGTGACATGTCACCAGACCCAACACCAGTTCCTGCTGTAGCAGACAGTGTTGGAACCAGTGATATAACACCTGTGTCAACACCAGTTCCAGAAACCCCTGAATCAGATTCAGACTCCGATGAGGACAATTCTGACACTCAAATCGACCTGTATCAGAGGGATATTCCGTCTAGAGTTCAGAGAAATCATCCAACAGGACAGATTATTGGAGATATCGACGAGAAGAGCACTAGAAAGAAGCAGATAAATTTCAAAGAAATGGTAAGGTATGTATGTTTGTCCTCTAACTGCTCTCAAATTCGGTACACCTTGTTTCTTGCTAAACAGAGCCAAAAAGAGTAGAGGATGCTCTGAAGAACGAATTATGGATAAGAGCGATGCAAGAAGAGCTGGAAAAATTTGCAAAGAATGATGTTTGGCAATTAGTTCCTCGCCCTGAAAACACGCATGTCACTGGAACCAAGTGGATTTTCAAGAATAAAACCGATGAAGCCGRAAACATTGTTCGGAAMAAAGCAAGGTTAGTTGYACAGGGATACACTCAAATTGAGGGTATCGACTTCGATGAAACATTTGCACCGGTAGCACGCATAGAATCGGTAAGGCTTTTAATTGCAGTTGCTTGTCATTTGAAAATATCTCTGCATCAAATGGACATTAAGAGTACTTTTTTAAATGGTGTTTTGAGTGAAGAGGTGTATGTAGAACAACCCAAAGGTTTTTTTGACTGTGACAAACTTAATTTTGTTTTAAAACTGAAAAAGGCCTTGTATGGTTTGAAGCAAGCTCCAAGAGCTTGGTATGAGAGGTTAACTCAACACCTTTTGTTTTTAAACTTTAGACGAGGTGAGGTTGATAAAATCTTTTTTCTTCTCAAATCAAATAAGCACATTCTTATTGTTCAAATTTATGTGGATGATATCATTTTTGGTTCCACAAGTGAACAGATGGTGAAAGAGTTTATTGATCGAATGTCCGACACGTTCGAAATGAGCATGGAAGGTAACCTTTCTTACTTCCTAGGTTTTCAGATCAAGCAACTTGATGATGGTATTTTTCTTTCCCAAAACAAATATGCGAACAATTTAGTAAAGAAATTTGGGTTAGAAAACGAGAAACCTAAGAAAACTCCTTTGGGTAAAACAGGTAAACTGACTAGAGATGATGCTGGGATTAGTGTAGACAATACAGTCTATAGAAGTATGATAGGGAGTTTACTCTACTTAACTGCAAGTAGACCTGATATAATGTACAGTGTGTGTTTGTGTGCTAGGTATCAAGCGAATCCTAAAGAGTCACATATGAAAGCTGTTAAACGAATAATCAAATATATGGCTGGAACTAGTGAATTAGGACTGTGGTATACTAAAGATACATGTACTGAACTTGTTGGGTACACTGACTCTGACTGGGCAGGTGATGTGGTAGATCAAAAAAGTACGACAGGGGGATGCTTCTTCTTAGGTAGTAACCTTGTTTCACGGTATAGTAAGAAACAAAACTGCATTTCTCTCTCAACAGCTGAAGCTGAGTATATAGCAGCTGGAAGTGCATGTACGCAACTTCTTTAGATGAACCAAATGATCGAAGACTACGGTCTCCATAGCAGCATTCTGACCGTACTCTGTGATAATACGAGTGCCATTGACATCTCTAGAAATCCTGTCCAGCACTCTCGAATAAAGCACATCGACATCAGGTATCATTTCATCCGAGACTTGGTTGAGAGAAAAATAGTGGGTCTTGAGCATGTGGGGACAGACGACCAGCTAGCAGACATATTCACAAAGCATTAGATTACGAGACCTTCTCTCGTTTGAGAAGACATCTCGGTATGTGCATTGTCTAGTCCGTGTTATGTTTGATGTTGTGACACCCCAGAGTTGTCATCAGTCACAACATCTGTAATACTTTGCATCCATTTTTAATTTTATTTTTCATACACATACTAAATGCATTGGGTCTGTTTTATGGTGCAAAAAGATCATTGTTGTAATAAAAGTGATGACAAAAAGGCTAACCTCTTGAAAAAACGGTGATTGTGAATCTTTCCCGCAAAAACTGGCTTTCTCCCAGGTCCAAAAGCAAAAGGTGTTAATAGCAATTGCTAAAGATAAGTTATTTTTCTTTAAATCCAAAAGAAAGGATGAAGAAAATCTGGATTATAAAGGTCCGATCTTTAAATTTCACCTTATTGAGAGATTTTGACGTTGTCATTAACTTGGGTTAAGGGGTTTGATTTCATTGACTTCACCACAGTAATGTTTGCTATAATGTTATCAGCAATGAAAAACAACATTGATCAAGTCACCAAAAATGTAAGTTTTTTTTATATTTTTATTTAGGTCATTTTTTTTTAGGCATCAATTTAGGACATACATACTTTGTGGATTTTGCCTAACAGCTGTGCGTTGTGTCTCTCGTGCTTCTGTCTTGCTCTAAAACCTTTTAATCACGTCGAAGGTTGATTATGCTTGTTTGTTTCGGTGGTGCTAAAATCTTGGGTTGGAAAGGTAATAAAAGATTATTTTGGTCAAAGTTTTATTCACCGAGTCCGCTTTATGTTACTATAGTGATGGTATAAATCCAACAAAATCCTTTTAAAATCTTGAGATTGAGAAGACGTGTGTTTATGGGTTAGTTCTGTTTGTTTTATTTAAGGGAGATTGGGATTGTGTTTCCTAAATTTTTTTTGGGGAAGATATTTTTTTTATTTTCTACAGCCAACGGTCACTTCTGGCAGAATAAAAGGAGGCTGATTGTTACCTTTTCTGCACATATTTCTAGGGTCCTTCTCTCCATCATATACACTAACCCCTATTTTCTCTCTTAGTCCCTATCGTTTTTTTTCTCTCTCTTCTCTATCTCTTTTCAGATTTTCTACAGGGATGACTTCTCCAAAAAGGACACCGGAACTTTCTGCCGGAGATCGTAATCCGCTTGCTGAGGTTGTCCGAAATTTACCTCGAGTCAGCGGGCTGGATATACGAGTGGAGATGGGTGGTGCCTTACCTCAAGACCCATCAGCAGTTCCATCACCTTCGCCGAGTACCGAGCTGGTTACTGTTTCGGTCGCTGATGAAGCTCCTCCGATAGCCCAATTGTTTCCTGGTCAGGCGGGAAACGAAATTGATGTAGATAATCCGCCTGATCTTCCTTTAATTGCAGATTTATTTGGGCGAATTGGGAATCCCTCTCTCAAGCGGTCGAGGCGTTTACGGAACATTCCGCTGGGAGTTGTGCGATCGGCTGTTCCAAAAAGTCAGGCCGGTCCCAGGCGTCAGGTGCCCCTTGAGCAGATGAATTTTCATGAAGATGTTACGGTTCTGACAGATCCAGACAATGATGAATATGTGCCCACTGCTCCGGTGACTGCTCCAGTTGTCACTCCGGTGACGTCTCCGATTTCACGCCTGGAGAAGCCTAAGCGAGGTCGTCGCAAGCAGCTGGTTCCTCAGGCTGCTAAGACGGCTCCTCCAAAACCCGTCAAAGTGTCACCAAGATCCACAGCAACTGAGTATTCCAGTGCCCCTTACGAGGTTCTTGACTTCATAACTGGTGAAGTAACAAGTTCCTTCGTGCCAAAACCTCCTGGCTCTTCTGTTCCTATGGCTCAGCCTGAGCCTGATTTTGATTTTGGATTAGAACATTCTACGGATCCCTCTGATGATGTTCTTCTCCGTGATCTCCTCCCTCCAAAGAAGTCCAAAAGAAAAGTGCCTGCTGCTGTTCCGACTGTGGATGTTGGAACTGCTGATTTATCACAGGTACCAACATCGCCTTTTGCTGATCAATCGCCACAACCGATGAATGTTGCAGACTCACCTGCTGTTGACCCAGTTACATCGGCCACCTCTCATCGCTCCACTAGCTCTGGTGAGGCTTCCTCTCCAGATGTTGAGATTGAGGACATGGAACCCTTCTCCATGCGTTTTTTGACTGGAGATGCAGAAGAGCTGTTTTCAAAGTATCAAGGCCGTGGCATTATTGCTGAGCGACGGATCCCTGTTGATCTTTTCGAACGACAAAATCCGATTGCCTTTTTAAGGTTTAAAGGTATGTACTSAACGGTTYCCACTGCTATGMCGTATGTTCGTGATGTGGTGCTTGAGTTTTATGCGAATTTATTACCATCTGTGGCCAATCCCAAGTCTGTGAACTATGGGAAGGTTTTTGTACSTGGGTCTGTGTATATCTTTACTCCTGCTCTTATTAATGAGATGTTTGGCACTGAGGAGTATCACGGTGATTCCACCGTCGATGATATGGGTGAGGTGGTTCGTTTTCTAACTGGAGAGTTGGTTAATAAGTGGGTGGAGCAGCTGGCCAGTACTCGTTTGAGCTCCCTTTACTCTGTATTGCACAAGATTGTCGTGTGCAATTGGGTGCCGACCACGAATGCAACGGTCGTTACACGCCCGCAGGCTATTTTTCTGTACAAGGTTGGCTATGGGATGAAGTTTGATTTTGGGCAAATGGTTTTTGATGGGATTACAAGATTCGGCACTTCTAAGGTGTACTCCTCTCTTTGCTTTCCGTCACTGATTTTTGGGTTGTTGGAAAAACAAGGCTTTAGGCCAGTCGTGATGATGTGCTGACTGGGGATGCTGAGAAGTTCACTCTACGCCCTCAACATCTTACTGGCCCCCGTGTGATTGATTTGCCATGGCTCGCCCCTGATCGGGTTGATGTTGGAAGTGGTGACTACTCTGGTATTCCTGTCACTGGTTCCAACATGGTTCGTTTGTCAGCACCTGTGGTGCGTGCCCAGCTGAAACTCCTTGACCGGCAGATTGCTCAACTTACCGGCCAGATTGCCCAACTTCAGGCCCTTCGTGGTTCCTGGGAAGAGGCCCTTTTGTTGTCTGAACAAGGGGGAGAGAATGCCGACGACGCCGAGAATGTCGCTGATTTGAACAATGATGATGATGATGATGATGATGCAGTTCTGACCAGCCTAAGCAAGTGGCAGAAAACGGTTCGTTACAGGAACATGAAGCTGAGGCGTATGCGGAGATTGATGAAGAAGAGGAAAGCTGTTGGTGAGGAAGCCTCGAGGCCCTTAGGTCGTTCCAAGAGGGCTAATCGTGGTCTTTGACTTATTTATTTTTTGGTTAACCGAAAACATTGTTTTTTTTTTGTTATTTTATTTTGGATTTGTTTCATTTAGGGGGAGTTGTTACTTTTAGGGGGATTTTGTTTTGTTTCGTATTTGCGTCGTTTGTTTTGTCCAAAAAGGCAAAAGGGGGAGATTGTTGAGAAATTATTTTCAATAATTCCTTTTAAGTAGTTTGCCTTTCTTAGAGTTTTTATTTTATTAGGACTTTAGATTTCTTACTTAAGGTAGTATTAGAACTTTATTTAATTACCTTAAGTTTAGCTAAACTTGTCCATCAAGTTTAGGAGTCCTTTATTTTTATAAAAGGCTGGTCGACGCAAAAGAGGAAAACGGACGAAAAACATAGACGAACATACGCAAGGCAGAGAACAAAATCAGAGAACAAGGTTCAACGATTTCAAGAAGTAAGAACGCAGAGTATCAGTCATACTTGGCGCTGGGATTTGGATCAAGAGTTCTTAGACGTTGCGTAACCAACGGACGAGAATATTTCTCACAGCAACAAGTATTTTCGTATCAAGTTTGATACAATTGTTTTCATATATTACTTAGTACTTTGTAATTGATCTTTGAACGATAAGTAATATAGTTTCCGGGTTTGTATACCCAAGTCCGTAAGAACGTTTTCTTACGGGCTAAAAGTTTTATCTCTGTGTTTAATTTATTTTATCCGCTGCGTTTATTTTTTTTATCTGTTTTTAAACTGTTCARTAAACTGATGTTGGAACTGGTGTTATATCACCAGTCACAACATCTTCTTTCTGCATAAGAAATTTTATTTTCTTTTAAATTATAAAAACTACAAAACTACAGTTTATAGTTGATAGTAGATAATTTGTTGTAAACGGGTATTTGAAAAGTAAAGTTTGATAGTTCATTGTTGTAAATGGGTATTTGAAAAGTAATGTTTGATAGTTCATAATTGATAGCAGATAATTTGTTGTATTTTAATGGTTGTAATTACTTATTTGTATAAATATTAATTAGAAATTGATGTAAAATCGATTTATATGCCGTCAATTTTTTATTAGCATCCAAAATTATTTATTTATCTTAGATACTTCATCAATTAATTATTCTTTTCTGCTTTTCATTTTCACATTCGCGGAATTAGGGTTATGATTCCAGAGACTTTTTCAAAGGAAATTGGTGTCGAAACTTTCTTTGCAAATCCAACCGAATTGACAACGTCTGAATAGAGATAAGAAGTTAGTGCATCAGGAAGTGGTCAAAATGGTTTCTTCACATTAATGGAATCAAGGTTTGGGTCACAATGAATTTTTGGTAGGTTGGGTTGAATTTTTGTGTGATGACTGAAAAAAAATTATTGAGAGTGATCTACAAATAAGCATCCATAAACCAAAAGAACAATTATACAGTTTTCGTACTTAAAAAATCTAACTGCGCTGAAAATTTGAAAAATTATTTTTGGCTTTTGAAACATTGGATCACACTCCAGTTTTTGCAGCACCTTCAAAACGCTCTAAGTGGTGGATGTTGAATTTTGAGATTCGAGTCAATATTTATTAAATTCGAACAAAGCAGATTTTCTTTGGGAAATTTTTGCAATGTTTTTCAAAATAAGATTGCGCACAATCGAACCTTTGGATCAAGTTAAAAATTAGATATATCATTTGATACATTTCAATCTGAATGGTGGAGATCTGAATCTAATCGTAGAATCTGATAATAAGTTTGGAATAGAGCTGATCCTATTTTCCAAAACTGTTTGCCTAGTTTTGTTTTCTCAAAATAGAATTACACACAATCCAACCATTGGATGAAGTTGAATTTTGAATATAATGTAAAACACATAAATGTTAAATTTGTATGGTGATGATTGGGTTTGAATATCTCTATCATCAGAAAAATATCACGAACAGACTTTATTGTAAATACAAAATCGAGAAATGCCCTAGGAAAGAATTGTGCCTTTCCTCCAAGGTAATTTGAATTAGCATATTATTTACTAATGTTGTTTATAATATGTGGCATGATGTGTATTACCCTGCAATTCAAGTTCTTATACAAAGCATGGATATATGTCACCTATGAATTAAATTGAGAATGAAATATTATATTCTACTTGCAATATATGTTACTTACATTGTAAATGGTTAGATGAGTGATTGATCAAGATTTTTCCAATATGTTTAGTTAAGTATGAACTTCGATGAATTGATAATGAAGTTACTTACATGTTTAAAAATTGTAAATGAAGTTACTTACATGATTAGATGAGTGATTGATCATGATTTTGGCAATATGTTTCATGTAAGTTGGTAACTCTCTTAAAGATGAAATATTATGTGATACTTTCATTGTATGCTACTTTACATGGTAAATGAATTTACTTACATGATTAGATGGGTGATTGATCATGATTTTGCCAATATGTTTAGTTAAGTATGAGATGAATTGATAATGAAGTTACTTACACGATTAGAAATCGTAAATGAAGTTACTTGCATTATTAGATGAGTGATTGATCATACTTTGCCAATATATTTCATGTATGTTGGCAATTCTCTTAAAGCTAAAATATTACATTATATTTCAATATATGCATTATTGATTGTACATTTGTAAATTTTCATGATAATGAAGTTTCATGAATGATACAAAATTAGTATAAATCAAACTTGTGACAAAAATATATTCACAAAAATATCAAAGAAAGAGTGTGAACTATGTTTTCCAAATATATTATTTTAAAAAAAATGGATTGAACTAACTCAATATAAATCCAAAATAATATACTCAAAAGAAATTGAGTTCATTTGATGTGTAAATTAGAATAACTATACTTCCACAATAATACCATTCTCCAACTCTCAAATGATAAAGAATTGACAAACTAAGTCAAATTCAGTTCTCTAATGAATTTGAGGCTTCATATTGACCCAATCTTATGTTGGGAGTATATATATTTACAAAATTGGGATACCCTAAATGAATACTTTGGGAAGTATATTACACACTACTTTCAGGCTTAAGCATTTAGTGGTAATAAGTTTGGGTACTTTCTAAAAATGACCAATGACTTCTAAAAGGACATGTTGCAACTCAAAACATATTTTGCCATATGTAAAAAAGAGAGTCACGTAAAATGACAATAAGTAGTTAATAGACATGATCTCAAATTCTATTTTTTTTCCACTTGAGCATACATATCGATACATTTGTATAATATTAATTATGACAATAGGTCATTGAGAGACATTATATTACTCTTCTTAATATCAATATTAGACCTCTGTATAAGGAATTTTTGTGAGTCTAACTACGGCCTATATGAATAGTAGAAATAACCTCAAAACAAAGGGGACGATCCATACCTGTGTGAGAAGAATGAACCACAAGGTAAGATATGTAAGTTGGTCATGATAGATGTTATAGAGGTTCTCCCAACGACCTTTCTTAGTCAATAAATATCCTCTATTTTGATTGATGAAATTTGTTTGTTTCTTATTTTACAAAGAACTTGTGAAAGTATAATGAATCATTCTTATTAAACTATTGTATTTGATCTTAAAGTTTATTTTGAGTTAAATTTATGTGATGCGGCCTTGTTTAATTTATTTATTCTTGACTTATTGGTAGAGTTTGGGTTTCATTCTGAAGTATTGAATGTAATTGAGTTTAGTTACCACACATTTACATACAAGGTTCAAGAGTAATACTATTAGTATATAATGTAACATATCTAGCAAATAAAGTAAAATATTATAATGAAAAGTATGTTATTCAAAAATTTCTAAATAATGTTAGAATTTGTCGAGGAATTTTGTTAATAATTCACTAAATTGATAATTATATGTGAACACGGTGATTGTATCATCCCAACCAACCAAAGGGCGAGAAACTGTCAAATTCTTGATGCCTAGTGGCACATTGATTAAAGTCACAAAAGCTAAGTATTGGCCAAGGGCCAAACGAACCTTGTTAAGTTTAATGATATTCATGTTGATGATTATCACTGAGAAACAAATTATGAGAATGTATTTATACCTTTAATTTATGTGGAATGAAGCATGTTTTAGAGAATTAGTGAGTCAGTATAGTATTTTACTACTTCGCTACTTTTCTGATTATCGAGTCATATAATGTTACCAACAATGAACTTTTGGGCACTGACTCATTGAAATCTTGACACGACTGACATAGGTACTTTGATCTTAATATGATGATCCATAGTATAAGAAATTATCATGATTATATTTATTTTAAGTGAAACACAAAATGAGATAGAAACTTGATGCACAGTATAATATCGATCTAGTGTTGTTTTAATTACATTCAATGCATTCTAAAGTATCAGAAGCACTACATACATCTATCTTAGATGCAATAGCCTGTTTGAATAGAATCATAAACTAGACACGCCACTCATTTCTGAACACTTGTTTCTTAGCAATATTGTATGATTGAGACCTACATATGTTAAAGATACAAAGTATAATATTTTATTCTTATAATTGATAATAGGTGATACACGGGGACATAACCATTTAAAATGAGGACCATTAAAGTATTTTATGATTTTGATCGATGCTTCGGTACGTATTGTCCATAAAACTATTACATTTTCAAAACTCCTAGCATATTTATTATGACTGATGACTCACCACCCTTATAAAGTATTTAAGACTTATAATGCTGGAGAGTTTACATCAAAGTTATTTTATGCCTATTGAATTTCAATCAAGATCGATGAAAAGCATCTTGTACCCTAATGTACATATACAATAAGGTCTCAAAGAATCCACCATCAAAAAGAATATAGATGGTGACTAAGATAATGGTTATGCTCACTCATATTTTTGTCTCTACATGGGGTTATGAAATATTGCACGCAACTCTTACTTATTTTCTTATGACCCTCTGCTAACCAAATATTTTTATGTATTAGTTGGTAACTAGATGTAAGCCTGATAATTCATATCTAGGCATATTTGGTTATGCAGTATATGTGCCTATTGCTCCCCCATAGCATATCCATATAGGTTTTGAAAGATGATTAAGTAATTATGTTAGTTATGAACCTCCAATAGTCATCCTCTATTTGAAACCTTCAGACGATCTTTATACCACTATATTTGCCAATTTGTCACTCTAATGAGATTGTCTTCTCGTCGTTAGGGTGATATAAGAAAAAGTATTTTCTAAATTGAACCATAGGAATTATTTCACACTCTGTCTCATTCTGATCCCTGCATTTCACAATGTAAAATGAAGTAAAGTAAAACGAACAATTGATCTTCAAAGTATAGAAGACTCGATTTCTAAAGTGACGAGATCATATATACTAGTTGAAGATGTGTCTGGATGGTTGAAAGTCCCCATAAGGAACACAACATCGTATATTCAGGCATTACAACCACACTTAGTGGATGTTTGGTTGAGGTCATGACTCCCAAAAGGAACAGGGGTACTTGGTTCGTTCGATACCCACTCAATGTAAGAGGGATGCCATGTATTCATTTGATCATCAATGAAGATAATTTCTCTCATGAGATTATCTCTGGCTATACGTATGTCCATGAATCAGTACTGGAGGACGCTCCAATGTTTCATATGATTATAGAGAATAAAGAAATCTCAACGTATTATTGAAGTTTATATGAGTTGATGGAAAGATTTTCCACACACATTGATGATATATACAATGTTTCTCAAGGAATCATAGAGCACGATGATATCGAACTACACTCTATTGAAATATCGAACTACAAGGGGTAGTGTTGAATGAAAAACACAATTATTGTGTTTTTAATGAGGGATAATTTAAGTATTTATCATCTTTATGTATTATGCAAACATGTATTTGATACCCTATATAAATGGAGTCTTTGATGAATAAGAGAAACTAAATTCTACTGTCTTTTTTATGTCTACTTCTAATTGCTTTTCCTTTTTCAATATGGAATAATTATAGACGTAATTTTATGGAATGAGAGGAGTATATTTTTCTAACAATACTATTCTTTTGGCCGGTAACTAAACCAACCCAGCGATAAAATGCAACTTGGCTCACAACCAATAGTTCTTTTACATCCCAATTATAAAAGGGTTGATTTCAATGTAAATCATGGCCTTTAATCAAATTGCAGAGAAAATCAAACTTTTTTAAGTTTGTAAAAAAAGGCACGACTTTCTTTCATAATTTCAAGACGAATCACTGTTGAGTTTCTGGTGATTAAAAGATTTCAGCGTCATCCAAAGTCTTTGCCACCACCACCAATCGAACCTTCTCATCGAGCTAGTTCCAATTATACTATCATTTTCTCCATGTATCTCCCCACTTGACGGAAAATCTCCAACAAAAGCCACTCATTTTTATGTGGAATCACACACGTTACTATGATTCTGCATATCAAGCTGGTGTGATCACCACTCACCAGTAGGAAAAATATGATCTGATTTCACATGACTATTCCATTTACACAAAAATAGGCTTTGTACAATAATATTATTAAATTCAAGTCCACTTTCATCACCTGAACAAATTTCTTCTAAAGACTCTTGTGCAAATTTTCCAAAGCATGGATACCACTTGTGTTCATGTCAGTAACAGCTACACAAGCATGAGAAAGAAAATAAATAAATAATACCAGTCCAAGAATCGATCATACTACAGGTAAGTTTCTACAATAAAAAAACTAAATTTTTTGAAGTCTAGTCCTCATCCGTTAGCCACCAGAAGCCTATTAAAATCAGTATATCCCAACAAAAGACTCTTGGGCGAATTTCGTTGCCAATTTTCTGTATGGAGAAATTGATGGTATGATTGGAACTAACTCGATGAGAGGGTTCGATTGATGGTGGTGGTGGTAGCGGCAAAGTTATTGAACTTCATTGAGATTTCCAGATAATCGAAAACTCACTAGTGATTCATTTTGCAACTATGAAAGAAACTCGTGCCTTTTTTTTCAAACTTAAAAAGTTCTTTTTTTTTTTCAATTTTTTGCAATTTGATTAAAGGTCATGATCTTATTTGCAATTAACTCATTATATAATAGGACTTTTACACAATTTAAAATAAAGTATTAAAATTAAGAAACATGCAATTTTTCTTTTTGCCCTTATTTAATAAAGTGTGTTAGTTACAAAATTAATAGTATTAAAGGACCTTTATATTTGATCATTCCAAAATAAAATATTGAACTGTAGATTTGCGGACCTGGGGGAGTAACATTTCAATAAACCTTTATCAAAAGAATGAGTTAATTTCGTTAAATGCGTTGTATATTTCATTAGCCGAATAAAAGTAATCAATTAATACACGCGCAATACCTCTTCCACGCGGTTTGAAATCTTTTGAATTGATGCCTAATTTAACTTTTATCATCCAGCTACATAAATATACACTCACAACAAGATGTGTCAATCAATGAGTGAGATCCGCTTAATTTGCATATCGGATTGGGTCAATGTCGATCCATGAAGCACTAATATGAGTACAACACTGATACAATACGTTCCGAGTTCGCAAATACGTTATGTGTTTAAATTTTAAAGATATGGGTACAATATATATATATATATAGGAAAAAATAAAATATTTTTTTATTGTATAAATAATAATATAGTTGTGTTAACTAAAAAACTAAAATTTCATAAATATTTAAATTTCAAATATTATAAGTTTAAAAATTACATGAAACAAGTAAATTATTTATACAATAAAAAAATATTTTAATTTTTTCCTGAAATCTATAAATATTTGTACTATCTCTCACAATTTGTAGATTCATATTAGGATGAATTAGAATTCTTATTACGTTTTATTCATTAAATTCAGGAGTTGAGACGGTCAAAATTTTCTTCAAAATACTGACACTCTATGTGTACGTATTGATACGTGTCCGCAGAAATCGTATCCGATAAATATGCGGTTCGGGTACGGCATCCTCGTATTAGTATTCGTACTTCATAGATGTTAATAAATTCAATGAGGTGGTGGTGTTCATCTGATAAATCTTTGTTATTTTCACAGCTTAATTTTATATCATACTATTCAGATAATAAATTAAAATCTAAGCAGGACGGATATAGTGAGTTTAATTAAATAAATAATATTTTTTTAAATAAGAATTAAAAACATATCATAGTTTGAAAAAAAAATTGATTTTTTTGTTGCAGGACGTGCCTGGGATGGTGTCTCGCTCACATTCTAAAAGGTACAAATAATAACCGTTCTAGAATGTGAGCGGGACGCCATTCCCAGGCGCGTCCCGGACCTAAAGTGACAAGGTAGATATAAAAAATCGTTTTAAAATGTGAGGGGGACGCCATTCCAAGGGCGTCCCGGGCCTAAGGTGACTTTCTACTCTTTTTTGGGGGCTGAAATGAAAAAGAAATAAAGAAAATTAATATTTTAACAAAATTAATAATTTTCTCATTTACAAATAAAATAAATTTATTAAATAATTAAAAACTAAACAAGAAACGAATAAATTCAAATGTTCACATAATTAATGATTTCTCACAAAATAAATAAATTAAGACTTTTTTCACATAATTAATAATTTCATATAAATTTAATTTTTCACATAATTAAGAATTTTACACAAAATAAATCAATTGACATATTGAAAAATTTAATTATTCACATAATTAATAATTTCATCACAAATCAATAAATTTAAATTTCACAAAAATTATTAATTATGTGAATAATTAAATTTGTTAATATGTCAATTGATTTATTTTGTGTAAATTTCTTAATTATGTGAAAAGTTAAATTTATATGAAATTATTAATTATGTGAAAAAAGTCTTTATTTATTTATTTTGTGAGAAATAATTAATTATATGAAAATTCGAATTTATTCTTTTCTTGTTTAGTTGTTAATTATTTAATAAAATTTATTTTATTTGTAAATGAGAAGATTACTAATTTTGTGAAAATGTTAATTTTTTTTATTTATTTTTTTCATTTCAGCCCCCAAAAAAAAGTAGAAAGTCACTTTAGGTTTGGGACGCATTGGAATGGCGTCCCACTCACATTCTAGAATGGTTTTTCATATCTACCTTCTAGAATGTCACCTTAGGTCCGGGACGCGGCTGGGAATGGCGTCCCTCTCGCATTTTAGAACGGTTTCTATTTTTACCTTCTAAAATGTGAGCAGGACGTCATTCGCAGGCGCGTCGTCCCGCAACAAAAAATCAAAATTTTTTAAACTATGATATTTTTTTAATTCTTATTTAAGAATATAATATTTATTTAATTAAACCGATATAGGGTGGGGGCAGGCTCTACCCCAGTCCCACAGTAAGGAAAAAATCTTAAAATTTAGTGCTAATATTAGAATAATTATACTCCATCCGATTCTTGATGATTGCTTTTCTAGGGATTTAAGTTTTATAACAAAAGATGTTTTCTTAGAATAACTAGAGTGGGATTATCTTAGTTGCTACGTAAGGTCGATAGATAATCTAGCGGATCCATTCACTAAAAACATAACTCGAGATCCGATATATAAGTTACTTGAAGGAATGGGAGTGAAATCCACATCTTAAAGATGATTGTAGTGGAAACCCAACCATGATGAGTGGAGATCCCACAAACTTGGTTCAATGGGAAAACTAAACTATAAAAGTCTGGGTAAGTAAAACTCTACAACACTATTCCTTAAAGGCAAAAGTAGAGTTTTTAATCTGTCATGTGGTGAGGATAAATCTCTTATTTCTAATGATTCTTGTGCAGGTCTTTGACTTGAGTACGACAGAATACTCGTTTAAGAATCACCTATGTAAGCGAGAAGTGAGGACCGCTTCTACTGAATGCTTATGAATCCAAAGAAGTTGTCCATGGCCAGAAACGGACACAAACTTGAGAACGGAAGAATTCTGAGACCTTAGTGGGTTGATACTATTGTCTAGTATATACAAAGGGTAATAGTTCAAGAATTATGTTTACTAATCTGCCGGTATGCTCGGTAGTATTAACTAAGGAGGGTTCAAGGCCACAAGCCACCTATCGTTATTCTCTATTATCTCTTAAGGACTGAGCTACGTATTTGCATACATTGTTTTATTTTTGGATAATTCTCACTCATGTGGGGGATTGTTGTAAATTATATTTAATCAATTTAATGGTACAGCAAAACTTCGTGTTAAAGAATTGTATAGGCTCGATCAACGTGTCGTGTAGATAATCGTAGCATTTTGAACTTCTCAAATCCAATTATTAGTGAGTGAGAAATGATGCTTGAAAGTTGAACGGTTGCTTAAGTGCAATTTTGTGTATCCCACATTGAAAGTTAATCAATGTGGAAGGGAGTTTAAAAAATGATTACATTTTATTAGTAGACATCAAGTGAACCAGCAGGTGTTGTGGACTTTGTGTGAACAAAGCTCTCTTGAACTTGGGTTCGCCCGTCCGCCTTCCACGAAGCCGATCGCGGAGCCGAGCCCGAGCCCGGACCTCAGACCCTGGCCTGGGACTTGGGACTGGGGCAATTGGTCCGTTGGGGTGGTCCGGTTCAACCCTGGCTAACTTTTTAGCCACGTGCGGTTTTTGGCCCCTGAACTATCTGTGTACGTTTTCAAACGTACACTCCTGTAAATCTTGACCGTTCAGGTCAAACGTCATGCTACTTAATGCATGCATGGACGTTACTTTGATCATTCTCCTGACTGCGTTTGTATGTACACGCAGAACCTGTCTAGGTTAATGCTGTCAGGTGCCAGGTACGTTTGAACGTCTTAATGCTGCCTATAAGGACATCATTAAGCTGGCTGCTGCTGGAACCCCTATAAAAGGGTGAGAAGTCCTTGCATTTCTACACACGAAAAATCACGTGAAAACATAAGAACTCTTAGCATTTTGCAAGAATATCATTCTGCATTTTCTTTCTTACGTAGTTCAGTCCAACTTCTCCCAGTTCGCTGGAACTCTGGTATTAACGGTGCTATTATACCAGAGACGTTAGTCGTTTTATATTTGTGGACGAATTTCCTAAACCGAAGAGCACTACCGGGGCAATTTCATCTTGCTGATAGAGTTCTACTCGACTCGACTTTTCTTATACTTTAAATTTTATTTTTTCCAGTTTTTAGTGATATATTTACAATCCCTGTTTGTGCTCATTGTATTTCCAACAATCGCAAGACGAAAATTTGTTTGTAATTTGTAATTACTGTTTTATATCTCTACTGGAAAGGAATGTCAACCTCCAGCACTCCGACAAGCTCGATTGCTCCTGCCATTACCTCCACCATTTCGACGACGACCACTGCCCCTACAGTCACGAACACCACGACGATCGATCCCTCTACACCAAACATGAGTCATGCTGATTCCCTCCTCAACCAGGGGACTATCGACACCCTCCTAGAGACACTTTCAAGGCGTTTCTCTTCGACCAACCCGAACTCAGCCACTGCTGGATTGTTCCCTTACGGGATGGGGACTTCGGTCCAAACTGTGTCAGCTTCGGCTGTGATCCATCCTTCTGGGATGACGGGAACTACGGTTCCAAGTATGTTTTCAGACACTGCTTCGGCTACTGGATCATTCCCTTATGGTATGGGGACTTCGGTTCAAAATACGTCAGCTTCGGCTGGAATCCATCATTCTGGGATGTCGGGAACTTCGGTTCCAAACATGTTCACAACGTCTTCGCCGACGTACTCACATGTTTCAGCTACCCATTCTACGGGTATGAAGAGGACTTTTGTTCCTACTATGACCGCTCCGGTGCACTCCTCACAGATTATGCCTGCCGAGGAGAAGCCTCCAAAGTTCAATGGTGACGGCTTCAAGAGGTGACAACAAAAGATGTTGTTCTACCTTACGATGCTTGGCTTCGCTAACTTCGTGAAGGAAGATGAGCCACCCACTCCGGACGAGTCTGAGACCAACTTCAATGTTCGTGCCGCCTACGATAACTGGCACAACGACGACTATCTGTGCAAAGGCTTTCTCCTTAGTAGCCTAGAAGATAACCTGAGTAACGTATACTCAGAAGTAAAGACCTCCAAGAAGATCTAGGAGGCACTTAAGAAGAAGTACAGCTCCGACGAGGCTGGAACTAGGAAATTTGTAGTCACGAACTTCATGGACTACAAGATGGTTGATTCTCGCCCGGTTATGGAACAAGTTCAAAAATTCCAAATGCTGGTGAATGACGTCTACGCTGAGGGAGTGGTACTTCCTGACGCTTTCACGGCTTCTGCCATGATTGACAAGTTTCCTCCAAACTGGAAAGACTTCAAGACGTATCTCAAGTACAAGCGAAAGGCGATGTCTCTTGAGTTCGAAGTTCCAGTTCAGTACAAGGATTCGAAAAGTTCGGATGAACCTCGGGTGAACCTTCTTGAACGAGGAGACGATTCAAAGAAGAGACCGCGTCTTGGCAATGCAAAGCCGAAAGCTCCTTCTTCTCAGAAGTTCATCGGCGACTGCTTCAATCGTGGCAAATCTCGACACAGGTCTAAGGACTGTCGCAAGCCAAAGCAAAAGAAGACCAAGTCGAGTGCCCACTTAGCCGAGAAAGAGCTAACTAGTGATGATCTTATTGTGGTTATCACTGAGGAAGCCAATATGGTCGAGAACCGTGGTCAATGGTTCATCGACACTGCTGCAACCGCCCATGTGTGTGCAGACCGGAGCTTGTTCTCCAAATACCATCCCTGTGAGGGAAGGAGGTTGAACATGGGGAACCAAGCTTCTTCGCAAGTTGCAGGCGTTGGTTCGGTTGTCCTCAAAATGACCTCCGGCAAGGAGATCGCTCTGAGTGAGGTGCTGCATGTTCCGGACATCCGGAAGAATTTAGTCTCTGGTTCAATACTAGTTAGTCGTGGTATTAAACTTGTATTTGAGGCTAATAAATTTATTTTATCTAAGTTTGGAACACCTCTGGGTAAGGGTTACCTTACAGATGGACTGTTCAAACTCAATGTAATGACTATACGTCCAAAGCCTATCATTAATAAAATTGGTTCTGATTCCTCTTACTTGACTGAGTGCTTCAGTTTATGGCATTGTAGATTAGGCCACTTTAATCTAAATGCAATAAAACGATTGTCAAATCTCAATTTGCTTAAAGTAAATGAATTTGTTAATAAAAGTAAGTGTGAAATTTGTGTAGAAGCAAAAATGACAAAGTTACCGTTTAAATCGGTAGAGAGGAGCACGATACCTCTAGAATTAATTCACACGGATGTATGTGATTTGAAGTTTGTGCAAACAAGAGGTGGGAAAAAGTATTTTATTACTTTTATTGACGATTGCACAAGGTATTGTTATCTATACCTTTTAAGAGGTAAAGATGAGGTTATTCAAGCTTTCAAGAACTTCAAAAGTGAAGCCGAAAATCAACTTAACTGCAAAATCAAGTCTATCCGAAGTGATAGAGGAGGGGAATACGTAGCTCCATTTGAGGAGTTGTGCAACGAAAGTGGCATAATTCATCAAACTACAGCTCCGTATGCACCTCAATCGAACGGCGTTGCAGAACGCAAGAATCGTACTTTGAAAGAGATGATGAATACGTTGTTGATTAGTTTTGGGTTACCTCAGAACTTGTGGAGGGAAGTTGTTTTAACGGCAAACTATATCCTCAATAAAATTCCACTTAAAGGTAGGGATGAAACTCCCTATGAGTTGTGGAAAGGAAGAAAACCTTCTTATAAATACCTCAAAGTGTTGGGGTGTTTAGCGAACGTAGAAGTGCCTCTACCGAAGCAAGTGACAATCGGGCCTAAAACGGTTGATTGTATTTTTATTGGTTATGCACTAAATAGTAGCGCCTATCGATTTATCATTCATATGTCAGATGTTCCGGACATGAATGTCGGAACTACCATTGAGTCAAGGAATGCGATATTCTTTGAAGAGATCTATCCTTGTAAGGATAAAGCTGTTTCCAGTTCAAACACTGGTAATGCTGAAGGAACTACAAGTCAAGAACTTGTGGGAGTTGAACCTAAGTCTTGTAAACGACCTGGTTCAGAACTTGAAGCTCTAACTCCTAGACGGAGCACTCAGGCTAAAGTTGTTAAGGATTTTGGTCCCGACTATGTGGTTTTTCTCTTGGATGAAGAACCAAATTCACTGAAAGAAGCTTTCTCACGGACTGATAGCTCATTTTGGAAGGAAGTTGTACAGAGCAAGATCGATTCGATCATGAAGAACCATACATGGATTCTGACTGATTTACCTGAAGGTTGTAAACCTGTAGGGAGTAAATGTATTCTGAAATGAAAGTTCAGAGCTGATGGGTCAATCGATAAGTATAAAGCTTGTTTGGTTGTGAAAGGATTTCTCCAGAAGGAGGGATATGATTTCTTTGATACATACTCTCCTGTGACGAGAATTACCTCTATCCGGGTGCTTCTAGCGATTGCTGCTTTGCACAATCTTGAGATTCACCAAATGGATATAAAAATAGCTTTTCTAAATGGTGATTTAGAAGAGGAAATCTATATGGAACAACCAGAAGGTTTTGTAAAACCTGGACAAGAAAGAAAGGTGTGAAAACTAGTTAAGTCTTTGTATGGCTTGAAACAAGCACCTTTATAAAAGCACTTGAAATTTGACGAAGTGATGATGTCAAATGGGTTTAAGATAAATGAGTACGACAAGTGTGTCTACATTAAGAATACTAATAACAGATTTGTTATAGTATGTCTTTATGTAGATGATATGTTAATCATGGGTAGAAACCTACACGTGATTACGAGACGAAACTCATGCTAAAAAGGAATTTTAACATAAAGGATCTGGGAGTTGCTGACACTATTCTTGGCATAAGAATCATAAGAAATCCAGATGGAATTGTCCTATCACAATCTCATTACATTTAGAAAAAGATCAAGAAATTCAATGTACACGATAGTCTTCCAGCAAAGACGCCTATGGAACTCGACGTTCACTTCAGTAAGAATAGAGGTGACCCTGTTGCTCAGAAGGACTATGCTAGGATCATTGGATGTCTGATGTACATCTCTAACTGTACAAGACCTGATCTAGCTTGCTCGGTAAACAAACTGAGTCGATAGACAAGCAATACAAGTGGAGAACACTGGAAAGCGCTTGTGAGAGTTTTGAAATACTTAAAGTATACTCTGAACTTTGGGCTACACTATGGTAGATACCCCAGGATACTTGAAGGTTACTGTGATGCAAACTGGATATCCGGCTCAAATGACTCACTGTCAACAAGTGGGTATGTGTTTGTAATTGGGGGAGGAGCTGTTTCTTGGAGATCCACTAAACAGGCATGTATAGCCCGATCCACCATGGAATCTGAGTTTATCGCTTTGGACAAAGCAGGTGAAGAAGCAGAATGGCTTTGTAACTTGTTGGAAGATATTCCATGTTGGGAGAAACCCGTGCCGCCGGTTATGCTTCACTGCGATAGTCAAGCTGCTATTGGAAGGGAAAGAAGTGGTTTGTATAACGGAAAGTCTCGACATATTCGTTGGAGACATAACACCGTAAGACATCTGTTATCGAGTGGGATTATCTCAGTTGACTACGTAAGGTCGATAGATAATCTAGCGGATCAATTCACTAAAGACATAGCTCGAGATCAAATGTATAAGTTGCTTGAAGGAATGGGAGTGAAATCCACATCTTAAAGATAATTGTAGTGGAAACCCAACTATGATGAGTGGAGATCCCACAAACTTGGTTCAATGGGAAAACTAAACTATAAAAGTCCGAGTAAGTAAAACTCTACAACCCTATTCCTTAATGGCAAAAGTAGAGTTTTTAATTTGTCATGTGGTGAGGATAAATCTCTTATTTTTAATGATTCTTGTGAGGGGCTTTGACTTGAGTACGACAGAATACTCGTTTAAGAATCACCTATGTAAGCGAGAAGTGAGGGCCGCTTCTTTTGAATGCCTATGAATCCAAAGAAGTTGTCCATGGCCAGAAACGGACACAAACGTGAGAAGGGAAGAATTCTAAGACCTTAGTGGGTTGGTACTATTGTCTAGTATATACAAAGGGTAATAGTTCAAGAATTATGTTCACTAATCTGCCGGTATGCTCGGTAGTTGATTAGAGTAGATTTGTCCTTATTTTTATTAGTATTTTATTACATTTTTTCTATTTGTTTTTGGTATAAGTTGGACGATTTAAGCATAATTCCGTATTTTTATAATTCCAGCTTATTTTACCGCATTTTGATCGTAATTGATGTAATTAGGTGATATTTCGTTGTTTTTCACCTTACAGCTAAGTAACCGGAAGATTTCAGCGCATTAGAGATGAAGTATGATGATCGAGATTCAAAGATCGAGCTTTCCGGTGAAGAAGTAGCAAGAATTGAAGCTGACAGACTTTCTAGAAGGGTTATTCTGCTGGAACCGATGTCGATTGAAAGCTAACGGTTACACTTAGCGGTTGCTCCAACCGTTAGCTGCTACCGCTAACCTTAACGGTTACTGAGAACTGATGTTAACGGTTAGAATGCTGAGTTCAGAGTTAACGGTCACTTTCCAGAACGGTTTCATTACAACCGATGTCGTCGGCCAGAAATGCAGAAAAAATATATACCTAACGGTTGGTGCTAACGGTTGCACCAACCGTTAGCAACCAACCGTTAGCGGCCCGAAGCCCAGAAACAGATTTTTCGGCCCAGCTCGCGGAAAAAATTCTATAAATACTTTCTTAATCCGAATTTCGAGATGGAGGTCTGGGTGTGCGTGTGGTAACCCTAAATACTTACCATAAATATAATCCTAGGGTTTAGAGGAGGAGAACAACATCAAAAACACAGAGATCGATGAGGAGATCGAAGATTCGACGAAGACGAGTTCCGGAGTCCGTTCGACGTCGTTCATCCGTTTTCGTCCATTTCGCAGCGTTTCTCTTCGGAATAGCCGAAGAACATTCAGTTTCCAGTAGCTATAGCAAGTAATCTAAGCCTCTTAATTAGTTTTCTTAGTTTCGATAATTAGTTTTCAAGTTCGAATAATAGTTAGTTTATGTTTCGTGTTTCGTTTGAATTCGTTGATCGTATTTAGTTTATTATTTTTAGTTTATAATTAGTTTTTCATGCTTTATGTTGAATGTGTGATACTTTGTTTCGTTGAAATTCATTCATGCATGCAAGATATAGTTTGGTTTAGTTTCATATTTTGTTAACCGTTACAGTTAAAGGTTACTGCAAACCCTTAGCAGCAACCCTTAGCGTTAACCGTTACTGCAACCCTTAGCAGCAACCCTTAGCGTTAACCGTTACAGCAACCCTTAGCAGCAACCTTTAGCAGCAACCCTTAGCGTTAACCATTAC
>BMAC01000364.1:654564-679699 GCA_014905375.1 Phtheirospermum japonicum
ACTAAAAACTGCTAAAGGTTGCTGCTAAGGGTTGCTGTAACGTAATGGTTAACGCTAAGGGTTGCTGCTAAGGGTTGCTGCTAAGGGTTGCAGTAACGGTTAACGCTAAGGGTTGCTGCTAAGGGTTGCAGTAACGGTTAACGCTAAGGGTTGCTGCTAAGGGTTTGCAGTAACCTTTAACTGTAACGGTTAACAAAATCTGAAACTAAACCAAACTATATCTTGCATGCATGAATGAATTTCAACGAAACAAAGTATCACACATTCAACATAAAGCATGAAAAACTAATTATAAACTAAAAATAATAAACTAAATACGATCAACGAATTCAAACGAAACACGAAACATAAACTAACTATTATTCGAACTTGAAAACTAATTATCGAAACTAAGAAAACTAATTAAGAGGCTTAGATTACTTGCTATAGCTACTGGAAACTGAATGTTCTTCGGCTATTCCGAAGAGAAACGCTGCGAAACGGACGAAAACGGATGAACGGCGTCGAACGGGCTCCGGAACTCGTCTTCGTCGAATCTTCGATCTCCTCGTCGATCTCTGCGTTTTTGATGTTGTTCTCCTCCTCTAAACCCTAGGATTATGTTTATGGTAAGTATTTAGGGTTACCACACGCACACCCAGACCTCGATGCTCGAAATTCGGATTAAGAAAGGTATTTATAGAATTTTTTCCGCGAACTGGGCCGAAAAATCTGTTTCTGGGCTTTCTGGGCCCGCTAACGGTTGGTTGCTAACGGTTGGTGCAACCGTTAGCAGCAACCGTTAGGTATATATTTTTTTTGCATTTCTGGCCGACGACATCGGTTGTAATGAAACCGTTCTGGAAAGTGACCGTTAACTCTGAACTCAGCATTCTAACCGTTAACATCAGTTCTCAGTAACCGTTAAGGTTAGCGGTAGCAGCTAACGGTTGGAGCAACCGCTAAGTGTAACCGTTAGCTTTCAATCGACATCGGTTCCAGCAGAATAACCCTTCTAGAAAGTCTGTCAGCTTCAATTCTTGCTACTTCTTCACCGGAAAGCTCGATCTTTGAATCTCGATCATCATACTTCATCTCTAATGCGCTGAAATCTTCCGGTTACTTAGCTGTAAGGTGAAAAACAACGAAATATTTGACACTTTGCCTCCTAAACTTTTTTTTCGTGCAAATTACCTCCTAAACTGTACGAATTTTGCACTTAACCTCCTGAACTCTCGTTTTTGGTCAAAATTCTAGCCGGATCTCACTCGTGTGACATGCACGCTAACATATAAGGGGTAAAATTGACTTTCCATCTCTTCCTCATGACTCCCTCTCAAGATAATGGCACATGAGACTTACGTAGGTTCCAAATCTTACGTGTATACATATATTAAYGTGAACATTATCTTAACAGGTCACACGAGTGCTCACGTGCCATTTTTTTGAACAGGAGCCATAAGTAAGAGATGGAAAGTCAGTTTTACCCCTTATATGTAAGCGTGCATATCACACGAGTGAGATACGACCAAAAGTTCCACCAAAAATGGGAGTTCAGGAGGTTAAGTGCAAAATTCGTACAGTTTAGGAGGTAATTTGCACGAAAAAAAAGTTTAGGAGGCAAAGTGTCAAAATGTTCATAGTTCAGGAGGTAAAAAATATTTTTCTCGTTAATTTAATTTAGTTTTTAAAATTAGTTAATCATTAGTTTAGTTTTCAGTTAGCTAATTAGTTTAAACAATTTAGTTAATTTAGTTGATAATCTAGTTCAAGATAATTAGTTTAATTAGATTTAGCCTTAATATAGCTTAGTTCATAATGTTCAATTCAAATTCTTCAAAAACCCCCCAAATTGTATGTATAATTTATTTGCTTGAGAATTGAAGAGAAAAACATCGAAAAGACCGAATAGTTGTTTCCTCGAGAGATACGACTTGAGTCAAACTCATCACCCTACAGTTACCTCGTTCTCTTGCGAGTAAACTGACGTGCTTTTAAATTAGTTTATTAAAAAGGGGTGCACAAAGTTTGGGATCAGTAGTATTAACTAAGGAGGTTTCAAGGCCACAAGCCACCTATCCCTATTCTCTATTGTCTCTCTTAAGGACTGAGCTATGTATTTGCATACATTGTTTTGTTTTTGGATTTTCTCACTCATGTGGGGGATTGTTGTAAATTGTATTTAGTCAATTTAATGGTACAACAAAAATTCGTGTTAACGAATTATATAGGCTCGATCTACGTGTTGTGTAGATAATCGTAGTATTTTGAATTTCTCAAATCCAATTATTGGTGAGTGAGAAATGATGCTTGGAAGTTGAATGGTTGCTTAAGTGCAATTTTGTGTATCCCACATTGAAAGTTAATCAACGTGGAAAGGAGTTTAAAAATGATTACATTTCATTAGTGGACATCAAGTGGTCCAGCAGGTGTTGTGGACTTTTTGTGAACAAAGCTCACGCGCGTTCTTGGACTTGGGTTCGCCCGTCTGCCTTCGGTGGAGCCGAGCGGATCCGAGCTCGAGCCCTAGACCGGTCCCGGACCCAGACCTCGAGCCTCGGTCCTGGGTCCTGGGTCTTGGTCAATTTGTCCTAATTGGCTGGTCCGATCGTGGTGGTCCGTTAGGGTGGTCCGGTTCAACCCTAGCTAACTTTTTAGCCACGTGCGGTTCTTGGCCTCTGAACTATCTGTGTACATTTTCAAACGTACACTCCTGAAACTCCTGACCGTTCAGGTCAAACGTCATGCAACTTAATACATGCATGGACGTTACTTTGACCATTCTCCTGGCTGCGTTTGTATGTACATGCTGTACCTCATCACTGAATAAATGTAATGATATATATATATTATATATATATATATAATATATATATATATATATCATTACATTTATTCAGTGATGAGGCGTAAATAGGTCAGACCCGAATTGGGGTAGATCTGATTTGAGATAACCTGGGGAAGAGAAAGGAAATCAGGCCAGCTCAGTCCTAGGCAAGGTATGACCTGGATCCCTTAAAGACAGAGCAGATGTTGGTATATATATATATATATATATATATATATATATATATATTATATATATATATATATATATATATTGTAATTTCTCAGTCGAGTATGATATGTTCATGAAGAACATTACAAGATATATAATCCATATTTTTCTGATGAAAAATAATATTCCAGAAGAATATTATCTATGCTCTTGAAAAAATATTCTTTTATTATATGCCTTACTTATTATTAAGAGAATTATTTACATGTCATCGTTGTATTATTTACATTATGATTGAGTTGTTGTTCCTGAAGTAGCACAACTAATAATAATATTTCTTACGAATATTATATACCCCTGGAAATTATTTATATTTTTTTTTCAATTTTATATTATTTAAGAATATTGATATATTACTCCTGAAGTAGTGCTATTTATGTCAAATATTCAATTGGATATTTCTTGCTTTTGAAAAATGACACTTTATCGTATGCAATATTAAAAATCAAGTGTACTCACGAAGGAGTAACACATCAAATCAATCATTAATAATTGATAATGCCCCGAAGAGCATATTTCTTATACAAAACTTATCATTTTAAAAAATATATACCATAAGTAATATTTATGTGTTATGGATTCTTATAAATTTTAAAACTTTAAATTGATTGTATTCTTGAAGTAGTACAAATCTCAATAATATCACAAGTAGTTTTTTTTAATTATTTTGATATGATTTAGAATATTGGTTTTTGTAATGGTTTTGATATAATTTAGAATATTGTTATAATCAGTTGGGCAAAGTGGTTAGAAAGTAAAGATAAACCTCAAAAAAAAAACGAGAGGTCTAATGTATGAACCCTTATTAACACCATTATAAAGGGTTAGTGATACTACTTGAGTTACAAACTCGTGGTGATATGATTTGGAATATAAATCAACCAGAAGTTTGATTTTTTACTTGAAATATCCATAAGAATTCGAGACAATTTATTATCGAATTAATTTACTATAAACCAATACTAACTCAAATATTCCTATATTGACCCGAAATTTCAATAAAAGGTCTAAAAGAGTTATAATTTTTTTTTACATTTTGAACCCGAAGTTCAATACTATCATAATTTGGCATGACTGGTATGACCATCTCAGTTTATTAATTTATGAAGAGTATAAAGACTCTTCTATTGATTTTTAATGCTACATGTTCTCAACAAAACTTAACCATTCAGTTATCACTAGTTTAATTGGAATTAGGTTCCAATAATATTCATATTTTATATTACGGGGTGAGATTATTTTTGGGCCTATTCACCTTCCACATGACTTTTAGATATTTGGATCCACTAGAAGATTGCATGTGTTATTATCTCATAAACAGAAGTTTATGAGAATATTTGCTCTATTGGCTATGAGAGCAAAGTACCGTATGTATCTAATAAATACACTTATCATTTGCTAGCAAAATTATTTACAAAAGTCATTGATGATTTATATTTTGTTGACTATTGTTGGCAAAAGCAAATGATATGCCTTATGATATTTGTTATATCATTTGATGAGAACAATTTTTGTAATCATGTGAAATGAATATTTCACTAGTATGCAAAATATGAAAATATATGTGCTTACAGTCAGAAGCCTCCATCAAAAAATTAAAGAAGTGCGATATTTGTAATCGCCCCACCACATGTCAAAATGGATAGCAAATGCTGAGAACATATCAAATATAGATACATTTTTCTCAAGATTTGTTAGTCATTGTACAATAAATAATATTCTCAGCATTAGGGGAGGATAGGCATATGTCATGGTAATAAACAATATGAAATGCATATGTTATGGTAACCAAAAGATAAAAATAAAAATGGAATGCATAAATATAATCCTCACAAAGTTTAAAGCAAACTTGGAGTTTGTAGCGAAGATTTGCATTTTAGATTACTGACTATAAGGTTATCAATGGTTTTCAAGTTTAAAGGCTCAAACTTGAAAGTTATATAAAATCCTATAAGTGGATTAAGATGGCATGCCTGAAGCATGGTAACGATGTTGATTCAAATATTTATCCTTTATATGGAGCAATTATTAGTGATGGTCTTATTACTAAACGTTATACTCCAGTAGAGTAAACAGACATAACAAATTATAAACCCTTGAAGAGGTTCAGGTACCTAGTGATAATTTTAGAACGATCTTGATAAGTTATGTTTATATAATTGGATCAAATAGAATTAATAAGAAAATTAGTCGACTATATTTATACTCATGAGCTCAATGATAGCGAGGATGGTATTTTGAATTAATTAAGAGTTATTGATACAATTGTTTGGCCAAGATTGAATATGTAATCTTATAGATTTTTATATGCTTGACTAGAAGTTCATTCATATGAGATGTTTTGTCAATAATATATAAATAAATAGTTACGCTACAAGAGCATTCTGTTACGTGGTGGATGATATTGAACCTTGAAGTTTCATTCAACAATATCATGAATAAAATGAAATCCTGGAAGGATTTTGATATGCTTGAAGCATTTGTAACATTGTCAGTTAATATAATGAGATATGCATTGCACTCTTTTTCCCTTAAACTAAGGTTTTGTCGGATTTTCCCAGTAAGATTATTAATGAGGCAATATTATGAGCATATTCAAAGAATAATGTACTCTTTTTCCTTCACTCAAATTTTTCCCATCGGGTTTTTCCTTGGAAGGTTTTGACGAGGCATATTCTTTGGATAACAATGATGTATAAACATCAAAATATGGTATAGAACTCATGAAGAGTTTATAAATCTTATTATATTTCAAAGTTTAAAGACAGATAGATGATAAATCGAGGACTACTACCTATTGAAGTCACGGGGAGCGGTTGTACTCTTTTTTTCCTTCGATCAGTTTTTTGTCCCACGGGGTTTTTCTGGCAAGGTTTGAATGAGACAGCATTTAAACACTAATAAGTGTGAAAATAAATATTTCATATATGACGCAACTCATATGTGACTACATAAAAGGTAACAAAACAAGATATATATCTCTCGAACTTCTACACACAAGACTTCCAAAAGAATGGCGATATCGATATCCAGCAAATTCGCTCATATGATAATTTGGAGGAATTATTCATAAAAGCATTACCAACATCATCGTTAAAAGATTGGTACACAAGATTGGCATGCGTCGACTCAAAGTTCTACAGTCATGATGTTCAGGGGGAGTAGGGCTGTACTATTTTTCCTTCGACCAAGTTTTGTCCCATTGGGTTTTCCTGACAAGGTTTTAACGAAGCAGCATTTTTAAGGTCATTCAAGGGGGAGTGTTGTATTTAATTAATTACTTTAATTATATATTATATGAATGACCATCCTATCCCTAAACCCCAGTCTTGTATCTATAAAAGGGACTTTAGTTCCCATAATAAACTTGTCTCTTGATCATTCTCTCCTCTCTTTTCTTAGTTTTACAACAAGTTTGATTATTTATTCAATTTATTGAGGCCTCTAATAATAGGTCAATGATCCTCGTTACGTCTTCTAATTATAGACTTGGCTAGATCAAGGACTAATTTAGAAATATTAAATATATAATATTTAAATATCAATATGTCTACATGGAGCAATTGTACCGGATCAATGGGGATAAAAATATAATTTTACATGCTTAATGTATGCTTAATGAAAGAGTTTTAGGTAAACTTATTAATTTTCTAATTCTATATTTACTTATTTGTCCATTATTAATGGTTGTGGATAAAAATCTAAAATGTCTTTTTATTATGGAAGACAAGATTAAATGAAACAATTAAAAATATCTAAAGATACACAAAAATAGTTTTTTCTCCTGATTGAACTCTCATTCCTTTTTGTTATCTTTCTTTTATTTTTTTAAAGGTATTTTTATTAATATTGTTGAGAAAATGAATAATTTGAACTTATGAACCTATATTCATATGTTTTCAATTTAATTAAATACTATAATACATTAAAATCATTTAATATTTATTTTACCTCGAAATGGATAGCTACTAATAATCTATCATAACTACTGTAAAAATTAATTTGTTATAATATTAAGTGTTAAAAATATTTTTTTAATTTAGATTTTATCTAAGATGTATGAAATATTCATAGTTTATTTCTCATTATTAACGATTCTAGGCCAAAATATTTTTGTCCAAATAAATAGGAAAAAATGCATCGGTCAAATGTCATGCTAGGTTAGGCATTAGGTGGTCAAAAATCAAATTGGCTATAAAAGAGATTAAGTATTTCTAAGCATAATATAATCATAGTTTTATTTATTTATTTATTTAAATTATAGTTTTAATTGATTATGTTCACATTCTTTAAAAAAAAATGCATGAATTGTCTTAGGTAATAGTTTAACAAGATATTAAGATTTTAATAAATTAATATTCTATTAATATATATTTGGTCATCAATTTTTATAAATATAATTACAAATTGCTTTTGTCTTTGTTAATTTCGGGCAATGCCCGAAATTAACAATGACAAGAGCAATTTGCAATTATATATATATATGGAAACGACTACGGTACCATGAAGGTATCATACCTCCCACCCCCTGCATTTACATTCCTTAGATCTACCATTATCCATAACCAACTTTTGATCTAATGGTTCTAATTAAGTGGACACACACACACACACACACACACACACACACATATTGCCCGGAATTAACAATGACAAGAGCAATTTGCAATTATATCTAAGTATGTATGTTTATGGATGAATGGTGAAGTACCATTATTAGATAATAACTTTTTTAATATATCATTAAAATAACTGTGAATGTAAAAGAATATTTGTTGGAATTATATTAAAGTCAACTATATAAGAAGATTATTATGCTATATAATAACATTATAGTATATCAAGTGTTAAAAGTATACTTATAAATAATATTATATTAAATATTAAAAATAGTGTTTTTTTTATTAACAACTTTCGTCGTAAACTCAATATATATAGTGATTTAAAGGCAATTACGTTCAGTTTAATATTATATAATTAAAAATATAGTTACATAAATATAAAAATTCTAAATATAATTTAATAAGTTTGATAATAAAATAAATAATTTAGTAAATTTATGAGTTAAAGCCAATATAATTATATTTATATATTTGTTTGGTGTAAGACGAATATAATCAAAGCGTATGAGAAATAACATACAAAATAATAAAATCATCTAATGTAACAGTTTTAATAGAGTTTTTTTAATAAATTGACTAAATAATTATTAATGGGCATTTTATGGACTTTAAAATCCATTCAATTGTATTCTAAATCTTGAATAAGTATGTTTCAAAACAATTCTAATATCCTCAATTTTATAAGTCTCACAGATTTCATTAAATGGTGTAAATATTATGGATTTGAAAGTTAAAGATACACTTACATGATTTTTTTACCAATTTCATTATTAGCGATTATACTTTAGTTGATTGCTAAATATTTTATAAAAAATTTTATGATTTAGGGAAAAAATTTCATTTTAAATCATATTACTTTTTTATTTAATTGACCCGTAACTTTTATATTTATTTTTTATTTTATAATATTTCTAAGTTTTTATAACTGACGTTGAAAACAAATAAAACAATCAATATTTGAGATTTACTATATAAATATTTAGATACTAGTTTGGTAACCCACGTGTACGCGGGCATTTTGAGAAAACACATAAAAATGCAAAACTTATCAAGAAAAGATTATTATAAAAAGAAAAAAAAAATAGTATTCGCTTTAAATTTTGAGAAACTTACTTATAAACTATATTAACCGTTAATGATACAAACTTTGCCGCATAATTGATACGTATATTTTGAAAAATAAGTTATCAACTTAGAAAAATGAATTGTTCATATAAACTAAACAAAATATAATTCAATTGATGTATATAAGCCTCGCGTGTTACAGGATTTGTAAGAAAAGTAATAATTATATTTACTAAATAAAATCAATATATAATGTAGCATATGATGACGTGGAATATCGAATATAACTAATTCGCTTTCATATATTATTATTCATTGTTTTTTCTCTTTGGTTTTTTTGTGTTTTACATTTGTGAGCTTCATTTGAAATTTGTGATTTTGATTTGAAGTGATATTGGCTTCTACTTAAGCTTTTTTTTTTTAATTTATACTTTTTGAAGAAAAAGGATGAGAAATTGAAAGAATCGGTCAAGCTAATTAATTAATACTTAAATTACATAATTTGTCTTATTTTTTCATATACTTAATTAATAAGATATTTATTCTTTTAATAAAGGTAGAATGATGGTAAGTCTGTTAAAATACCAATACCAATTAGATGATTAAAATAGTAATTAAATATTCAATAATTAAAAATAATGAATGTTTCCACATAAGCATAATAAGAAAAGGAATTAATATTTATATTTATAGATGATTAAACAATCTTATTTAATCAACTTTAGTTTTTTAGCAAATAGAATCTATATTAAGAGTTGTTACCCTACCTTAATAGTACAACAAAATCTTATAATACCAAGTAGTATAGACCCTATATTCTTTTATTTATTAATTAATACACACAATTTATTGCGTCGATTGTATTTATTTGTATAAACTAAATATATATACTTATTCATTATTTTAAATTTTTTGTATTATTAAGGTAAATAAATCAATAGTAAATTGAGTCAGATAACTTAGTTAATATTCAAAATTAATATGCAATAATCACTCTAAATTATTTGCCAAACTGAAGATTTGAATTATGAATAAATGATGAGTTTCTGAAATTGCTGAAAAACATAGTGGAACATTGTAACTTATTAAAATAGTGCACTAATAAGTTCGATTTAGTTTTTATGTTATTCGTACACTATGTATACAACGGGCAATGATAATGAGATTCTTACTAATTTTAGTTATTTAAAAATTATTTTGTTGATTTTTTTGTAATGTTCATTAATTATAATTTTAGATTAATAAATCAAGTATCATCACTATATGTCTAACTATAATCGAGTTTTCATAGAACAATATATCCTGAGCGTGAAGATTTTTGTAGACTAATTATATATACATATTAGTAAGCACACATATAATTTTAATCTCTTTACTTTTGATAAATAATCAAATATTATCATAAAATCATATTGTTGTAATTATATTAATGATAATTAATCAAATATATGTATATCAGATTAATGGGATGATTAATTAGATGGATAATGTGATGGTTAATCTTAGTTGACTACATTTTATATGTAGTATGTATATTAATCATTTTTAATTTATAATGTAAATAGGAAAAACAGAACATAAAAGTAAAAGTTGATTTTTGATAGTGATCATTAATTTTAATTTTAACTTAAGACTGAGTGATTGACAACCATAACAATATATATACTATAATTATTGTATTACCATAATAGTATATACACCACAATATTATATTAATGAGATAATAATAGAATATATAATTAAGATATTTAATGGTTAGTCATTTAGATTAATCTTGTAAGAATATATATGATTATGGAACATTCCTTATAAAAAACGTAATTATATAAACTAAATATACTACGTTGGATTATAGAATTAAGCATAGTGGTTATATATGGTATACGTATTTATTGAATTAATGGGATGGTTAATGTTAGTTGATTACATTATATATATATAGGAGTAATTTATAACGTAAATAAGGAAAACACAGTTGTTAAAAGGAAAAGTTGACTTCCTATAGTATTTTGATATTCCATAAAAATCGTATGAAAAAATAAGACAAATATTGATATCACAATTTTTACGGAATTATGTAGAAAAATTCAACAGTGCTGAAAACTTAGGCAAAAGTAGTATTTTGATATTCAACAAAATAACTTGTAATTTATTTATTTTTTCAACTTTAAAAATCATAGACAATAGCATAACTAACCTGTCATTCTATCAACTGTACCTCCAACAGAACTTAAAATATGATTAATTACAAAAACCATCCATGTGGTTCAACCTAACTTCAAAAATAATAATAATAATAATAATATTAAGAAAAACTATCCATCAAGTTACATAAATATGTGTTTCTTAATAAAATGCATCCTCAAGGCTTTAATAATTCAAGCACTGAGATGCCTTCAAAACCAACCAATATGAAAATTGCACTGAGATGCCTTCAAAACCAACCAATGAGATGCCTTCAAAACCAACCAATATGGAAAATAATAAATTATAAAAAGAAACTTTCCTTTATGATATTTACAGCAGCAGAATCGCACAGATTTGCTGTAAAAGAGAAGGACAAATTAATTAATGCCAAAACCAACCAATATGGAAAATAATAATGATAATAATTACTATTACCTCTCTAAATCATTCTTCAATGGCCAATCGGGGTGAGGCAATTGCCGTCGGCGATGGTGCAGCACCGTCGCTGCTCTTTTGTTGAGCGTCGGTTTATGGCTGAGCGTCCGATGCAGTCCTGTTGCTGCGATAAAAGTGGACTGGTGGCAAATCAGCGATGATAGATCGGATCCGAGTCGGGTCATGCTAGTTTCCATCGTGGATAAATTGTTGGCCTCTGTTACCTCCGGTGAACGGAGGCGTGTGCCTTCCAGCTACACCGCTGTCCACATCAACGGCATATCGGTAGATGTGTGAGCCCACGGCTGAATATGGGAGGCGCCAGTGGGCGTTGACAGAGGATGTGTGGTGCAGGCCTTTCACGGCCAAGTGCGCACTGGTAAGGCGACGGCCTGTCGAAATTCTTGGGTCGGCGCCGTGAGGAAGGCGATGTCGTGGACGGCGGTGCCGCTGGGGTTCATTTGTTCGGCGACTGAACCGGCTTGAGCCGAGTTGGAGAAACGCCAAATGAAGGGCTATTTCACGGCCAATCCCGTGAGATACGCCGATTGCGAGTCTGGAGGAGGGCTCCAGTCCAAACAGGCAGCGGTGCGGTAGCAAGGATTGTAATGCAGGGAAAAAAATAGGAGGAGAGGGGAGAGTCCGCCGGCGGATAGAAGGATTGTAATACAGGGAAAAAAAATAGGAGGAGAGGGGAGAGAAAACGGCTGATAGAATAGAGGGGAGAGAAAAAAAAGTGAGAGAATGAAACCCTAGAAAAAAAAAGTTCTATTTTATACCTAGGCACTTTTTTCATAAAAGGAAGAAAATTGTGTCAATGCACACAAAATTGCCACATCAGATTTAGGAATTATACTAAAATGACACATGTCATTTGAATTTTTCTCTAGTTGACACCTACCTAAGCTAGGTGTCAACACAATTAACAAATAGGAGGGATCAAAAAGCAACGCGCTTTGCGTGATACGCGTTTTAAAACACTGGTTTTTACCTATACCAAGATCTATCTTGTTTATCTTCGTAAAAATCTTTCCTTATCTTTCTTCTCTTCATTCTTAAATGTCCCCAGATTTGACATATTAAATTTGGTTTTGATTTCTAATTATAATTCTTAATTCATGATCGATTTGTGTGTATGATTGAATTGGGATGTCAAGTGGAGTTTTATAAACTATCGAAAATGAGTTGTAATGATTGTTCAACTGGGATGTCAAGTGGAGTTTTAATAGAGTTTTTTTAATAATTTGACTAAATAATTATTAATGGGCATTTTATGGATTTTAAAATCCATTCAATAGTATTCTCAATCTTGAATAAGTATGTTTCAATACAATTCTAATATCCTCAATTTTATAAGTCTCTCAGATTTCATTAAATGGTGTAAATATTATGGATTTGAAAGTTAAAGATACACTTACATAATTTTTTACTAATTTCATTATTAGCGATTATACTTTAGTTGATTGCTAAATATTTTATAAAAAATTTTATGATTTAGGGAAAGAAAATTCATTTTAAATCATATTACTTTTTTATTTAATTGACCGTAACTTTTATATTTATTTTTTTATTTTATAATATTTCTAAGTTTTTATAACTGACGTTGAAAACAAATAAAACAATCAATATTTGAGATTTACTATATAAATATTTAAATATTATAATATTACTATGCATATCATGTTATTTTTAAAAAAATATATATTTGTTTTTACTTATAATTATTTAACTTTTTTTATTATAGTGAAATTATAATTGTTAATAAATATTACTTACCTTGTACAAAACTCCACTTATTCAAAGTATCATCGCTCTTAAATATTAATGAATTATTTAATTATTATAAAATAATGAAAATTACGGGTTTCCTAATGCGAAAAAGGTATGATTCTTAAGGTAAGAGATAATAAAATAAGACAACGTGGAGAGTAAGAAAATCACTCCTATATAAAAAAGGAGATTAACCGACGTGAAGGAGAGAATTGGCATTAGCTTTACCGCTATTACTTGTTTTGATCAAATTCGAAATCTCATAGGCCGGAATGGTTCCTGAAACACCTTGGGCTGCTTTGAAGGAGAAACCTGCTGCTAAAGGTCAAATCTTTATCTTTATTCTTTTCTCTCTCTTGTTTTTTTCTGTTGGGTTTCAATGAGCAGTTGTGAAAATATAATTAGCCATCTTATATTGTGTATAAGCAATCATACTTCACCACAAGCAATGTACCCTGTTTTTCGGAGTTTCTAACTAATGTTTTCATCCAAGAATGAACTTTTCCGAAAGTGTTGAAGATTGAATTTTGAATGGTATTGAATTATCAAATAATTTGTATTTATTTAAAGAAAGTAGTTGCAATTGTTAGCTCAAAGGTTTTGTTGCCACATATGGCAGGCTCGAGTTGATTCCTGAAAATTGAGTCATTTGTTACAGGGAAGAAAGAGTACAAGTGTTTGGTTAATGCAGTTTCTGAGAAAAAAGCTCAAACAAATCACAAAGTTAGGAAGAAAGATGTCCGGTTGCAATTCGATCATGAAAACAGAGTCGAATTCTTTAAGCATCTACCTCAGTATAATAAACACGGAATATCCTTCGAATCAAAGTTTCTCCAACTTGTTCATCCTGCTGTTTACAAGGTACCTTTTTTTCCCCCTTCTCTAATTCATCCATCATTATGAAAAGAAAATAAAATAAAAAATTTACGCACACACACATGTATATATATATAATGCTTGCTTGGCAGGTTGGTCTGCAATACCGGTGTGGGGATATATCAGATGACAATGCCTGTAGCATTGCTATGCTTGAATCATTCCAAGAAGCAATCAAAGATTACAACTGTTGTTCGAACAAAGACCTTGCTTGGGACTTGCCGACTAAAATAGCTTCTTACGTCTCTTTTCTCACCGAGTGTCGACCCCTTTCAATCAGCATGGTCAACGCAATTGAGTTTCTTAAAGCTAGGAATAAGGAGAAATTGACCCTAGACCTGTCCGAGTCAGAAGCAAAAACCAGTCTCATCTCTTTTATTCAACGTTTCATAGACGAAAAGATACTTGTGCCAGAGAAGGCTATTCTGGAGCATGGCATAGCCAACATTGTGGACGATGATGTTGTTTTGACATTTGGAACATCTTCTTCTTCTGCTGTCGAGACGATACTAGTGCACGCCCACGAGCTCGGTAAAGTACAGTTTCGGGTGGTGATAGTCGACTCGCGGCCCGAGCTCCAAGGCCAAAGGTTGCTTCGCAGGCTTGTTGAGAAAGGGATCAGTTGTACGTACACCCATGTAAGCGCGGTCGCTTATGTCATGCGTGGAGTGACGAAAGTAATTATGGGGGCTTGTTCGGTGTTTTCTAATGGGGCTGTTTACTCGAGGGTTGGTACGGCGTGTGTTGCGATGGTCGCTCATCAGTTGCGGGTCCCGGTCCTTGTATGCTGTGAGGCGTACAAGTTTCACGAAAGAGCTCAACTTAGTTCAATCTGCTTTAATCAACTCGGTAAGAGACTAAGTAACATGTCTTGCTTCTATATGACTTTTATCACACAATTTATTGTATTTTACTGTATTGTATTGTATTTTATTGTAGGTGATCCAGATGCAGTTTCAAGAGTTAGTGGGAGAAAGAAGATCAATTCCTTGGATGGTTGGGCCGATACAGAGAACCTACGACCCTTGAATCTCGTGTGAGGGGTTTTGTTACTGAAACATAGTGATTTTTTTTTTTTTTTAATTTTAATTATTTTTCTTTGTAGCTCACTTGTGATTTTTTATTCACCAGATATGATACAACACCTGCAGATTATGTATCAATGATCATAACAGACTGCGGCTTGGTAATTTAATTAGAAAACTTAATTCATCCTACTGGTGTAATTTCAGACTTTGCTTTTGTAACTTGTGTAGTAACTAGTTTATTAGTTTTTGCCATAATAATTTATTTTTAATTTTTTTTGTTTGATGTATGTAGATGCCGCCAACGAGGGTTGCATGTACGGTTCGAAGTCTTCGTGAAGAATTCAAGCCCGTAAAGAGAAGATACCTTTAAGAAGTTGCATATGTCTTAACTCAAACTCTGTATGCTTTCAATATTTGAACATGACGATCCTGGCACTGACTGTGAAACGAAGGACCTCTTCTCTGTAATGGATTTTTTTTTTTTATATAAGAGTAAATTACCAAATTCATTAATATTAAGATTTTTCCTTCTGTATTCGCTACAAGTTTATTTTTTTTCGTTCTCATCTACCATTGTTAAACATATTATTACCATTTAATGAGCATGTACTAAATCTTTCGATCAGCGACAGAATCTTAAGACATTGGTTTGAGATTTACTACACCAATTACCTAGTTATATTCCTTGATCCAGCTCGTTTGAACAATGAACAAAATCCTGATACAACTGAGAATTTCATCAACCTATCTCCATCCAACCACTCACTACACATTTAATATAAAAAAAAACGCATTAATCAAAAAGAGAGTATTGCAATTCAAGAACGCCAGGAATTGAAATTCAAACTCGAAATAAAATCCACAGAATGAGGGGTATATAGGTTAATTTGGTGGGTATACACAATAATAATAAGAGGAAGAAGAGAAAAGACTCAAAAGAAACTCGGGTCATAGCCGTTGCTGGAGGTGGCAAGAATATAGTAAGCGACGATATGGCCAATAGAGCCCCAGGCCAGCACATCGACGATGTTGAAGCCAACGGGGTCGTTGGACTTGAGCAGGCTAACGTACTCCTTGGCGCGCACGTCGCCGGCTTCGAAGTGGGAGACCCCGTTTTGCTCGGGGACCTGTTTGGCCACGTTCTCCCTCTGGAAGTTGAAGAACACGAACCTACCCAGGAACAGAGACAGCCCCGTGCTCAGGCTGATCACCAGGGACGGGTTCAGCTCCGCCTTCACGCCCACGGCCACGCGCTTCCTGGCGGCCACGGGGCGGCAGCACAGGGCTTTTGAGATGGACTGGTCGGTGGGCTTGTTCAGGGGTCTGAGCCCCTGGAAGGTTGGAGCGGAGAACAAGGCGGAGGCCATTATTGATATTTTGGGAAATGGGCGTGTGGTATGGTGTGGTGTTGTGGTGTGCAGATAATAAATTAATGGAGATGATGATGATATATGAGGTTTAGAATTTGGGAAAGGAAATGGATTTTGTGAGGAGGGGAGCTAGGGAAGGAAGATTTTGACGTGTGACATGGCTCTGTTTTATTGGTTCTCTGTGGATTAGAGATTTTTTTATCTTCCAGAGTTGTGTTATATACTAAGTTGTTTAAGAGTTAGCACCACCAGGGATCCGTGGCGCAATGGTAGCGCGTCTGACTCCAGATCAGAAGGTTGCGTGTTCGATTCACGTCGGGTTCAATTCTCCCCGATTCCATACGGTTCCGCTTTTTGTGCACTATTTACTTTTAAAAGTTATACGGTTGAGATCGAAACTCAGCTTATTCACAAAGGTTTTGGGGCTTACACGATTTTAGTAAATATCAACCAAATTCATTTACTTCTATATATATATATAAAAAGCCTTGCGTTTCTAAATTATATATATATAATTTTTGTGGAGGAAAAAAAAATTATATTATGGTAATAAGTAAATAAATTGATTTAAAAAAAACTTCAACATTCATTTCATTTTCTATTCGATTTGCAAGTACAAAACTGATTGTTATTTAATAAAGTCGAAGGTATTATGGTAAGAAATAATTGGATTGATTGTTATTAATTAAAGGAGAAGGTATTATGGTAGTAAGTAGTTAATTTTATTTTTAAAAAATTCAAGATTGATTGTTATTAATTAAAGGAGAAAGAATTATAGTAATTAGTAGTTAACTTTATTTTAATAAAAAATCATAAGGATATGTTATATATTTAACATGATGATTACATGTTAATATAATAATCATTCTTTGATTTTATTAAATGTCACCCAACTAAATTCCATTCAGCCATTGATTCACTTCCAACCAAATTACAAGGAAATAATATAAATAATGCAAAGCACAAACAGAATATAAAATATCTCGATTCATTACATTCATTACAATTTGTTTTCCCAAAAACTACCATTACATTGCAATTCTCTCCCATTCGGACATCTATATGAACACTTCGAATTGTCATGTCTGACACTTCGAATTATTCTGTCCAAAAATATTACTATATTTTAATATGTTGATATCATAAATAGAAGAGGTTTTTACGGCAAATATATCAATGCAAATATGTTGTTTATATCTAAATTAGATTTATCCAGAATATCCCAAACGTGAATAGATGAAAAAAATTAAGGCAACTACCAATTGATAATTAAGAATTAACTTTAACAAACTCCGATAATTAAAAATTAACTTTAGCAAACTCTTTAGTCTTATTCTATTCTACGCAAGAAAATCTGTCATATAAATAATTATTTACTAAAATACATATTAGATTCTTATTCCAATTCAATCATTAGAAAGCAATCTAAAATTGTTTTACAAGTAATTCATATATACAATTTTTTATTTTTTTTTGCAAATAATAGTTGTATACGTTGAAAAATCTGTCCACAATCTTTTCTAAAATTTGCGCATAGATTCTGTCCACAAAATTTGTGTATAATACATAATGACAAAAATTCTGAAATATGGTCACGTAAATAGATAAAAGGAAAATATACCAACTATCAATTAATTAAAAGAATTAACTTTGGCAAACTCTTTTATTCTAATCTCCACTTAAAATATGTCAGATAACTTATTGTTTTCTAAAATATGTATACAAGATTTTCTAAATAAAACTTTGATATGTTGATATCATGCATTATTTTGAGGTATTACACCTATAAATAGGGTGTACGATCTACTGATTTTCAACACAAACAACCATTTTTTTAATTCAACCACTCATCAAACTATGGCACCGATGTATTCTCTCATCAAAGATATCAACATGTCCAAAACCGAATGGGCTTTGAAGCTAAGGCTTATTCGTTGTTACGAAAAAACTAATTTTGAGAATCACTCAATTGTTTATGGTATCGATTGTGTGTTTCATGATTTCGAGGTAACTTAATTTATCTCTATATATTTTGAAAGAGAATATCAATTGAATTGTACGTCCCCTGATTCGCAGCCTTTGTTTCCGAGATCCCAGAAGGGGTCCCCACTGTGGAAAACTATAAATACCTCAGCCCCATGGCTGAGAAAGGTATGTCATTCCTTGTGCATTCCTTGCTTTGTTCACCAAAAACACTCTACACGCTTTCTGACTTAAGCATCTGAGAGGTTTTCACCGGAAAACCTCCGGTGGTCCTTTTCTGACGTATTTGTGTGTGCAGGTCAGGAAAAGCGCAAGGTTCAGGCGTTGTCATATTTTTTGGGTGAAACAGATAAGATGTTGAGCAAAATATTGTAAGTAATAATTGATTCTCAGCCTCTGACTGTGGCTATTTTGGCATCCTTATTCTTTGGAGAGTAAATAGGATACATTGGAGCTGCTGGATTTGTACTCGGTGTTTTGGGGCTTTTACTTCTTGAGGTATTAATACTGAAAGGTTTTGGATTTTTTTTTATTCTTTATTTACTCCACTGTTCTTCTGCAAATCTAGCGCCAGTAAATCATGGAGCCTATTACATTATATACACCTGAATTATGTGGTTTCAATTGTAATACATGGATTTCTTTTCATATATGTACATGAAATTTTCCTATTCTATATGATCTAGAAACTTTAGTCAATTTCTCCATAAGCCAATGTTTTTAAAAAACGAAAAGCAGAAACGAGGCGTTTTGCTCGGATGAGGCGAGGCGTACGCCTCGAGGCGAAACGAGGCGTGCGCCTTAATTTTTTTTTGAAAAATTAAAATTAAAAACCAAAATAAAATTATTTTTTGAAAAATTAAAATTAAAAACCAAGAATAATAAAACTACGCAAATTTCTATTTAAAAAAAGTCTTTACTTGTAACTTTTATAATTAGTTCTTGATTTATAAATTCAGTAATATTATTCTTTATCTTATTTAGTTTTTATTATAAGGTGAATTTATATATTCTTACTAAATGAATAATGAAATTAATTAAAAAAACAAATTATTCCGATAAAAAATTACATATTAACATTGTCTTTTATTTAATAGAAGAATATTTCAATTTTAAAAATAAAATAGAAAAAGTTAATAACAAAATCTCATCATACTTTATGTACGAATATATCATGAGATTAATGTAATCATTTTGATATTAGGGGTTCATAAAAACATCATGAGACGAAAAACGCGAAACATTGGATTTGTGGACGGGTGCGTCACTGTACCAATTGAATTTAGTATAGTTGTAGATAGAGAAGAAATAAGGGTAGCATTAAAATAAGAGTTAAAAGAGGATAAAATTTCCTGCAACTATCTTGACATGCTTTGCTGCAAGCAGAATAAAGTTTTCATGTTCACTTCTTGATATTCTGTATATGTTCAAATTATCATTTTTCAGTCGTGCATGCAGAATAGTGAACTCCTAGATCTATGTAGCACGGATATGCGAATTATTTATCTTTTTATATTTATATGAGTTTAATGCAGTTTGGTAATATGCAGTAGATTACTTAATGCTAGCTTGGAGAAGATTTTATTAAAATATAAATAATAAAACAACTAAGCTGTAATTTCATGTTGAGATGATGTTTTATTATGATTTGCTGTACAACTTTAATACAAGTTGTGATTTGTGAACTTTTTTTAATTTTGTGATTTTGTAATTTGTTAGAACATAGAAGATGGAAATGCAACTCTCTGAAGAGTTGGTGGTGAGCAATTCTGATGCCTCGAAGAACACTGAGCCTGAATGTTCAAGTGAGCCTTCAAATGAAACTAAAGATCCATCCGGAAAGAAGAGGAAGGTCATGTGAGAAAGATCTGAGGTTTGGGATTACTTTAGTAAGATTAAAGATGCTAGTGGTACCGTGGTTTCTGCTGAGTGTAACAAATGTCATAAAATATATGCGGCTCACTCTAGAAGAAATTGGACCTCATCACTAAAACACCACATAGTAACATCCAAATGTATGAAAGAACAAGATGAAGATACTAAACAAACACAGTTGAATCTGAAACCAACTAATGGTGGGGTCACTGGGGTAGGTACACTTAGTATTGGAAATCCGATCAAGGTTAAATTAGGGATGCTATTGCATACATGATAGTTGTTGATGAATTGCCATTTAAGTTTGTAGAAGGGGCGAGATTTCAAAGAGTTATGTCGAAAGCATGCCCTAGGTTTAGAATGTCATCTAGATGGTCCGTTTTAAGGGATTGTTTTCAATTGTATGCGGATGAAAGGGTAAAGTTGAAGTCCTTTATGAAAAATAATTGTCAAAGAATTTGTCTTACGACTGATACTTGGACATCGGTGCAAAGAATTAATTACATGTGCATTACGACCCACTTCATTGACAATAACTGGAATTTGCATAAAAAATCATAAATTTCGTTCCTGTTATTAGTCATAGAGGTGAATACATTGGGAAGGCATTTTAAACATGTGTTCTTGATTGGGGGCTGAAGAATATATTTACTATTACTGTAGATAATGCAACTTCGAATGATACAGTTATTGCTTTCCTGAAAAAAAAGAATGTTAAATTGGGGGGGTTGTGTGGCAAATTATAAATTCCTTCAAATGAGATGTATTGCACATGTAACTAATTTGATTGTTACTGAAGGCTTAAAGGATTTAAAACTTTAAGTGAAACGTGTGAGGAAAGCTATGAGATATATTAGAAATTCTCCTTCTAGAACTAAAAAATTTAAGGATTGTGTCGAGTGGGAAGGCATAAAGAGCAAGAGCTCGTTGTGTTAATATGTGGCTACAAGGTGGAATTCCACATACTTGATGCTAAAAAAATGGTACAATTTGAGAAAGCATTTGAGAGGTATGACTAGAAAGATCCGTACTTTGCGACTGATTTAGCGAAACATAGGATTCCATCATCCAGTGATTGGTCTAGTGTCAGAAAAATTGCTGATTTATTGAAATACTTTTATGAGATGACATTCCATATTTCAGGTTCTTTGTATGTTACTTCTCACTCTTTTTTTTTAATGAGATTAGTGATATGTGTTGCATCTTGAATGAATGGAAAGAGAGTGATGATCATGAAATCAAGACTTGGGTACGTCTATGAAATCAAAATTTAATAAGTGTAGGGGGAGTTTGGAGAATATGAACAAAATCATATTTTTTTCAAATGTTTTTGATCCTCGTGATAAACTTGAGTACATGCAAGATTCTCTCGGTGAGATGTATGGTTCTGAAAAGGGAAGTGCGTTGTTTAGAAAAGTGAATGATGAGCTTTTTGAGTTGTTTGAAGAATATAGGAATAAGTATCTCCCACTTACTGATGCATTGATCGATAACAACCTCTCCAGTTCTAGTTCTAATTCTACAATCACTGATTTCATTTCTGAGAAAATTACCAAGATTCCAATGAATGTCTTGAAAGCTAAATTTAAGAAGCAGAGATTGGAGAGTGGGAGTGGAACTAAAAAAACTAAGCTAGAGCTTTACTTCAACCAGGCTACCTTAGAGTACTCAGAGGATATTGATGTGTTGAATTGGTGGAAGGTCAATTCGGGAAGATTTCCCATTCTTTCTAGAATAGCTTGCGATATATTAGCTGTTCCAATTTCAATTGTTGCTTCAGAATCGGAATTTAGTACAGGTACCCTTATCACATTTCTATATTCTTGCCTCCATACCATTTACTTTTTTTTATGCTCTAATAATTATTTATATTTCTTTCTTTATGTTTAATCAGGTGGGAGAGTTCTAAATGTGTTTAGGAGTTCATTAACTCCCAAGATTGTTGAAGCCTTGGTATGTGCGCAAGATTGGTTGCAAAACTCAAACAAACCTATGTGTGTTGAAAACCTACAAGAAGAGCTTGAAAAGCTTGAAAAAGGTTATTTATTTAAGTTATTTATTTTTATTTTTTGCCTTGTGTTATATGATATTTTATTTGATTATAAACTTTTATGCTTTATTATTTTAGAGTTGCCTAATGTGGGGATCGGACAGACATTATCAAACACCAGTTAGTTTGTTGGTGCTGCTTTTTTGGCATTATGGTGCTGTTGTTGTTCTGATGTTGCTGTGGTGGTGGTGTTRTGATGTTTCTATGTTAGGCTAGCTGCTTGATGGTGTTGTTGCTGCTATTTTTTGTTGAAGTTTGCTGCTGTTTTTTTGTTGAAGTTTGCTATTGTTTCTATTTTGTTGAAGTTTGCTACTGTTTCTGTTGTTGTTTTTATGTAAAATTGTTGTTAATTTTTTTCTCCTTTCCTGGTACTTTCCTGTTGGTGATCTTAATGCTTTAAGACCAATATTTTTAATTTGTAAAACTTTAAGTTAAGATAGGGATTGGGCTTGCAAATCCCTTCCTGTTTGTTTCTTTTTCTAATGTTTGTTAATAGTTGAAAACTTGGAATTGGGCCAAATAGAGATTGGGCTTGCAAATCAGCCCAACCGAAATTAGGACAATAACCGATCGAACTGTGCCAAGTTCTTCGGTTCAATTAACTTTCGGTTTTGAAGTCGATTTCGGTTCGGTTCGGCCCACAGATCTTGCAGTATTTTGGTTTTCAGTTTTTTAGTTCGGTTCAGTTTTCGGCCAAACCGATCGAATACCACTCCTAATGAACACAATCATAGAGTAGAACACCTCTTTACCATGTATTTTCTCCATCCATATAGTGACCCCAGGCTAGAGTTAACCTATCAATACTTTTCCTTGTCATTCATCTCCTCACTTTGAGAAATAACATTTCACTTTTCTGGCTAACTTAAGTACTTTATAGGAACCTGCTACATATACTCATGCCTGTAAATCTATTGGGTTGTAAATCTATTGGGTTGACGCCATGAACAAAGAGCTACAAGATTTAAATGAGAATCATACTTGGGAGCTAACTGATTTACCAAAGTTAAAGAAACTATAGGTTGTATATGGGTGTCTATGGTCAAACTTAACCTTAATAGATCATTTGATAGGTACAAGGCTAGGTCGGTGGCTTTCATCAAAAGAAGGGTGTGGGTTTCTTTGATAGCTTTTCTCATCTTTCTAAATAGGTCATTGTTAGAATAACATTACCTTGTGCACACACCCCAACACCACCTTTAGCTCGTTGGCGATGTCGAGTCAGAAACCTAAACCCATAAGCAAGAGTCCAATCCAGAAAGCCCTAAATTTGACAGTCCAACCCACACAACTGGACCAACTCAAATGTCTAAGACTACCCTCAATTCAGTTTCATGCCACTCAGAGGGTGTCGACGCTAGCATGCAAAGCCCACTGGTAGAGGAACTGCACCTTTTGTGTGTAGTGGTGAAGAGAGGGAGAGAGGTAGAAAGCTTCCGATATTTTTTTATCACATAAGCTTGGTTCTAATTGATGGGAGAAGATGCTGTGATAGCCTAATTAAACATTAAAAATAAAAAATTTGTAAGGCCAAAACTACCTTCAACAAAACCAGACGAAGGGCATCAAAACTAAAAAAATTCTAATTTTGTGGGTATATTGTAAAAATTGAATATTTTATATGATGATTTGTAAAGAAAATGAAAAATAGTTCATAAGAGGGAAAATGAACTTTTTCGTCCTTCATGTTGGTCTACTTTGACATTTAGTCCTTTTTTTTTTTTGGCCTGTTTTCAATTTCTTCCGTTTTATTTTAAAAATTCTGCAATTTAGTCCGATTATCGTCGAAAAATTAGACCGCACCCGAATTTGCTAAGTTGGCATCGGTTATTTGCTGATTTGACTTCAATTTTGGGGTTTCTTAGCCACGTGAAAATAAAAGAAATTGGATTATTTTTTATTTGCCTTGTTGGCATGAAATGAAAAAACTAAAACCCTAAAGCTTCAGCCCCCAACAGATTACTGCGAAATTGTTAGTCGTCAATCCGCAAGTGAAATTTAGACCTGCAACTATGAGCTCAAATGAAGTTTCATCAATGGAGCTGCTCGAAAATTCGCCATTGCCGCCCCAACAAACAACTGTGCGGCTCAATCTTCTGATCGCGCAGCTGTGATTTGCTCTGAGGGATAGGGCTCTGTATTCATAAGCCGAATTTGAAGGTACGTTTAATTGTCCATTACTATTATCGCCTCCGTAGATTACGAACCCTAAATTGTTGATTCCGCAGGCATGGCGGCCGCCGACGTGGATATCCGCCATTAATGAGTTGGCAAAGTGCGATTCTATTAAATTGAAGAAAAAATCATCTCCCCAACAGAGGACGCGGTTGTTGAATTGTAAAATCCGTAGGAAAAACCTAATCCAGATGAAATCGTGCGGAATTGCGCGTCCGTGTTTGGGATTTGGGATGAGGAGGTGCTGTCGCCTCTCCAGCAGATGACATTTCCGGCAGCGGCGACGGAGGTGGTGTTTCTCAGGCCGCAGATTTGGGTGTCGCCGATCGTGAGGGAGGTTAGCGGGGACTAGACGTTGTTGTAAATACGCTTCGGGGCGAAGGTGGTGTTCCAGCAGATGAGGCTGAAGTCGCCGGAGCGGACGCCGGCGACGACATCGAAGGAAGTGTTGGGGAGGATGGGCGGCAGTGATTGGCCGTTCCTCCAGCATTGGATGCGCTGGATGGGATGCCCCGCGGCTATGGTGCAGACGGTGGTGGCAGAGCCGTAGACGACGGCGAGGGTGGTGGCGGAGCCGCCGAGGGCAAGTGCGGGCGGCGGCGGGAGGAAGACGGCGGCGAGTAGTAGGGTGGCGATGACGACGGGAAAGGGTGTCGTCATCT
>BMAC01000364.1:690994-739860 GCA_014905375.1 Phtheirospermum japonicum
CTCACACAAAAATAAGCAATATCCTAATTGATAACGTACAAATCAATATAAAGGGGGTAGGGAAAGTCTAAACATGTGAATAATTAAATCAAATAGTTAGTACATACACTCACACACACAACGCCAAATAGAAACATCAACACCAAATAGAAAGAGTAAAATAAAAATAAATCACTAAAAATGAAAGAAAAATAAAAGTTCGAATAGGAAATGATACAAATTGCGGCATGGGCCTGCCTACTAGTCCATGTTTCCCAGAGGGGAAGGTGGGTAGCGATGCTTGATCCTCATCAAGCGTTTGTCAATGGAGACAAGTAGCCATGGTTGTCTTTGATGTTGTCATTCAACCTAGCGAGATATTGATTCATTGCGCCCAAGTTGGTGTCCAATCTCTCCAGGGAACTCTGAGTCGTCTTGGCTTCCTCATGCACCTACTATGCATCTTGTCGAGCATCCCTCGCGTATTCCTCTTGATTAAGGCTCAGTTGCCTCATCTTCTCCATCATGCTCGCCTGGAAGTCCTGTTGCTGCCTCCACTGCGCATCAGAGTAGTATTGCTGATCGCTCGGCCCACCACCATAGTAACCTCCGTCATATCCTCTGATATATCCGCCGTACTCAAGGCCTTCGCCGTAGTCACTATGCATGATACTCTCAATGTTCTCATTCTGATCATCCTCATCGTCATCATCTCCCTCGTCATCGGTTTCTTCGACTACCTCTGCCCTTATCTTGTCCGAATGCAACATAAACGTCAGGATAGTCACATTTCTCCCATTATGCATCTGACTCTCGACCTGTATTACCACACTTGGGGTATGTGATGTCGTCATCGTAGGAGTCACAACCTTGGTACCGGGCTAGCTCAGTAATGAACGTGTCCAAAGTGAGCTTTGCCGTCTTTCTCTCGTGCACCCATTGCACATTCTCGATTTCAGCCATCAAGAGGGGATATAGGTTCGCGTCACCCAATAACACTTGCATGATAAACTTTTAAGTCAAATAAACGGAATTCGATCGCAGAGTAGTGGAATTCAAACATCACCTAGGCTCCGGTGGTGCTCCAGAAAGTTTAGCCCACCACGCCTTTTTGTCATACTCGCCATGTGGCACTGCATCATTTTTTTCATTATGTATGCTAAAGATCACGTCAAGGTCAACTTTTATAGTGTGGAGTGGACGGTTACGGAGCTAAAAATTGAAAGAATCATCGATCACGGGCTTGTAGGTCATGAAGAACTCGAGCATCAGGGTTCGGTAGTCGGGTTCCTTGATGTCGGCCCACATCACTAAATCGAGGGCCTTGATGCCCGCCACAAACATCTCAGCTGTTTTATCCCTTAGCTCGATTTGTTCATTCCAGAATTCCATATCGATGTGCCGAGGTGCGTATACGTCTCATGCAATCAACGACTTGTATAAAATTACTTCACTTTCATCGACAAGGTCGAACGGAGCTAAACCTCCCCCGGTGCTGCTCGATCCTTTCCCACGCCTTTTTCCTTTACCCAAAGTGTTTAACCTCTTTGGTCTAGAACTGGAAGCCATCTCAAGTTTTAAAACTTGAAAATTTGGTCAAAAGTCTCTCTCAGACAATTTTTCGAACACCTTCTGTGCGACACAATTTTAATCTCTAAAACCCTTAAATATCTCAAACCAAAAACCTCCTTTCTAATTTCCTGCAAATGAACTCCCAAATAATTTAATAAGTTCATGTTTTAAGTCGTTATACCTCGAGAATTGCCGAGTTGGGTTCTTGATGCTTGATGGAGAGATATTTGGATTGGAGCCTTGATTCTTCCGTACGGATGGAAATGCTCAGAGGGTGGTGAATTGGTTGTCTCCGGTCGGGTGTAAGTTTGGTGGTGGAAGACCGAGATTACAAGATCGAATTTCCGCTCTTCTCTTTCTTATGGGGAGAAAAATTATGTTTGGTGGTGAGTTGTGCAAGCGGCCGACGGGTTTTAAAGTAACCTGCTATGTCATCCAAACGGATGGTCATGCTATCCGATCGGATGGGATTCCAGTTTGTTATGTGTGTCAGATATACGCTTTCATCTGGTCGGATAGTCCTCCAATTTTCTTTGTCCGACAGGTTTTATGTTCATCCGGTTGGATCATCCAAATCAGATTTTACCTTGTGTGATATCCTTCCAAAAATCTGCATCCAGGATCGATCGACCAATTTAAATCCGCAGCGTCATCCGATCCGATAATTTTGTCATTCGGTCAGATGATGGGTCTGCAGTGTGCTCCGACCGGTCATCCTCACTCATCTGGTCAGATAACTGTCTAGTGTGTTCTATCTGACTGGTCATCATCTCGCGTCCGATCGGATGGTAGCCCAGTGTGTTTCATTCGACTGGTAATCATCTTGCATCTGACCGGATGGTCTGGGAAAGCTTATTTCCAGCACTCGTTGCACACTCAACAAACCATTACCACACCTACCCAACTCCAGTAAAGCATGAACACAAATATGTACAAAAATGAGAAAAATCAAAACCGAAAAAAAGGAACCTTGGGTTACCTCTCAAGAAGTGCAATTCTTAACATCTTTTGCTCGACGATACCTCATTTGAGTGTTAAGCTTCTCGAGGTGGATCATTCAGTAGCATGACTTCACGATCGTTCTTTGGAATGGGTCCTCCGTGGTAAGACTTCCCACGATGCCCATTGAATTGAAAGGAGGAGTTACTTTTTTTGTCGTATAAAGTGATCGCCCCGAATTTGTTGATATTATACGGGCCACTCCACTTTGACCTGAGTTTTCCGGGGAAGAGTTTGAAACGTGAATTGAAAATTAGAGCCAGTTTCCCCACTCCAAGTCTTTTTGAACGAGCTTTTTACCGTGTTTTTCCTTCATCATTTGCTTGCTCATCCTTGCTATCTCATAAGAATCGTTTCGAATCTCCTCCAACTCATTCAACTCCAACTTCTGATACTCCTCTGCCTCGTTCAAATTCACGTTCAATGTGCGTATAGCCCATTCCGCTTTGTACTCTTATTCAACAGGAAGATGGCAAGCTTTTCCATAAACTAACCACAACGTACTCATTCCCAAAACGTCTTGTGGGCCGTTCGTTATGCCCATAACACATCAATCAATTTTGTTGCCCAATCTTTATGGTTTAGTTTCACCGTCTTCTCCAAAATAACCTTTATTTGTCGGTTGATCGTCTCCACTTGCCCCGATGTTTGTGGATGATAAGGATCTTCTACTTTGTGCCGCACCCCATACTTTCTCATCAATCGGTCGAAGGCACGATTGCAAAAGTGGATGCCACCGTCGCTTAAAATCGTCCTCGGCACTCCAAAATGACTGAAAATGTTCTCTTGAATGAACTTGAGCATGACCTCGGAATTAGATTTTCGTGTAGAGATTGCCTCCACCCACTTTGAAACGTAGTTGACCCCGACGAGTATGTACTCGTTATCTCCGCCTTTTGGAAATAGACCCATGAAATCGATGTCCCATACATCAAAGATTTCGATCACTTGGTTTGGCACCAATATCATTTCATCATTTTTCCATATTTTCCCAACCTTCGACAATTGTCACACGTCTTACAATATTGGTATGCATGGTCCAAAAGTGAGGGCCAATAAAAACAGGATTGGAGAACCTTTAATGCCGTCTTTTGACTTCCGAAATGTCCTCCCTCATCATGGAAACCTCAATACATCAATATTTTCTTCGTTCCGGAATGCACCTTCGAAAAGGTCAATCCTTGCAGCGTTGTACAAGTACGAGTCAACCCAAAAGAAGCTCCTGCATTTAAACAAAAACCTCTTCCTTTCATGGGTAGAAAGGTGGTTAGGAATGATATCGCATGCAAGGTAATTTTCCAAATTGTCATACCAAGTTTCATCAATGTTTTCAATAGCGTTATCATCCTCATAAGGAAAAATGTCATCGACATATTTATTCTTGCTAGACTCACTATCTACTAACATGCGAAACAAATGATCGGCAATCACATTTTTGCACCCTTTTCTATCCTTAATCTCGACGTCGGGTTCTTGAAAAGAAGAATCCAACAAATCAACCTCGTCTTACATTGAACTTTAGCGAATAAATGGCTTAAAGTCGCATGATCGGTATGCACAATTATTTAGAGCTGACTATATAAGAACGTAACTTATCTAATGAAAACACAACAGCAAATAGTTCACGTTCAGTAGTAGTATAGTTGTGTTGGGCGATATTTAATATAAAACTAGCATAATAGATAACCCTTAGAAACTTATCAACACGTTGCCCCAAGACTGCCCCTACCGCATCGTTTGATGCGTCATACATAATCTCAAACGGAAGGGACCAATTGAGTGCAACAACAACTGGTGCCTGTGTGAGTTTTTCTTTCAAAACTTTAAAAGCATTAAGACATTCATCATCAAACTCAAATGGAACATCTTTACTCAACAATTTACACAACGGGCGACAAATTTTAGAAAAATATTTTATGAAACAACGATAAAAACCTGCGTATCCTAGAAAACTTCTAATTCCTTTGACATCTCGAGGGCGCGGAAGGGTTTCAATAACATCTATCTTTGATTTATCAAGTTTCAACCCCTTGTTCGACACCACATGACCAAGTACAATCTCACTTTTAACCGTAAAATCCTATTTTTCCCAACTAAAGGTTAGACAAGACTCAACACATCGCTCAAGCACTTTAGATAAATTATTTAAACAATTACAGAAGGACGAGCCCTATACCAAAAAATCGTCCATGAAGACCTCAAGAAAGTCGTCAAAGAACTCGGTGAAGATGGAGAGCATGCAACTTTGGAAAGTCGTTGGGGCATTACACAAGCCAAACGGCATCCTCCAGTAGGCATACGTGCCAAAAGAGCATGTGAATGTCGTCTTCTTTTGATCTTCCAGAGCTATCGCTATTTGGTAATACCCCGAGAGGCCATCTAGAAAGCAATAGTATTCGTGTCCTACTAGCTTGTCGATCAATTGGGCCATGAATGGTAGTGGAAATTGGTCCTTCCTCGTCGCGGCATTGAGATTTCGGTAATCGATGCACATGCACCACCCGGTGGTTAGGCATGTTGGAACGACCTCTCCCTTATAATTTTCCACAATTGTAATGCCTCCTTTCTTTGGAACGACGTGCACTGGGCTAACCCATTCACTATCTACCACGGGATAGATGATTCTCTCGTAAATGAGCTTGAAAATTTATTTCTTGACAACCTCCATGAGTGTAGGGTTTAAACGTCTCTGTCCGCCTCTTATCAGTTTTACTCCTTCTTCTAATTCGATCTGGTGCATGCATTTAACCAGGCTTATTCCTTTAATGTCTCATATGCTCCAACCAATGGCTTGCTTGTACTTTCTAAGTACCTCGATCAATTCTTTTTCTTCATTCTCTGCTAACTCCGCGAAAATCATCACGGGTTTCCTCTCGTTGGCCTCAAGAAAAACATATTTGAGGTGGCTCGGAAGTGGTTTCAATTCCACTTTAAGTTCCAATACTGGCCCAATGGATGTTTTGCCCATATCTTCTTCCTCGATCACACATAAATTGACTACCCCCTCCGCACTCGAGTCAAAATCATCGTCCTTGGCGTTCAACTCTTCTAAAGGTACGACACCAAAGAATCCACTCACACATTGGACCACAGGATCAAGATAAGAGCAATCAGAACCCAACAAAGGTGATGGGGTGTTCCGGATGTCTCTGAGCGAAAATGTAACTGATTCGTCAAACATAAAAAGGGTCATTCTTCCTCGTCGCACATCGATCATGGTATGCGATATTGCCATGAATGGTCTGCCTAAAAAAATAGTGTGCTCCTTGCTTGATTTGGCCACTTTCCCAATGTCCAGTATCACAAAGTCCACAGGGACCACTAACGAGCCGACTTCCACCAAAACATCTTCGACCACTCCCAATGAATATCTTACTAAACGGTAAGCTAGTTGAAGTCGTATGCTTGTTTCTTTCATCTCCCCAAGGTTGAACTGTTTGTAAAGGGCATAGGGCATCAAATTGATCCCTGCCCCTAAGTCGAGCCTTCCTCATGCTTTCTGTCCATCCCCGAGAATTATCATGATGCAAAAACTCCCTGGATCTCATACTTTTGGTGGTAGTGTCTGGTGACATATGGCACTTACTTCTTTCTATAATACCACCCGCTCGTTATTTTCCAGCCGTCTCTCTTTTGTTGCGAGGTCCTTGAAAAATATTACGTAAGCTGGCATTGCCTTGATCACTTCAAGAAGTTGAAGGTTCATGTTCACGTTCTTCAGCATTTTATAGAGTTCCAAGAGTTTCTTTTTCTCCTTTGCTGGATTAAAGCGATTTGAGAATGGTGCGGGTTCATGTATGACTCGTTGTGGCTTGGAAATGCTAGAATTGCCCTCTTCAAGAATGATATCCGGCCGAATATCAGTCCTTGTCCGGTCGGATGAAGCTTCTATTTGGTTGCTCAATTGAATATTACTATTTGTCTGGTTGGTGCTTTCCTTCTATCCTCTCATCCGGTCGGATTCATGATCTATCCGATCGGACAATTCTTTCTGTTCTCGATTCCGGTCGAATTCTTTGCCTATCCGACCGGACAATTCTTCTGTACTCCCATCCGATCGGATGATTGGTCTATCTGGCCGAATGCCTTGCCTGCGCTTTCTTTTCCAGAATCGGCGCAATTGGATTGAAAGATCCTTGTAAGCGAACCTGGAACATATGGAATCTTTTACTTATGGATGCCCTCCATTGCCACCTTTTTGCCATTCAAAGGAGGCACGTCAACATTATATTCTTTTTCTTTCAAACTTGGTTCATTCTCAAAATCTTCCTCCCCCAACTCTCCGATTCCATTATCAACATTCTTCCCTCCTCGTGCACATGTATCACCATCGACTGTTCGGGTTGACTGGCAATTTTTCGGGATCGGATCCGCATTTTGCTAATGATGCGGAGATTTGTCCCACCATCATTTCCAACTTATCCAGTTGTTTCTTTGTAAGCTTATTTTCTTCGATGGTACGAAGAGTCTCTTCTCGATTACGTAGGGTCTCAATCTCCTTCCTCTATCTCCATAGTCGTAACTCTTCGTCAGTATTTAGTGGAGGTGGAACTTGTTGTTGTTGTTGTGGAGCTTGGTATTGTTGTTGGCCATAGTTGTTTTTCCATTGTGGATAGCACTATTGATAATTCCCTAGGCCTTTGTTCGGATATGATTTATAGTTACTCAGGCCTCCTTGGTTTTTGTTTGGGGGAGGTGGTGCCAAGTACTGAGGGTCCGTTCGTTTAGGCACCAGTACGGAATTGGGACTCCCCGGGCCGTACCTGAGGTTCAGATGATCTCGGAGACCTGGATTGTATGAGTTGGAGTAAGAGTTGTAAGTTTTGGTGAACTTTTGACCCGATTTGTTATCAGGTTTGGAATCTTGCACGTCGTTCACCTCTTCGTCCTTATTTTCGTCAAACGTCACATCACACGCGTTGGCCCCATGTCCAAGCGCTCCAAAAATCCCACATGTTTTGTGCGTCCTTCTCTCGCTTCATCATGTTCGTCAACATAGAGACATGTTTCGTGAGCTCATCAATCTTACTATTCTCTTGAGAAATTGACACCTCGTACACTTTGACTTTTCTTGGCCGTGAGCTTGTCTGCCGCGATTTCTCACCCATGAGCTCAAATAGGTCCCAAGCCTCTCTTGCGATTAGGTCTCCAAAGTCATCGGCTTTTGCTTCAACTTGTTGCTTATATGTCGGCAGCAGTCCCTCTTGGAAATAGTTGTTAACCATTTCGGTACTATTGTTGTGATGCGGGCATGCCTGTAGGAGTCCTTTGTAGCATTCCCACGCTTCGTGGAATGATTCTCCGTCCATCTGCTCAAAATTGGTGATATCTCTCCTTAATTTGGTCGTCATTTGGGCCGAGTAGAATCTTCCCACAAATTCCTTTCACATCATACTCCAATTAATTTGGCCGAGTAGAATCTACCCACTGCTTGACTTTGTCCTTCAAACTGCTTTGAAAACACCTCATTCTAAGCTGACCTTCATTTAGTCCAAACGCTGGAATTCCGGACACTGCTGCGTAAAATCCTCGAATGAAATTGAGCGGGTCTTCATTTGGCATGTCATAGAAAGTTGGTAGCTAGTTGACAATGTTAGAATTTAAATCATAGTCTCTTGTCGCGGGGCCCAAGACTACTGCTGAGCTGTACGGACCGATGGTTGGGCACATGAGGTCTTTTTTCTCCTTGTCGGCGTTCGTTTGGATATCGAGGGCCTCGTCCTCTACCAAAATCTCTTCATCCACCTTAGCATTCATGATTTCCAAAATACTTCTCATCCTCATAATATCGGTAGTTCTCATCATCGTATTCATCATTTTTCCAAGCTTGGTACGGTCGCTCTTCTCCTCTGTTTCGGAAACGATTCAGTTCTCGCTCCCGATTCTCGAACTCATAATGATTTTGTTGGTTGTTTCGAGGCTGGGCCTGCCATTACCAACGTGGTTATACTCGAACTCCTGATTTGCCCAAGCATTGAAGGCTCGAGCCTCTTCTTGGTTCCGGAAGTGTTGTGGTGTTCGGTTGATTTGAGGATCGTCGATTGGATTTTCCTCTATCATGACTCGATGGTTATCTTGAGGCTGGGGCCCCATGTTGTTTCCATCATTGAGGATTTCGGGCACTCTTGGCTCCTCATTTTGATTGTGCTCTTCGGTTATCGATCAGAGGAAACATTTGCAGATCTTCGTCATGGTCATCGTTTTGTTGGCCTCGAGGGGGAGTACGGTTGTCATGTTCTCTCCCTCGACCACAATTCGTTCCTCCTCATCTTCCTCCAGTTCCTTGGCCGCCATAATGTGGAATGTTCGACATAGTGGCTTGGGTAGCTTCGGGTGGACTCTCATCGGGGGAAGGAAAGAGTTTTCTTGGTCTCCTTACTCGTTCAATGCTATTTATGAATGGGGTCAATAAACCTCTGAGGCTTCTTCGACCTTGCATCAACAACAAACGACATCAACGCATCGAGTGGGAAACCGAAATAATTATACATGTATGAAACATAAAAACATTAACACAAATAAACTTTGTCAAAACCTTTGCCACTCCCCGGCAACGGCACCAGATTCTGAGTCGAACTTTTAGTTTCCTCTTTTCGAAATTAAAATCAAGTTAAACAATGCGCGTCTACGTTTTGAAAACAAGTTTTCCCGCAAGAGAATGGGTCCACTGTAGTGCGGCAAGTTAAATTGATTCGATTCTCTCGAGGAGTGGAAATTCGGAATTGACGAAGTTTATTATAAGAAACACAATTTCTAATACTAAACACGCGAACAAAAGGGGGGGTTTTGAATTGAATGTTTTTAACAAATTAATTTGAACGTTAACCTTTCAACGAGAGTGTCAATCTCTTTGCAAGAACTTAACTACAAATTTATAAACTAATTTATGAACAATTTGGAACTACGAATTATTATTCAAGCATTTCATCGAACACATGATAGGTATTAGCAAACAATGATCTAATGAGATTAATAACCCGACCAATAACCAAACAAAACAAGATTAATAACAACTAATTAACCAATGTAAAGTAAGTGTAAAACTAATTGAGCGATTTCATTCTCCAAAATAAACACTTACCATTCATGCATTTGATTGAACAATTGGAGTTTATTAACCAACTATAAATCTAATAAGATCGAACACTAAACCATCAACTAAACCATAATGAAAGAGATTAACAAATTAATCAACAAAATGCTTATCACATAAACCAAATCATTCATAAGGAATTCAGAAACAAAGGTCCAATACTCGATTCCAAACAAGAATTACTACTTAAAAGATTCAAAACCACAAAGTAAATATAGAGTTTAAAGATAACTAAATTCGAACGAAAGTACGATCTACTAAAGCGGTGAAATTTATACTATCTCCAGCGATTCCGGAGAAGAGATACTATATGCAATGAATCTGGAAGCTTGTTACAAACTCCCGATTCCCACGATGAAAGATTACTACTGGACGATCGAACGTCTATATTATTTTCCATAAGGGCTCTATCGAAATATTCTCTAAACCTAGTGCAAGAGAGAGAGAGATGTCAAATCTCTCTCGGTAGGGTTATTCTCTTTTCTGACATTTTCTCCTTTTTTAAGCTCCAAAAACTCGTTCGTAACTGAAAGATCTTTCTAAATCCGAGTCTGTAACGCCTGCATCCGATCGGATGATCAGAAGGATCAGACCGGACAGAAGTTTTAGTCAGCCAATCCGTCAGATGTCATATCCTTCCGACCGGATGTTAGTCCAGTAGATTTATCTGACTGGTCATCCGATCGGTGCGAGTTTAGGAGGTTGATCCGGTCGGATGTCAGATCCATCCGACCGGATAAGTGTCCTTGTGGCTACTTTTGGGCGTTGGATTCCTCATCCTTGTCTCCTGAGCTCGTCAAACGCTTTAGCTGAATGAGAAAACACAAAATTATCTCAAAAGAACCAATTATCGATCAAGAAGTCGGAAAGTTAAGTAAAAAGCCAAAGAATGCAAAATTATGCAAAATAGCCTAATCTTAACCCGAAAAAGATAACAAAAAGACTCGAACATGACTCATAAAATATACAAAAATCATGATAAATACGTACGAATTAGCTCTGCACGATAATTTCAGCTCCAAATTCTCCCTTTCCAACAGGTCTGGCCTTTTCCAATGACGAGGAGGATTAGACTCACTGGGTCGAGCCATTATTGGACCGAGCTTACTTTTTGTGGCCTTGGAACGCTTCTCTCCTTTTTGAGATACCGGAGCAGCCGATCTATGCGCATCAGTCGTGGACCCTTTTGGTTTACGTCAAACCAAAGTAGGAGCCGCCCCTCGTAGGATCCACATCGTCCACCAAAATCCCTATCTTGTCTAGGTTTAAATCCCCGATCCAATCCACACCATACGGACCAACCTGACTTAGAAAGTTGACCTGGTCATACATCCCACCAGATCCAAGCTCTTTCCTCAATCCAAATTCACAAGCCGCGCCGAACTATCCCCTAGGACCGAACTGGGCGTTCGAATAAAACTGGTCCCCATCATCGAGCCGCTCAAAACCAAAAGGCCGAATAGAGCTGAATACTGTGCCTGAACCATAGCTTCCATACTAATTTATGCCAAACCGATCATCGTAACCACTCGAGCCCGGACGAGCATCTTCATGATTACTATCACCCCCGTAGCCCAACTCATCGGAACCATCAGGGAGTATCCCAGACTATAAGACATCAAAATAAAAAAGAAAAAGAAAATCAAAGATCTTTACCTCTAGAAGAATGAAACAAGATGAAAGCTAGCAAGAAAGTGTAGCTGGGGCTCGTAGAAACTATGAACCTTAAGATCGAGCAGTAAAAGAAAAAAGAAGAAGAAGAGTTCAATGCTTGAAAATTCCAAAGGGGAGAAAATGAAAGAATAAGTGAAAGGAAGTCTTGAACTTCTATTTATAAAGGAAGAGGACAAAGGTCCGCACACCAATAAAGGAATAAGACAAAAGTTTTCACCCCATCATAATATGTGCAAGCTGACACATCGTACGACGTACACCCCGAGAAACGCATAGCAAATGTATTGACACTATGAGGCACTGAAAACATCATGATGAACAGAACAAGACACCGACGTTACAAACTCGGTCTTCAAGGTCGACACACCCTAGAAAACCTAGTGAGTTTGAATCCGTCTAATGAATAGCTAGTCCCGAACTCAAGGGCTTGTTGATAGTCGACCGGACCTGAAAGACCATACAAAGGATAAGGATGACACATGGTAGGGTTCAGGTTAAAAATATATACCAACCCAATAAGAGACAGGCCAAATAAGAGATTACCCATTTCGAATGCATAGCTACTCGATACCTGAAAAGCCGACCTAAGTAACCTTAGGCTGTCGAGCCATTATATGTCGACCGATTTAAAGCACCTAGGGTGCTATGCCCATTGCTTGGGCCGTCATGCCCATTGCCTAGGCTGTTGTGCCAACTGCCTAAGCTGCCGAACCCCCTATTGACTGCCGATTATAACACATCGTACATCGAGCCTAGCAAAGTCGAGCAGGTCGCGTGTTCTGGAGCACGCAGTAGTTGGTGCCCACAAGCCGACTAGAGCACAAAGCACCCGATGCCCATGAGCCGACCAGAGGGTGGATCACCTGACACCTGAAGGCCGACCCGAGCACACCTGGAATGCAAAGTCCGATTAGTGTACACCTACCGACCAGAGCGCGCAGCACACGTTTCCCACAAGCCGTCCAAAGCGCGCATCACCCGGCACCAGGCCGACCAGAGCACGCTTGAAACGTGAAAGCCGACAACTCTACGCCTACTGACCAGAGCGCAGCACCCGACGCCCATGAGCCGACCAGAGCGCGCATCACCTGTCACCCGAAAGCTGACCAGATAATGCCCGGAACGTAAAGGCCGACCAGCGTACACCTAGCGACCAGAACACGCATCACTCGGCACCTGAAGCCGACCAAAGCATGCTCGGAATGCCAAGGCCGACCAGAGCGCGCATCACCCGGCACCCACGAGTTGACGAGAGCGCGCATCATCCCACCCGAAAGACGACTAGAGCACGCCTTGAACGTAAAGGCTGACCAGCGTATGCCTACCGACCAAAGCACATCACTCGACACTTGAAGGCCGACCAGAGAAAGCCTAGAACACAGAGTCCAACCAATGTATGCCCGCTGACTAGAGCGCCAAGAACTCAGTTCCCATTATCCGAGTAGGGACAACGGCCGACCAACGTGCGTGGTACACCCGGTGATGTGCCGGCCAGCGCACACTGGCCGACCAGAGCGTGTGGAATGCCCGACACCCAAGGGCCGACCAGAGCATGCCGGCCGGTCAGCACACACTGGTCGCGACAGCTGACCAGGATGCTTGTTGCCCAATTAAGAAAGGTCTCACGTACGGACCATCTGGATCGATTGGATGCTCGGAAGAAAGATTGAGTCTACTCACCACCCGTCTCTACGCGGGGGAAGGCTCAGAGGATAAGAATGACTATGACTTTGCCAAGGTTGACCGGTCACGAGGAACGGTCGGCTCGATGCCGAGGCTAAGTAGGGATGGCATTGAGGTGGCAGAAAATTCGCTCAAGACTAACTACTCTGATATAGAAAGGCCTAAACGGCCAGAGACGTTGTGCCAAGTGTTTAATTAAGATTAGAGTTTTAGTTAACATTAATCACGCCTCTTGTAATTTCGACATATTCACTCTATCGTAAATACGACCCAAATGCACTACTTTGGATTTGTTTGGAAGTTGGTCTAACTTTAATAGCTATGTTTAATTTTAATTTTAGTCATACTTGAACTAGGTTTATAATATTAAATGGTCTTGAATAATATAATATATTTATAGGTATTTTTTATTTTTTACTCATCAAATATGAGATTTTCTTTATTTTTTTAATATATAAAAATATGTTGAAAGTTATTTGAAAATCTTGATCAACCAAGCTCTTTAATATTTTTATATGTATTATTTATTTCTTACTCATAAAATATGAGCTTTGATTTTTTTTTTCATATATAAAAATGTGTTGAAAGTTATTTGAAAATCTTGATCAAACAAGATCTTACGAAGCAGATTTGAATAGATTGTTTTCCATCTTACTTTTTTTGTTTGGATATTATGAGATCATTGAATTTGATATATAATACTTCATTTGTCTCATTTTATCTGTTGCAATTGATCCTTTAACGAAGATTGAAAAAGATGATTGATGTTATTATTATAGTTATCACATGACCATAATATTGTTTTATTAGAATAACTAAAGTATGATATAATAAGTATAACAGTAAAAGTAATATTTAATTATAATTGAAAAATTAAAAAATAACATTAAATATTTATTGAAAATAAAAATATGACAAATAGAATGAGACATGAAGATTCATAAATTGTGACAGATTAAACTGAACGGGGGGAGTAATAATAATAATAATAATAATAATAATAATAATAATAATAATAATAATAATAATAATAATAATAATAATAATAATAATAATAATAATAATAATAATAATAATAATAATAATAATAATAATAATAATAATAATAATAATAATAATAATAATAATAATAATAATTGATGCGACCAAAAAGATTGGTGCTTCAAGAAAATTGAGTACTGACCTCAAATATGAAATTAGCGACCTGACAGGCCTCTAAAAATCTCTTGCCGACCTGATAGAACTCCAAAAGGCTCCTGGCGACTTGTATATCTGCGAAACAGAACTCAAGCCGGGCGGCCCCTGCATAAGCCCTCCGATACTTAAGTCAGATAGAGTTCAAGAGAGATGTGCGAGAGCTCGATAGTGCGCAAGAGCTTAAATATAAGATGAAATCAATATATAGTAAGAAGTGAGGCATGTGTCCTCTTTTGCATAGACAAGAGAGAAGAGATAAGAGATAAGAGTCGTGTTCGGAGACGTGTTCCCAATCTAGGGTTCCCGTGTCTTGTATAAGAGCTCGCCTCTCCTAAAGAAGAGTTCACCTCTTCTAAAGGAGAGGTCGCCATAAATCCACAATCTCCATCCATGATAATTAGAGATGAGAGAATTATTCCGTATAAAGAGAGAATAATGTGAACTTTCATGATAGAGAGAGGGGTGGAGTTATGAAATAAGAGCGTGTAAGGGCCTGAGAGATCATGAGATTTAGGGCCTCGGAGATGAGCATCAGAGCGTATGATTGAGATTTGAGAGCATGAGATGTGAGAGCATGAGAGGTTATAGAAGTTATCAAACTTGTGAAATAAGGGCCTGAACCCCCTATATATAAGATTATTGAGACTTGTCCACCAACCAATAGGATTTCTTCATAAGGTGAGATTAAATCTCCGAATTATACTCAATATCCATAATAAGGAAATACTCCATATTAGGACTCTTAGTTCCCATAATTCCATAACAACCATAAAAATATGTTATTACCATGTTGGCGTCCTACCGGGACCTAGAATCTTCCACCCCTTTCGTTACATTCTTGCCATATATAATAAAGTCAATTTTTGATGTCGTATCAGCTAGTCCCCCATATTCTGGCTTATTGAGGTATGGAATCAGGTAGAATATATATATAAAATAAAGATTTCAATTATCGAACCTAGAACAGGTCGGCCAAAAAGTCATCCCATAGCATAAACCATATTAGCCCATAAAGGCCTAAGATTGTGTTATTCATAAAAAGCTCCGCTCTCAATACCGAGCTACCACTTAGTACCGATATACCATAATACCATTTTACTTAATGAGAGCTCGCCACCCTCATATAAGAGCTCGCCACTTCTACTCGAGATCTCGCCACTCCCAAAACAGTTCACCCCCTATAAAAAGATTACTCCTTTTAAAAGGGGAGGTCGCCTCCTAAATCCATATAAAAACAGCATGTTTAACAACCTAGATATTTTCAGATTAATACCATAAGCCATAAAGACATCATCAACCAAAAGCGAGCGTCAACCCACTATCATAGAAACCATAAAAGCCATTGCCGACCGGAATAAGCATAAGCCCATAAAAACATAAAAACCATAAGAATACGCATATATCTGAATCATGTAGCAATCATCGACCTAAAATAGGTCGGTCAAAACCTCAATCATAAAAACATTTGTTTTAAGCATTGCTTAGCGTTACACCCTTTGCACGACAACTCAGTAGGTCGGCAAGGTGCAAATATCGTGCGAGACAAGGGAGAGAGACATACATTTAAAGGTTTGTGTCGAGAGATTGCCTTGTATATGCCTTTATCTTGTTTTGAAAGAAGCTAGACATTGGAAAACTAAGGAGGCACTAGTGCCTGTACAGACAAGCAGTGTCCACTGGTGGGTCTTTGCATATTTTTCTAAGGCGTATTATATAAGGGGAAGGGTCTGTGAAGTTCTAGCTCTATGGCGACCCGAGGGCGTCAGCCATGTATCATGAGGGATATTGACAGTCAGCAACACTAGTTATGGGAATGGGTCACGGGTTGATCCAGGTGTCTAATCCGACCTAAGGTTGGGTCAACCCGATTCGTAAGCAAGCATGGTATTGCGTGCGGATAGAAGGTGGGTAATTAAGGACTATGTTGGAGATGGTTGATGGCTTGAGTGGACGGTTACGATCTAGACTCGATGAGGTGTGCAAGAGGCTGGGAACTTGTGCACATTCCAGCTTTTTGGCTAAGTAGCGATGGGCGGTTATGCAAATCATTTCAACATATGTTGGTTAGAAAGGCGGGTTTACGAAGGAAGGTAGTTGTCGAGCTCAAGACGCACGAGATTCATGTCGAGCGAGCTGACTTGAGTTATTTGGCGCCATTCTACACGGTGATCATGCAGGTTCCGATTGATTATAGGTCATGGAATGGGGCAGTTTTCTCCAGTTTGCGTTTCGAGAGTGGTTACATCCCTGCTTGTATAAATAGGTGAGTGGCCTTCACAAGAAAAATAATGAGAGTGCAAGACTCAGGCATAGCATATGAGGTTGAGGATGCATCCCCGCAATATTATGTGTGCATGTGTTAAGTTTTTCACTTGCGTAATTGTGCATATGAAGAGCTGACGGCTCAGGCAAAAAAGTAAACTCAACAGCTTTTCTTGACATAAGGATGAAGCTCATCATCAACTGGAAACTCGTAAAGAAGACCTGAACGTTACAAATAGTTAGCGATAAACCCTGAAGGATGAAAACACTAGATTGGGGGGTCGCTTGATGAAACTGGAAGACATGGTCCAGGAGAAGGAGAGATAACTGAAAGAAGTAGGTCGCATAGCTCAGGCTGAGCTAAAGGGGAAACCGAAGGGTTAGCGAGGGAGAAATAAGTCGATAACCATAGTAAACCAGAACTATATAAAACCACATATGGCCAAGAAAGTCATTCAGTCCCCCAAGTTTAAATAATGCGAGCAAGACAATCAGATCACATTTATAAAGCTTGACTATAGACGACTAAGAATACTACGTAGTCCCCCATGTTCAAATAATGAGAGCAGAATAATTTCAACCAAGTCGCGTCAACATAATGAAAGTAAACCAAAGGTAACTAAGAAACTACATAGTCCCCCCAAGTTAATACAACCAAGTAGTTAAACCAGGTTATCTATCAGAAGCATGTTAAGTAGACCTATTTTGCACATAGGTCGCAAGATCAATCAAACAGGATAAAAAACACAAAGTCTGAAAAGAGCATATAAATCAAACATGCCCATTACAGAAAAGAGTATGTAAATCAAACATACTTAGAAAAAGGGTATTAAGAACATGTAAATCAAAGATGTCCTTCACACAAAAGACCAAATAAATCACATAAGACCAAATAAATCACACTGGACCAAGTGAACTATATAAAACCAAATAAGTAGTATGTAAATCAAACTTACTAAAAAACTGAGAGAAAACATGAAAATCAAACATTCTTCCTCCCAAATGTCCTAAAATATGTAAGCCAAACATACTCAAGGACGTGGAAAAACATGTAAGTCAAACATGCTCTTCCACTAAACCATCCATTCCCATATCCATAGAAACCATCTGCGACCTAATAAAAGTGTCGAGGTGTAACCATATAAAGGGAAGCTGACTTAATGAAAGCATCGAGACTTGACCATATAAAAGGAAAATCGACCTAATGAAAGTGTCGAGGCTTGACCATGTAAAAGGGAATCCGACCTAATGAAAGTGTCGAGACTTTAACCACCGCTGACCTAATAAAAGCGTCGGGCTTTAACCATCACTGACCTAATGGATGCGTCGGGCTTCAACCATAAAAACCATATTATACCGTAGAATTTGTAGATGATATGTTCTATGTAATGAGGTTGCGTGCGATCGTAGCTGAGATTGTAAGAATAAAGGCAAGGTCACAGGATAAGGCCGTTGCTGATAATAAAATTGAAGTCACAAGAGTAAAGCTGCGGACGTAGCATTAAGAATGTGGTGCACATGTCTGTCTCCACAGATTGTTTAGTAGTTGGCAAAATAGCATCGCTTTGCCATTATAAGGAGGCAGTGTCATGATAGTACGCTCGAACCGAAATAATAAGAATCATAGAGGGCATGGGCGAAGTTCTTTGTCGGGAGATTGTCGACGTAGGTGATCAAGTCGCATTGATTGTCGAGATAAACCCCAAGATCTGAGAGTTATGTGATTGGGCCGTTGCATGGAACCTCGATGCGAATCATGGCGTAAGAGGTATGCGAGGCGGGCCGAAGCCATCGAAAAGTTGGGCCGGTGAGTGAAGCGCCTATTCCAGTCCGTGGACCGAGATGCACAACGAGCTGGCTTGATTTCGTAATCCGATGAAAATCTCGGTGCTTAGCACCATCAACCCGGCGCCCGAAGGTCTGAGATAAAAACTCGAGTGAGATTTAAACGAGCATATCTGATACGTAGTCATATTGATGCCATAGGAATATATACCTCTCTTCGAATATGCGACCTCACAATCATATTTCCTTGAATATTTGGACACGCGACCTAGTATATAACCTTAAAATATTGACGACCTCATTGCGTTCAGTTGACCATCCCTGAGTTAGATGCCAGGCAGCTAATTAACCCTTCATAATCAAAAGTAAAATGAATTAAACAGTAAATCTGCACTCAACCCGTCAGTATATGATCATAAACATAATTGATAAGTAAGATATGAGCATCACAACCCTTACTCGCCCCATCAACCCTTATGAATTGCCACATAAGAGTTTATGATAAGTAAGAAGCACCATCAATTTTTTAAAATCCATAGAGAATTAGAACTTATCTGTGAGGGTTTCTTGATCGGTTAAATTGTGTATTCTCACGTCTTTTCCTCAAGGACTCGATGTCCCTAGTATTCTCACAGAATGTGCCGTTTGATACGTCCAAAAAGATTAGTGCTTCAAGAAAAGTGAGTACTGACCTCAAATATGAAATCAGCGACCTGACAGGCCTCCAGAAATCTCTTGGCGACTTGATAGAACTCCAAAAGACTCCTGGCAACCTGTATAATCTGCAAAACAAAACCCAAGTCGGGCGGCCCCAGCGTAGGCCCTCCGATGCTTAAATCAGATAGTGTTCGAGAGAGTTGTGCGAGAGTTCGATAGTGTGCAAGAGCTTAAAATATAAGATAAAATCAATATATAGTAAGAAGTGAGGCTTGTGCACTCTTTTGCATGGACAAGAGACAAGAGATAAGATTCGTGTTCGCAGACGTGTTCAGAGACATGTTCCCAATCTAGGGTTCCCGTCTTCTGTATAAGAGCTCGCCTCCTCTAAAGGAGAGGGCACTGAAAATCCATAAATCCATAAATCCATAAACTCCATGATCCATGATAATTAGAGATGAGAGAATTATTCCGTATAAAGAGAGAATAACGTGAGCTTCATGATAGAGAGAAGGGTGGAGTTGTGAAATAAGAGCACGTAAGGGCCTGAGAGATCATGAGATTTAGAGACTCAGAGATGAGTATCAGAGCGTATGATTGAGATTTGAGAGCATGAGAGGTTGTAGAAGTTATCAAACTTGTGAAATAAGGGCTTGAACCCCTATTTATAAGATTATTGAGACTTGTCCACGAACCAATAGGATTCCTTCATAAGGTAGGATTAAATCTCCTAATTATACTCAATATGCATAATAAGAAAATAATCTCATATTAGGATTCTTAGTTCCCATAATTCCATAACAACCATAAAAGTATGTTATTACCATGTTCGCGTCCTGAAGGGACCTAGAATCTTCCACCCCTTCGTTATGTTCTTACCATATAAAATGGGGGGCGGGGGAACGCCACTTGGAAGGGCGTCCCGGGGGGGTTTTGCAAAAAAAAAAATGGGGGGCGGGACGCCCTTGTTAGTGGCATCCCAGGGTTTTTTGCAAAAAAAATAAAGTTTGCCGGTAAACCCTAAAACTCACTCGCCGCAAAAAACATACACTCCACACAATACACACACACCCATCTTCTTCCATTCCTTCTTGGTTTTATCCAGAAACGAAGCAGCACCTCCAAGCATAAAAAAAAGGTCATTTCATAATTCAACTTCTTAATTTAGGTTTAGTTTTTAGGTGAATGGATTATTTCATTTAGATTTAATTTATTTGTATATATTGCATTTAGATTTAATTTCTTTGTATATATTTTATTATTTACGTTTGTGAATGAAAATTTATTTTATTTGCTTGGGATGAAATTATTAATTTTGTGAATTTTTGGATTTAATTGTTTGTGATAAGATTATTAATTATGTGAAAAATGAATTTATTTGTTTGTGATAAAATTATTCATCATGTGAAGATGTGAATTTATTTATTTATTTTGAATTTATTCGGTTTTGTTTAGTTGTTAATTATTTAATAAACATGATTTTATTTGTTAATGAGTAAATTATTGAATTTGTTAAAATGTTAATTTATTCATTTTGTGTTTAGTTGTTATTTATTTACGAATATTGAATTTATCTATTTGTGAAGAAATTTCTAATTACGTGAATCTTTGGGTATTATTTAATTTATGAGAAATCATTAATTATGTAAAAATTCGAATTTATTCGGTTCTTGTTTAGTTGTTAATTATATAATAAAATTGATTATATTTGTTAATGAGGAAATTATTAATTTTGTGAAAATATTAATTTATTTTTTTGTGTTTAGTTGTTATTTATTTACGAATGTTGAATTTATCTATTTGGGAAAAGATTGCTAATTACGTGAATCTCTGGGTATTATTTAATTTGTGAGAAATTATTAATTAAGTGAAAATTTAAATTTATTCGGTTCTTGTGTAGTTGTTAGTTATTTAATAAAATTTATTCAGTTTTAGAAGTAAGCGCACATATGGGGAATATGTCCTCTGACAATGAATATGACATGTATGCATCAATTCTACGAGACGAGGGTGGATATGCAAATGTAGATTCCACCGAGCGCATCCCCCTACTCCACCGGTGATCCCGGACTACCCCGCCGATTGCTTCGGACCAGATGAAGGAAGTGATTCTGAAAATTATTTAGATGAACTAGATGATGGTGATGAAACTGACGAGGAATTCTTTTAGTTGGGGGGTAGCATACCAAATGAAGATCCTTTTGATCCTACCGTGGATGAACGTGCCCCTACAACCCATAAACGAGCGGATAGAGGATCGGCACTCTACAAGAACATACCATTTCTCGATCACGTATACGAAGACATTCCTATTGATTCTATTGGTGTCCCTCAACCAGAATACTACTACGATAAAGATGAAGGAGTGTTGAGAACAGGCATGATATTCAGTGATAAAAGACATTTGATGTAGGCTATCAAAGACTACTCTGTGCGCATCGCCAAGTGTGCGTATAGAGTGGTACTGAGCAATCCAACAGTTTGGAAAGTTGTTTGTTTGTCAAAATCACTTGGGGAGAATCATGTTGATATTTCGAATCCAGTAATCAACGAATCACCCGAATGCGGATGGTGTCTCCACGCTAGTTTTCGTAAACAAAAGGGTGCTTGGGTAATCACAAGATTGGGTTCTACGCACAGATGACTTACATCTTTTACACGTCATGATCACACCAATTTGTGTAAAAATATGATTGTTATGCTCATTACCACTCACATCGAGCAGGATCCGTTATATGGCGCTTTGCATGTCCAGAAGGCTGTCAAACAAGAATATGATTATGAAGTGCCATATCACAAGGCATGGAAAGTTTTGTGGCGGGCTTGTGAAAATATGTACGGGACGTGGGAGCAGTCGGTCCAATATTTACAAAAATATATGGAGGCCTTGAAGACGTACAACCCATGGACAGTGGTGGAGTGGCTAAACAAATCTTATGGAATACCCGGTGTGCATATGTTAAGATTTGTATTTTGGGAATTTTGACCATGTATCGAGGCTTTTAGACATTGTCCCAAGGTGATAAGTGTTGATGGAACCTTTTTGGTTGGAAAGTACAAGCACATGTTGTTGATGGCAGTTTCAGTTGACGCAAACCAACAAGTCTTGCCACTAGCTTATGCAGTTGTTGATTCAGAGAGTTATAGCTCCTGGCATTGGTTCCTTCACATGGTTGCAAAATATATTGTTCGCGACATATAATGGGTTTGTCTTATATCTGACCAACATGCCGGACTACTTAGTGCAATAGAACTAGTCCCATCATTCTCTTCTAACGTTCTTTGTTTGCAACATGTCTCTTCTAACTTCAATACGCATGCCAAGACTGTGAAATTGAAGGATATTTGTTTTAAAGATGGAGTAAAACCCAGGGTTATAGTCTTCTATAAAATAATGGAGCAGATTAAGGCCTTTGATCTAGATGCATTTGCGTACTTAGATGGCATTGATAAGATCAAGTGGACACTGTCCCACGACGGCGGCAAACGGTGTGGCATCCTGACGACCAACATGTCCGAGTCCATCAATGAAGTGATAAAATGTGCTAGACGGCTCCCAATAACTACTATCGCCTGAATAAAATTTCTTCGAAGTGTTCAAGATTTCTATGATCGTTTGAAAGATGCGACAATAGTCCATAACATGAAACAGTTTTGGCCTCATAATATATATGACCTATTCAGATCAAAATAGAATTTAGGGTCATCTTACCACATTACGGGCTTTAATTGGGCGGCACAAACGGTTGAAGTCTCTATGAGGGTCAACGGAGGAGTTCGTACTCGAGTCTTTTGAGTTTCCTTGTCGAGCGCATAATGATCTTGTGGTAGATGGGTGAGCAGCAGTATTTCGTGTTCTCATGCAATAAAGGCGTGTACCAAATTCAGAGTGGATCCTCGAGTTTATGTCCAAGATTACTACAGCACTGTTGTGTACCTACGCACATACTCTGTTGGGGCTATTGAACCGTTGCCTGGCGTGGAGGACTGGAATGAGGCAAGTTTTGAATTGGTTCATGATCCACACATGAGAAGGCAGCGAACCATTGGACGACTCAGGGGCAGTAGGATCCCCAACGAAATGGACCAACTACAAGTACGCGCAAGACAACAATACCGTGCACAAGATATGGCTAACTCATCACAAGGCGGTGGAAGTTATGGTTCCAGGTACTGATTTTAGATACGACGATGTTCTTTCCATGAGTTCGATGTTGTAATTCACTAGCACTACTAGATGTTGTAATTTGCATTGATATGAACATTAATAATTATTGTTGTATGAATTCCCTAAGTAATATTCATCTTGATGTTGTAGTTCGATTTATTATTCTGTTGACAGACGTTGGACACTACTCGATGTTGTAATTCGCATTTATATCTGAATTAATAATTTGTGTTGTATTAATTTCTTAAGTAATATTTCATTCTTGTATGAATTTATTAATTCCTGCAACTTTTCATCTAATATTTCAATCTTGATCGTTTCTATGTATTCATCTTGCAGATGGCATCACCGCTCTTGAGCCGGAAGGGTTTACATAGATCGAGAAGCGTTGAAGGTGGTCATATGGATGGGGTTCTGAGGGTGAAGCGTGCAACAGGTAATATTTTCTTGGACGAGTGTAACGGTCTACATCCTCGGGTTATGTCGGTGCTTCATCGCTAGGGGTTTTATGGGGTCGCATGTTGCAGAGCGATTATGAAGTCAGACTGCCATTTGTTCACCGCACTAGTTGAGGGATGGCGCCACGAGACGCATACGTTTCATCTGCCCGTAGGAGAAGCGACGATCACTTTACAGGATGTGGCTGTTATTTGGGGTCTTCCGATTAAAGGTGCCCTGATGATCGGCGATGACGTGGAGTGGAGCAGGGAGGAATGGGCGGATTATGCCATGTATTACATAGGCCTGCAGGTGGGTTATGAGGAGGAGATGAAAGGCGCGAGTCGATTGAAACTCTTGACGTTGAGTGAGCACCTCAGAAGACAACGGCTAGATGATCACACGCCACAGGACGAGGTCGTGCAGTACGCTCGTGGGATTGCACTTTTACTGCTATGTTCGTTGTTGTTGCCCAACACAACGAATAATTATGTTTTCGTAAGCTACCTACGTCATTTTGAGGATGATGAGTGAAGTGTAGTTTTTTTTGGTTTTGGAAATAAAGGTTCATTTGGCTTGGTATTATCGTAATTCGATTCAATTGAAGGATTCAATGTGTTTCAAGCTTGAAGAAATAAAAGAAAATGAAAATAAAGCAATTAAACTAACTAAACTAAGCTAAGAAATGAAATTGCATGTTGGTTAGATGCCTCGGTCGTATGCCTCAATATAGAAATGCAAAGCAATAGTGAAAATAAGCAAGAAAATGCAATGTTTCACCAAGTACAAGCATGCAAGCACAAGGTACAACTATGCATAAAAATTCAAATAATGCAAATTAACATGAATTGAAAGTATGAATGGATAAAGCAATGAAAATTAATGGGAAAGTTTGAATCTTTACGAAAGACAACAAGCAACAAAGAATAGATCTTGGATTAAGCATGAAACAAAGCATGGAAATAAAAAGAAAAATAAAGCATGTGAAAGACTCAAAATCAAGACGATCCAAGACCCGATATATGATCTAGATGTGTCACTCATCTATATTCCATAGCCAATTCTTAAGATCTAACATAAATTCAAGGTGCTAAGATAAAAAGCATAAAATGAAGAACAAGCATGGAAGTGAAGAACAAAGCATGGAATTAAAGCACAAAACATGAAATTGAAAGGAAACTTACTTGAATTAAGAAATGAAACAAGCTTGAACTTAATTGCATCATAGTAAACAATCCAAGGGAGTACTTGAATTCTTATTGGGCTTATAAATCCAAGGGCCAAGCATGAAAGTAAATCTAAATCTAGAAAAGAAATTACATCAAAGCTTGAAATTGAATCTAAAACCTAAGGGAGAGGAAATTATCCAAGAGCTTGAGAGTAATTTAATCCTAAACCCAAGTTAGGGTTGGGAGGAGAGAGGTGTTCTTCATAGGTGCGAGATGTGGGCTTTATATAGTTGTTTGTAGGGGCAAAAATGTTAAAAACACCAAAATTCCCGCAGCCCTCAGCATCGCAGTCGATCGACTACTGAGGTGTCGATCGACTGCAAGGCAGTCGATCGATTGCCCTGCTCATTCGAAGTTGGCTACTATCCGGAAGTCGATTCAGGGCTCTTTTAGTCGATCTGTTGTCGGTCAATCGACTAGTGGTCGATCGGGCAGTCGATTTGGAGCTTTTTTGTCGATCCTGGATGCTTTCGACTCGCAATTATCATTTTCTGGTCCAAAACGTCCGCCGAGTGAATATAATCCTTTAAGCCACTTACAAAACAAGAATTCAAACTTAAAAACCCAAAAATATCACAAATATCTTCACAATTTGTACACTTTAAACCTAGAAGCAAATAAACAAGAAAATGACCTAAGAACTAGAATAAACGACTCAAAACGAGTAAAAACAACGATAAACTCTAACTAAAAATACTAGGAAAAACATAACAATTACATGAAAAACAACTACCCCACACTTATCAGTTTGTTCGTCCTTGAACAACGAAAAGAATCGAGAGTGTACATGCAATGAACATTTTGTAAAAAGAAAAATCCTTATGCTTATCCTTATTAATATGATGAGAATATCAACATAAACTTGCTATCGTCAAGCATTGCTCGTATTACTCTTTCTCAAATGCAAGCCTAATCGATGACTTCCTCTCCAAGAGAATTTTGAGAGTGTTCGCTCAATACGCTCAAGTGTATATAGGACGTTTTTACGCTCAAGTCGGTCAATACATGCACCTTTGTCAAGATTTCACAAATTGGACGCTCAATATTGCTCATAGTACATGACCAAATAAGAATCGAAAGAGGTCTTTATTATGGGTTGTAATGTTGACTCTTTGGTAAGGTATGGAATATTTGGATATAGTGGCTAACACACGATCAAACGTGATCAATAACACACAAAATCCTAATTTCTAAAACTCGAAGCTTATAATCGCTTCACCTTTCCCAATTTACCAACTTTCATTCGAAACCCTTTCGTATATTTACACTCTTTCCCGACTTTTATTTCACAACACTTAAAAGCTTTTTGAATTTTCTTCTTTTTACTAAACTTAGCCTTTCAATTAGGCTTTTCTCTTGAATGCACGCTTTATCACTTTTCGTGATTTGTGTTGGAGTTTATTTATTTATTTTGTATAAGCAACTCAAAAACCGAAACCCTCACATTTATAGTCAACTAACAATAAACACTCTCACCTCACAATTTATGAAGATACAAGAGCTAAAATGGAGCTCGGCTAACAAGAAACGGGGCATAGGCTCAAGGGGGATCATTTGGAATATTTAAGTAGCTTATTTATATGGATATGGCCGGAATAAGGGTGATATATGTGCCTCGAGGTCATTTTCAAATTCAGTCATGTACGCGCAAAACCATGCCTCCTCAATGCAATTTCCATAAAAATGCAAGCATGCCGATAATTCACACAAGGTTACTTACTAGGTTGCACTGAATTTGGGAGAAAAATACAAAGAGATTTTAGAGCTTTGCAATCTTTTCACAAGTAAAATGTCGATTATATATATATATATATATATATATGTGGGTTTTGGACGAAGCACAAAAACTCAACTCCTTACACAAGAGGCCATAAACATGTAAAAGCCCGACAAGTAAACTATTCAGACTTCCAAGCACGTGGAGATTGCTTAAACATGTAATTAACACACCCGAGACCTAAAAATCGACTCAACCACATAAAAGAGCAAATAGTAAGCGTCACTTCACCAAGAATGCGTCACTTCGCCAATGCTCGAGTTAAGAAAGACAAATCATGCTTTGTGACACCCGCACTCTAACCACCTACCCACCCCACACTTAAACCATGCAATACCCTTATCGCATTTTAATGAAAATCAAGTATAACGAGTGTGAATAGAAGCTTCCTTAATCGAGCGAGTTTGAGTCGAGCTCGGTGGGGTCCACTTAAGAATCAAGTGATCCAAGCAAAAATCGAGCATGGCTAATATCTTTCGGCTCCACGAACGCTACCAACTTATTCAATCGTCCAAGGTTGAAGTCGAAAAATGAAACCCTAAAAAATAAAATCACATAAAATCAAAAACACAAGAAAATATGTACATAAACCAAGACAAGACGAAACTAAGAACTAAAAAGGACTAAAAGACAACTCGAAAATATTTTTTTTTTGTTTTTCAAATTTTCAAGTGTTTTTGGATTTTCATTTTAAGAAGAAAGAAAGAAAATAAAAGAAATAAATAAGAAAAACTTGGGTTTGCCTCCCAAGAAGCGCTTGTTTTACGTCACTAGCTTGACGTACTCCCTTTGGGTCAAGGTGGAAAGATCACGGGAGGGTCCACCAAAATAATCTCCTCCTTGTCGAGAGGATCCACTCTTTGGAACGTCCTTGGCGCATTGCATAGCTCAAATAAGATCCACCAAAGAGAAAACGTTCCAAATGGGCAATTAAATCTCATCTTGGCTCGGTCTTCGGGTGGGATGGTGGTTTTGAAGTGCCCCGATGACTCGTCAAGAAAACAAAAGGAATGTTGGCTGGCTACATCTTCCAACCTTCGATCGATAAACGGGGGAGGGAAATGATCTCTCTTGGTAGACACATTTAACTTCTTAAAATCGATCAATGTCCTCCAACCCGTTGAAGCCATCGTGGCCAACAACCCTCCTTTTTCATCCTCAAAAACTAACAAGACGCTCGTCTTGGGCACCAAGTCAATGGGCTTCACCCACTCGCTTTTGGACATCACGAACATCAAGCCCTCCAGTAACAACCTCCACATCCCGGCTCTCACCATATATTCAAGACTCGAATTCAAAGAACTAACTCCCTCAACCACTCCCGGATCTAATCAATAGCACCCTCAAGAATTGTAAACCCTTCAACTATCCTCTCCTCCTTTTCCTCTCGATGCGAATTTGCAAGGATGGTAATTAACTTGCTCTCCTCTTCCTCCTCAAGATAATCGTCAATTCTTCCAAGCTTATCATCAATGACCCCCACCTCCCCCACTAAAAAGTCATCGTTGCCCTCAACGACACATCGAGAATCATCTACACAGAAATTGGGGCCACATAGAGGCACAACGGGATCATCATTAAGAACAAGGGGCTCATCCTCACAACATCCCTCAATATCGACATCCCGGACAATATCTTCCTCAATGATCCTATCTTCCAAACAAACTCGTTAGACCGTGGCCTTGATGAAGTCCATATACACCCACTCTTCGCAAGATTGTTTTGAAGTAAAAGGTAAGGGCTCAAGAGCAGTAAAAATACTCAGAATCGAAACCACGGACTCCTCCGTCGTTGAGACAACCGAATCAACTACTCCATACTTATCAAGGAACATGACCGGAAGAGTAGGCAAAGGTAGACTTAGCAATTGCCAACTCAAGAGCAAGAAATTTGGGTCGGAGGGTGGGATGATAAGGGTGGGATGATAATTCACCGGGACAAGTGGGTCCACGTGATAAGTAACAAGAGGATCATGAGGCGGTGGTGGAGTAGGACAACCGGGTCCTGCACAAGGAGGAGTCGGGCCCAGGCTAGATAATTGAGCGATTTGAGCCTTCAATGTCGCTATTTTTGTAATCAACTCAAACTCCTTAGATGATAAGGGTGGAAACACCTCGTGAGCATGTGTTGGTGGAGGAGATTTTGGCTCTTCAAGAGTAAACCCACCACAAAGGGTCTATTAAAGTCTCTCATAGTGCGGATGGGGGGTGGATCAGAGATCAAGCCTCCAAAGTAATCATAAGCATCGAGAACTTGGGCATTAGTAGTTGCACCACTCGGGGCTTGATTGAAATTGAGAGGATGAGAATCGTCATACGGGCCGGGACTCAGATATCCACCACTCACATTTCCACTCGGAGTCATATTCGGCATATGATTGGAATTATAACCGGGTGGGGCTCTATACGGGCCGAAATTTGGGCTCGGCGTATTCAGATAATATTGCGGAGCATCATAGCCATACGTGCTTGAAGTCGGGGCTTGAAAGTTTGGATAGGAATTTGGAGCTTGCACGTTCGGATAGGGATTTGGATCTCCATAACCACCCAAGGAACCATTCGTGCCCGAGAAACTATCAAACCCGACATGGTTTGCACCATTCCCTCCCATGCCGGGTTGACCATAACCAAAAGCACCATTGGCAACGTGGTTTGCATCATGCCCTCCCACGTTGCCAAGGCCATTATACATCATTCCATTCCCGACATGGTGTGCACCATGCCCTCCCATGTCGGGAATATATCCACCAAAGTTAGAAGTACCTAACATACTTAACAAAAACGTGAAATAACAAAGCAAGCGAAAAACACAATGAAACTACAACCAAATCGAAAGCCTTAAGTAAGACGAGTCGCAACGGTGCCATTTTGTGTTGGGGTAGTGTTGTGCTTGCACATCTATATCGTGAGTTATGTATGGATGTGGAAGAAGATAGGATGACGATCAGTGGTCCAATGGATTTGTTGCACATTTGGACATGGTCTCGAATTTCATCTATTAGACCACAGTCCACGGGCAGTTCTCTCAATCTTCATCGGACCATTTATGATGCAGCCGAAGACGTCACATTGCCCGTACCGCCGTATGGCGCTAAGTAATCATTTCATTTTAATAACTTCCCTTGACTGTTTACGCAGGTAGATTGCAGAATATAGTTATACGCGGAGCTCTAGGAATACGTTACGAGTATTTCGGGAGTCACTTGATTGGCTAAACGAGCTAGAGGTAGAGTACTGAATAAATATTTCTTATAATGATAATATGGTGCAAACTGATGATGATTATTCTAATGTGCAGTGGACATGGAAACCCTAAAATTTGGATGCACCTGAGATACAAGTACTGGGGAAAATATGTTTGAGTCAAAACCGGCTAAGCCAGTGCCCACTAATATGCGGGTTGATTGTCGAGATCCATTTTCCGAATCGAGTGACCCGACAATTCGGCATACGTCAGAGTACACCAGAGAACACCGTAGTTGATGTTGAGGCATTGCACAGTGTCTCTCGAGCACACGAGCATCACGTTCAGTAGACTGTACGTCATCATGCCTAGATCCAGGCATGAGAGGTACGATGGTCCACGGGGATACAAGGCACTCCAGTTCAGAGAGGTGCGGGTACGGAGACCGGATATCGCAGATGGTATCAGCAGCATACACGACGTTTCATCACTCCTCTAGAGAGAAATGCAGAGGGAGGATACCAGCCATCAGACATCGGCATTTACAAGGACATTGTAACAAATCTTATTCACTCTTTTCCCACTCAATGAATTTAATTATTTCTTAGTTTTGATGTTCAACCGTCTATGTTTTGTAGGGTACTTGGAGTCAGCGACTACGCCATGTTTCTTCACATGCTAGAGACGACGATTTTGACTCTTATCATCGTATGCACGATGTGGTTGATTCGGTTGCTGATGAGATGACGCAACAACTTCGTATTCGTGAGGAGTTACATGAGGGATATGTCAGATGAGCGCACGGCATATGCATCCAGCAGCGAAAGACGGAGCATATCTGGCCCGTTCAGGAGGAGTGTATCTCGTGATGCTCCAGATGAGCGTAGGGCATCCGTGTCCAGCAATGGAAGAAGGAGCATGTCTAGCCAGCCAACATCCTCTCGCAGCAGAGCACCCGCAGTTGCACCCGGGCCACCACCAGTCATCCATCATGGTAATTGTGTGATTCGTTAATAACTATTTTATATGTCACTTCCTTACGATTAATATTAAAACAATAATTTTTTCTCTGTGTTGATATAGATCCTGTTGGTCAATCATCGTATAGCGAGGTAGGTGATTACGTTCCTACATTTGGAATATTCGAGTTTTATACTTCTTCATATGTTGGACAGTCATTCACCGATCTTCTGCATACTGATTATCCGCATTTTAACCCCAACTTCGCAGCTCCACATGACATGGGATTTTCGCGACTAGACTTCCAGACGACACCCATTCCGATATCGATTCCCACTGAAATTGCGGATCGTGCACATCAGAGTTGGGGTATATATGTGGACGAGGACGAAAGTAACAAGCAAGTGCCGATTAAGAAACCACCACCCCCCACAAGGACATGATCACGACCCACGTAAAAAAGTATAAGAAAAGGAAATGGGGCATGGGATCACACTATTTTTCATGATGTGTAAATTATTTTAATTGTGTTGAAGTTTTCTAGTGCGTGATTCACTTTCTATTTTCTATCGCTCGGTAGTTATCAAAAAACATTGCACGATGAAAATAGAAACGCAATCCACACCAATAGAGCAGTGTTAGTACAAAGACATAAAAACATTACACAATGAAAACACAAACTAAATCCACAGCAATAGAGCAGTGTCGGTACAATTGTAACGCCCCAGGATCGCCCTCCAGACCTGACGGTTAGCCCCACTGTACCGACACGAGACATAAAAACATTACACAATGAAAACACAAACTAAATCCACAGCAATAGAGCAGTGTCGGTACAATTGTAACGCCCCAGGATCGCCCTCCAGACCTGACGGTTAGCCCCACTGTACCGACACGAGTCTTTTCTAGCGTGCTTTGTCCTCACTCGCGCGCACCCTGGAAAGGCTTCCCAGGGGTCACCCATCCCAACTCTACTCCAGGCCAAGCACGCTTAACTTTGGAGTTTCGATGAGAGGGCTTCCAGAAAAGAAGATGCACCTTGTTGGTATGAGTTTACCAATCAAATCTATTGAGCTTTCCTAGGTAATCTCATAATTTGGGGTGTTACAATCTACCCCCCTTAAACTCACGACGACCTCGTCGCGATTAAGCCATCTCAGGATCCGTTGCCAGGCGTTGGGATTCTAGAGGTGGCTCCTACTGGTTCAAGATTTTAACCGTGGGCTATCCCGATCTTGGGCTCCCTCTACAGGGGCCTTCTCCCTCACGGGCTTTCCATATGCGTTGCAACCTTGTCCCGCATAGCACTTAGTTCCCGATTTTTCGGCTGGCTAACGGCTCTGATACCAACTGTAACATCCCCATATTTATCGTAGCAGAAGCATTAATATTTTAAGAAAACAGCTAATCATGGGACGTCACTTTAAGAAAAATAAGAGTATTTTGAAAACAACAACGACGACAATAATAATAATAATAATAATAATAATAATAATAATAATAATAACATTATTATATCAACATCATTAAGGATTTATTTTTAAAGTCAATAGACACATTTTATATGAATACAAATAATTAAACTTGTTAATCATCGACCACATCCACCATCTCGTGCCAACGTCAAGCTCCCAACCTGAAAATGTTAAATATTTTGGGATGAGCTTTCAACTCGCTCAGTGAGAAATATGTGTCTCATATAATCATAATATGAAAAATATTTCAACGAATAAAGAAAACGTCCTGAATGTTTTTATGTGGATTCGCCACGGAGTACGTACCCTGTTGCCCGAAGGCTATATGGTCACCCAAAGGCTATATAGTTTCCCGAAGGCTATATAGTCGACATAAAATGTCACATGTTGAATCAATTAAACGTAAATATACCATGTAATGATTATAAGAGACAATAAAGTAGTTTCGAAAAGTTTTTCCCACTTGGATAATATGATGCTTGTGAACTTGAAATATGCGGATGGTTGTATTTGCAAATCATAAGTCTCTAAATCAATGCTCCTACATGAAAACGTAATTTAACTTATTATATGAAATAAGGCGTATAAGACTTAAAAAATATGAATAATTGAAATAATTGATCGGTCAAACCTTCAAGTCAAGTCAAATGGGCTGTTTTTGTAAAGCTCGTGAAGTTGGAGGATGGAAAGAAGATAACATGAAATATCTATAGGCTGGAATGGAGTTTGGGTAAACTGGGGGCTCAATCGAACGAATTGAAGACTTCTGGGGTCAGTCTCAATATCTTAGAAAGTTGCTTGGCATGAAATGAAAACCCATCCCCAAATTTCATCTGCCCCGTCTCCTTCTTCATTTGTTTCTTCCCCGTTTCTTTCTTCCTTCCCCAAAATTGAAAATTGGCAGCGGCATCAGACAATTGGCACAGCACCTCTCCCCTTTCTTCTCCAAACCAAATCGGCAAATCGAATTTCGAATCATGGTTATCAAATTTAATGTCATGTGATTGACATGGAGCGGGATTGATAAATCTGGGAGTTGTAATAACCCGATACTAAGTTCTATCTTCTAGATGAAGTTCGATAGCTTTCTCTCTTTCTTCTCCTTATGACTTCTTTGCTTCCATTACCATTGATTGTTGGTTGATTGATTATGAATTGGTGTCTACTTTGGATAGTATTATGGTGTTTGTTTTACTAGATCGAACTTATTTGACTTGACATGACTTGGAGATGATTTAGAGGAGAAAGTTTTTATCTCTTGTGGGTTATAGAAGGAATGTGGATGGTAATTGTAGGAGAAGAGTTATTGAAGAGTAGTGATGAAGGATGAGACCATTGACATGATTTAATTTTGGACCTTTGATACATGATTTGAGATACTTATGTATTACTGTTGAGATTGAAGAAGAGATGAGAGGAATTGCGATGCAATTGATTTAGTACATTAATATATGTTATTGTTTTGAAGATAGATGAATGCGTGTGAACATGATAAGACATGTGTTAATCCTTAATTTAATGAGAGTTTTTAAAAAGTTAAAAATAACCAATAGATGTTCGATTTGGTTTAACAAGGATATGAGACGACAAAATAAATAAATGAAAATGGCTCAATGTGATCTTTGGGTTAAATAAAAATACAATAAAATGGCCACTTTAAATAACTTGAATTTCAATTTCAAATGAGTTTGGGTAAAAGAGAATATTTCATTTTGGTTAAATAAAATAATAAAAGCAAAAATAGAATGGTCATTTGAAATAGCTCATAGATTCAAATTTGAAAATAAGGGAGGCGACCAACTTTTTTTTATTGAGTTAATATAGTAATAGTAAAAGATTGGCTTATTTAAATTATATGGGGATAAAATTAAAACAACTTTGGGTATTTTAAAATATAATTAGAGTTCTCAAACATGTTTGGCGTAAATGAAAGTCAAATGGAATTCTTCGCTTAAAAATAAGATATAAGGAGATGAATTTATTTATTTATTTATTTATGTGAGAATCTACTCACCCCTTTTTGAAAAATAATAAATAAATAAAATTCATTATCAACAATTAGTTTAAATGCAGTATGATCTTTGTAAAGTAGTGGATCAAGGAAACACGTTTCTATCAAATATGACCAGTAAATGCAAGTCATGTAATGTAGTATTTGGGGAGATCATGACATGCAAATATGGATTTTTAAATAATGTTCTAATAACATGAAATATTCGATCTTTTATGATAACGTGCCATGTAATTAAAATTTTTTGATAATAATTCATGATGTGCATGAGGTATAAGTATGATACTCTTTTAATAATGCAACCAAGGCCTAGTATCCTGAATCGTTTCAATAACATAAACTTGACATGATAAAGAAAATATATATGGATCATGAAATCATAATATGTAAAATCTTGTAAGGATATATCAATATCTATCATAGCTTATAAACCTAAATCACGTATATGGTATGTAAATGCGGATAATGCTTTTCGAAAATAAAATAAAATAAAATATGGTCAACTGATTAATTTTTTTTTGAGTTTTAAAATAGTAATTCTTAATTTGGCTCAAAAGTGAAGCAAAACCCTAATTCTATATTTAGGCTAACAAAATAACAAAAGTAGAGAAGATTGAACCTTTTAAATAATTGAACTTAATATAATTTTGTTGGGGCAAACACTGGCTAAAAATAATGTAGAATTACTTCCTTTTTTTATTTCCTTTTAAATAAGGGATGATTTACATGGCCTTGACTTTAAATAGTATGCGACCAATAGGAAATAAATAGATGAAGGTAACCAAGTGTGATCTCTCTCACTCTCTCTTTTTTTTTTAAATGTAATACGATATATATGTCAGTCCAACTAAAATCAAATAAAATAGGGGTTTTCACAAACTACTCTTTAAAAGAAATTGTCTTTGTAAATCATTTTAACATGCACTATGGTTCTCATGAGGTAATGGATCATGGATGAATGTTCCTATGATATGCAAGTATGAAGGATAGGATTTAAAAGACAACTATTTTTTCTTAAATAAAGTAGTCATGGTGATATGAATTCTTGATTCTTTGATTCTGAAGTAAATCATGCATACAATTCTTGAATTGTGATGATCATGAAATGTCATCGTTACAGGTAAATATAATCATGGCATGAAATGGTGAATCTTGGCATGAGTAGAAACATGAATCATGTAATCGTAGAATGTATCTTGGATTTTGTAAGGATATATTAATATCCCTCATAGTTCATAAACATGAATCATGTGTATTACATGTAAGTGTGGATTATACTCTTGACAAACTATAAATATGAAATGTGTTATTTATTTTTAAAAACTCAAATGCATACCTTTCAAGAGTCGCCGTGGCATGGCGATGGTAGACAATGATAAATGTAACTTGTTTAAAATTTTAACTATCTTTTTACCAATAAAAGAATGAAAATATTTTAGTAAGTGCTCAGAACTGACTCTCTTTTTACCAATAAAAGATAATGAAAGTATTTTAGTAAGTACTCAGAACCGTAATGCTCTGATACCATTTGTAACGCCCCAGGATCGCCCTCCAGACCTGACGGTTAGCCCAATATACCGACACGAGTCTTTCTAGCGTGCTTTGTCCTCACTCGCGCGCACCCTAGAAAGGCTTCTCAGGGGGTCACCCATCCCAACTCTACTCCAGGCCAAGTACGCTTAACTTTGGAGTTTCGATGAGAGGGCTTCCAGAAAAGAAGATGCACCTTATTGGTATGAGTTTACCAATCAAATCTATTGAGCTTTACTAGGTAATCTCATAATTTGGGGTGTTACAACAATAACATAAAAATATTACACAATGAAAACACAAACGCAATCCACAGCAATACAGTTGTGTCGGTACAACAACATAAAAATATTACACAATGAAAACACAAACGCAATCCACAACAATAGAGCAGTATCAGTACAACAACATAAAAATATTACACAATGATAACACAAATGCAATCCACACAGGTAGAGCAGTGTCGGTAAAACAACGTGCAATGGTCAACGGTACTTCCACTCGTAGAGCTTCCACTGTGGTTAGTTAGATACACATCTCCAAAGAGTACTTGCATTTTTGTGAGCAAAGATTCTTCATCAAAAGCATTGTCATAGATTTTGATTGGACAATCCTGCATTCATCACAACAAGTTAGATTAATAATGAAAGATTCAAATTACTTGCAATAATTGAAAAGGGAGTGCAGAACTTACAAGCATAAATTTCTTTCGTACGTTATGATCACCGAAGATAATTTTCACATTCCCGTTCCAAATAGTACTAGGGGTTCGAATCAGTTCATTGAAGAACCTGAATCGCCTCTGAAGTTGTACAATCCTGGCTATGATGTCATCTTCGGAAACGGAATGTTGATTTTTAAAGTAGCAGTCAAGTAAACACTTGGCTTCTTTCACTCGGTTGTCTGGTAATGGTCTGTCATTTAGATTCCATCCTCGAATATCGTTTTCGAGGATTAGGAATTCCAGTAGACGTTCATCTCTGGTAAGTGTCCACTTAGTGTTGAATTCACGCCTGTAATCGAGTGTTTTTGACCGAAGTGTAAGACGACCATCTGTGTCGTTGAAGTGATCTGCTATTAGCTTTATTTCAAATAAGATATGAAGTAAGTTATATGTAATTGCTGATGAATTGTCCATTATTTGTTCCCCAACGTATTTATAGCAAGGAGAGCAATTATTCAAGTAATTTTTAGAGTGTTTTGTGGCATAATTGATGACAAGACAATACAATGGCATAACAATTGTAGCTGGCAAAGCTGCATCTCATTGATGTGTGTGTGTGGACTAAAATTTATTTATGTTCTGTGACATAATGTACCAGATGACAATACAACATAATAAGACATCAATTGTAGTTGGTAAAGCTGCATTTCATTGATGTGTGTATGGATAAAAGTTTATTTATGTTCTGTTACATAATGTACCGGATGACAAGACAACACAATGGCACAACAATTGTAGTTGGCAAAGCTGAATCTCGTTGATGTGTGTGTGGATAAAAGTTTATTTGTATTCTGTGACATAATGTACCGGATGACAAGACAACACAATGACACAGCAATTGTAGCTGGCAAAGCTGCATCTCATTGATGTGTGTGTGGACAAAGGTTTATTTGTATTATGTGACATAATGTACTGGATGATAAGACAACGCAATGGCACAACAATTGTAGCTGGCAAAGCTGCATCTCATTGATGTGTGTGTGGATAAAAGTTTATTTGTATTCTATGACATAATGTATCGGATGACAAGACAACACAATGGCACAACAATTGTAGTTGGCAAAGATGAATCTATATATATGTACACACAGACAAACTTACCAAGAAATATAAACTATACTAGCTAATAATGGCTAATTTTGACGAAAACCATCCATATGTCCTAAAAATAAACAATGATTACTACGATCCTGCACTCGCCCCATGGACAATGGAGATGGAACAAGTCATTTTGGAATTTTTCAGCACTCAGAATGAAAGTGTTGAAAGAGGTGCAAAAATAGCGTATGTCATCTTGAGCGTCCCGCAGGTAAAAAGTCTACTCCAGAGTCGTTTAATAATTTCACCTACTATTCCAGAAATTTACAACAGGATCGAAGAAATGGAGATGAGGTACAGTTGGTGGATGACAATACTTTCTGAGGATGGTGTTTTTCTGCATGAAGAACTTGGATTGATCTGTAGTGATACCACTGTCAATAATAATGTCTCTCCAGCCTATGTAATGTCCACACATCTGTCTACAACTAATTATGTGGTTTGTGTTGGACAAAATCAATGTTGCATTCGAGAAAGACTTCACAATGGACGACATAACCACTCGAGTTCAACTTCTGGAAAAACAATACAGGCATTTTCATATGATGTTGGGAAACGAACATTGTACTTGGGATCATGAGACCAACAAAGTTCAAGCGCCAGATTGGCTAGTACGGTTTTCGAACGATGTGGCAGGCGATGATGAGTTTACTGCTGCATATCTAAAACATGGAGAACCTTTATTTGATTCGACGGATTGGGTATTCAATAAAAATTATCTAAATTGCATTTGTCAATACCACAATCTCATTGGAAATCCGTCATTACAAATATGATCGCATATGTAATATCAAATGACTGTAATTGCTATCTTAATCTTACTTCTTGATGTATTTTAATTTTATTGTATTTTTCATTTTGAAAAAAACTTCTTGCAATTTATTTATTTATATTATTTTATTGTATTTTTAATTTTGAAATAAAACATCTTGTAATTTTAAGACATTATTAAATAAAACTTTTACCTAATAAGATTTTGATTTGTTTATTTATTTTACCTAATAAAATTTTGGGGAAATTCCCGAATACTACTAAAACATAATCCCCATATACTGTTTAATCTATTGGGTTCTTTTTATTCCCACATAAACCAAATACTTCCCATTTAACTAAAAATTACATTTAAACTTTCAGAACTACCCTTACGCCTTAAAAACTAATTAATATAAACCTAATTAGTATATCTCAACCCACACCATCAATTGCCCTCCCAAGATTTCTAATATCACGAAACCTGCCCCAGCCCATCCTGTCGCCGCCGTCCAACGCAGGAAAACGATGGCCACTAATGGAGGTACCTCCTCCAATAACTCGCTATTCCTTCATTTTTCTTTCAATTCCAGACATAATAGGCTGAGACCAGAGACTCCGCCGGCTGCAGCGGCGAGAAGGGCGGACGCGGCTGTTAACTGAACTCGTTGTGCGGAGGGCCACCAATTGGCACGACGCGTTCCACGGCGCGAGGGAAGAGGCGGGGTTTTCGAGGAACCGCATGTAGGCGGAGATCGGGGACTCTGCCGCCGCGTGCACAGACGGGAGCGGCGGGAGAGGCGGCGCGTGGGCTGTAGGCCTATGTCCGGCGCCGTACTGGGGGCGGGGGAGGATCTGGGTTATTTGAGTCGGGCGGTTGCCAATCTGAACTAGCGGCGGCAATGGATCCTCTGGAGGCGAGAGCTCGACGGTCTCGGGTGGGTCACCGCTGGAGGCGGCGGCGTCGGTAGGCGCTCGTGGGCCGAGGAGCTGGTGAGCTTCTGAACGACATCGCGGAAGTCGTTCTTGTTGATGTTGTAGATCGGCGGCTGCTGAGATTGTGCGGGTTTCGGGTCGATAATAGGGATTGTAGGCGAAGAAATGGCGATGGTGGGATTGGGAAGGGGAATAGGTTTTCGAATGGGCTTAGCGATTTTGATTGAATTTTTGTTGACTTGTTTGAGAAACATATGGTACTGCTACTGTTAGTGATTGGAGCAGGCGAAGAAGAAATGGTGGAAAGTAGTTTGTAATTTTCAAAAAAATTTCTTAGTGACCACTACTATGTAATTTTTCAAAAATCGTGGAAAGTAGTTTGTAATTTTTCAAGAATTTTTGTGAAGCAATTTACGCAAGTAGTTTGTAATTTTCATAAATCTTGTGAAGTAGTACGAAATTTATGCAAATTATTACCTAATTTATCAAAAAATTATGCGAAATAGTATGTAATTTCCCAAATACTATATGCGAAGTAGTGTATAATTTTCCAAAATTTACACGAGTAGTTCTGAATTTACACGAGTAGTCCTGAATTTACATGAGTAGTTATGAGATTTACACGAGTAGTTCTGAATTTTTAAAAAATAGTTCTGAAATTTACACGAGTAGTTCTGAATTTACATGAGTAGTTTTGAATTTACACGAGTAGTTCTGAATTTACAGGAGTATTTCTGAATGTATATGAGTAGTTCTGAATTTTACACGGGTAGTTCTGAATTTTCGATTAACAAAATAAAATAGTTGTAAAGGGTAATTTAGTACTTTTATATAATTTTTTGATTAAATGGGAAGTTAAAATTTTTATGACCTATTTGGAAAAAACATTTCACTAATGGTTTACATGAGAATTGACCCTAAAATTTTTAAATAAATTATAAAAATAAGAAACCTAATAAATAAATAATATAAATAAATAAATAAATAATATGTGTGAGGTTAGGGTTTGGTTTACCGGCAAACTTTTTTTTTTTTGCAAAAAACCCCGGGTCGCCACTCCCAGGGTGTCCCGCCCCGCCCCGCTTTTTTTTTTTTTTTTATTTCAAAAATCCCCGGGACGCCTTTCCAGTGGCATCCCGCCTCCTCATATTTTTTTTTCCAATTCAGCCCGAAAAAAAAATTTTGTGGACAAAAAGGTCCAAGATGCCCTTCCCAATGACGTCCCGCTATTTTTTTACTATTATTATTATTATTATTATTATTATTAATGCATGGCCAAGCTTTCAGTTTCCACGATGAACCATTTAGGTTAAAGAGATAAGGGGCCAAGTCCACCAATACGCCGCCGCGTGTCCGCCCTTCACGCCTATATGTTCAACACCTCTCGGTGCCAACTTAGAAAACACACACAACTCACGGTGAAAAAGGGAAAAAAGAGTTTTTGAAGAGAAAATACAAATATCATAAAATCTTGGTGGGTTTGTTTCTCTTTCTCTCTCTCGAACAAAAAAAAAATAAAATAATAATAATCGTTATTTTTGCTAAGAAAAAAAAATGTTTATCGGAAAGCTTCAAGGTTGACAGCCCCAACGTCAAGTACACAGAGAGTGAGATCCATTCGGTATACAACTATGAAACCCACAGAGCTTGTTCATGAGAACAGAAATGGCACCTATCAGTGGATTGTGAAGCCCAAGACTGTTAAATATGAAGTTCAAAACTGAGGCCCATGTCCCTAAATTAGGGTACTTTCCGTTAATTCTTTCCTCTTTTTATTTTATTTTATTTGATTTTAAATTTTTTGACTTTTGATTTTAAATTTTTTGTAGGGTTATGCTTGTCGGATGGGGAGGTAACAATGGTACAACCCTGACTGCTGGTGTGATAGCAAATCGGGAGTGAGTTTTTCAATTCTTGATCTTCTATATATATTTTTATTCCGATTTTAAAAAATGCATGCAATTGTTTTTGTGCAAAGAAATGTGTCTTTTCGTGACGGTATTTGTTTTTGAATTCTTCAAGAATATATCAAATTTTGTGGGCATTGTTTTCTTAAAAAAAGAGAGATTTTATTATTATTATTATTTTTTTTAAATTATAGAAAGATCCAATTTTTAAGCCCTTTTGGTTTATGGGGCATTGTGACAAACAAAATCGAGTTGTTAAGTTTGATGTGAAACTTTTCAGAGGGATATCATGGGCAACAAAAGACAAAGTGCAGCAGGCCAATTATTTTGGATCATTGACTCAGGCATCCTCCATTCGAGTTGGGTCCTTCAATGGAGAAGAGATTTATGCTCCATTCAAGAGCTTGCTCCCTATGGTAATATATGATTGATTAATTACTAAAATCTTAACTTTTTCTTTTTAAAACAATAATAAAGAAAAACTACGCAGCCTTTCTTTTGAAATTATTAATACTCCTTGATATTTTGTTAAGAAATTACAAATCTCTTTAAGATCATGATTTTAATTTTATTTATTTTTGAGTTTTTCTTGATTAATCTTAGTTTTGCAATGTAATTGCTAATGTCTTAACAATGATTAAAATTACAAATAGGTAAACCCAGATGATATTGTATTTGGGGGATGGGACATCAGCAACATGAATCTGGCAGATGCCATGGGCCGGGCCAAGGTGTTAGACATTGATCTCCAAAAGCAGCTGAGGCCCTACATGGAACACATGGTCCCACTCCCTGGCATCTACGACCCTGATTTCATCGCTGCCAACCAGGGCTCGCGTGCCGACAACGTCATCAAAGGTACCAAGAAGGAACAGGTTCAGCAACTCATCAAAGACATCAGGTTTAGAATTTATGATGATATTCATGAATTCATTATATGGTAATAATTTGGAGAGTGTTTTTGGCTAATTAATTGACTAATTACTAGGGAGTTTAAGGAGCAAAACAAGGTGGACAGGATTGTAGTGCTGTGGACAGCCAACACAGAGAGATACAGCAACGTTGTTGTTGGGCTAAATGACACAATGGAGAATCTGATGGCCTCGGTGGACAGGGATGAGGCTGAGATATCCCCTTCAACTTTATTCGCCATCGCTTGCGTTCTTGAAAATGTGCCTTTCATCAATGGCAGCCCACAGAACACTTTTGTCCGGGGCTCGTTGAGTTGGCCATCCAAAGGAACAGTTTTGATTGGTGGAGACGATTTCAAGAGCGGTCAGACCAAGATGAAATCGGTGCTTGTTGATTTCCTGGTTGGTGCTGGTATCAAGCCAACATCAATAGTGAGCTACAACCATTTGGGAAACAAACGACGGGATGAATCTGTCGGCCCCACAGACGTTCCGTTCCAAGGAGATCTCAAAGAGCAATGTGGTGGACGACATGGTCGCCAGCAACGGCATCCTCTACGAACCCGGGCGAGCACCCCGATCATGTTGTGGTTATCAAGGTATTTAATATAATAACCACTTAATTTCACCATTGTTTCACAAAGTACAATATTTGACATTGTGTCACCTTTAGTTTATTAAGCTAATTTATTATGTGTATTATTTTAAGCTAAAAATAAAAGATAGTTCTCCAACTTCTTTTACTTATTGTGCATAATTTAATCAGAATCTAAAAGCAAGTTTGGTTTTGACCTAGTACAAAACTTTTTAACATTAGAAATATTAAAGATTATTGGACTAATGATGTTAGAATTTTTGGTGCTTAGTATGTTCCGTATGTGGGGAGATAGCAAGAGAGCTATGGACGAGTACATGTCGGAGATATTCATGGGCGGGAAGAGCACCATAGTGTTGCACAACACGTGCGAGGACTCTCTTTTGGCTGCGCCCATTATCCTCGATTTGGTCCTTCTTGCTGAGCTCAGCACCCGTATTCAGCTCAAAGCCGAAGGAGAGGTTTGTCTTTTTTTCACATCAATTTAGTTTTTCTTTAACTCTTCATTAGGCCTTAATTGCTTTTATTATTGTTTTTGTGACAATTACTTTGTTCTTTTGCAGGGCAAATTCCATTCCTTTCACCCGGTTGCCACTATCCTCAGCTACCTAACCAAAGCCCCTCTTGTAAGTACAAACGAATCCAAGATGTGAAAAAATATATTTTCCGCTTAAAAGCTGTCAATCACTTTTTTCTTAACCTAAAAAAAGTGATGATAAGAAACATGTGGTTTATTGCGAAACGCTTGTGGTACACATAAATCTTGATCGCAATCACTTTCTATTCTCGTGTGTTTGAAATGTATTTCTTCAAAATTCCCTTCTGTTATTGTCTATGAGAAAACCTTTTCTTTTTTTTTTTTTTTTAAGTGAAATTGATTGATGAGATTATGTGGTTGGTGTTGAAAACAGGTGCCACCAGGGACACCAGTTGTGAATGCGCTGTCGAAGCAACGGGCTATGCTTGAGAACATCCTGAGGGCTTGTGTTGGATTGGCTCCAGAGAACAACATGATTTTGGAATACAAGTGAAGAAATTAGAAATATTTATTATGTATTGGAAAATTGGTTCATACATATGAGGGAGCAAATTGGACCAGTTTCCTTTGTTCATTGTTCTTCGGGTGTTCATATAAACCTGGCATAAAAATAAGTTGTTTGTTTGTTTTTATGTTTTTTCTTTTCTTTTCTTTTTTCCTTTTTTCCTTTTTGTTACTTTTAGTTTGTTGTACCTATGTCAAGTGTATCTTGTAGGAAATATAAGCAACTCCTGTTCATAAGTTTGTAAACTTCTGTTTTGCCTTTCATATTGTTTGTAGGGTCAGTTACTTGGAGAAGAAGAAGAATGTTGAGAGAGAATGTAATTTTTATTTGACACTCTTCATGCTCACAGATTGCACCTAAATAACACAGAGAAATCGGATTAAAACAATTTAACAAACTGCTCGAATCTGCTTCTTACAAGTGGAGGGTTAGATTTAGATAAGCTCAATAAATTTAAACGCTCAAATTTTCGCCACGTGCTCTTTTCTCATTTAATTTCTTCTTGTTGGACTTGTAGGTAGAATTAGATAAATCTCCAAATCATTTATCTTCTTTCCTTCTTCCTCGCCTTTTGTCCTAATTTCTGAAATCTTCAAAATCTAGTTTTGATCCATGACAATACCGTCCGCCATTTGAGATCCTCGTCTATAAGGATCAAATTTTGGAAATCATTTGTGTAAGTACTTCTCATCTTCCAAAGGTTATTGACTTGTTTCACCATTGCACCACTTAATCAGAAATTGTTGGATTTATTTGCCTTTCCTGAGTAAAACCATCTGACCAATAGATTCCTCTGGTGCAATTAGAAAATCGCCTTTATCATCAAAGGCTGGTAGATCAGGATTTGGAGGTAGAGACAAGACGTGGGGCTCAATTTCTTCTTCAAGAGCGAGACATGGAAAACCGAATGCCCCCTCCGACAATTTTAAACGGTACGCCACCTTACCTATCTTTTCAATGATTGGAAAAGAGAATCGTGCTGAAGGTTCTAAGTTTTATCTGAGGGCAACGTGGTTTTGTCTGAAGGGTTGGAGCTTTACACTAGTGCAGAAAATATATTCTAGAACAGTCAATCTAGAACGCCTCAGAAAAAGACTTTCTAGAATATAAGCCGGTGGCATTTTCGTAATAAAAGTGTCATATACCAGAACGCCTTTTTTAACGGCGTTCTGGTATATCAATATACCAGAACGCCGTTAAAAAAGGCGTTCTGGTATATTGATATACCAGAACGCTGTTAAAAAAGGCGTTTTGGTATATTCGATATACCAGAACGCCGTTAAAAAGGCGTTGTGGTATATTGATATACCAGAACGCCTCTTTTTATGACGTTCTAGTAAACCCAATATCCAGAACGCCGTTAAAAAGGCGTTGTGGTATATCCGATATACCAGAACGCCGTTAAAAAGGCATTGTGGTATATTGATATACCAGAACGCCTCTTTTTATGACGTTCTAGTAAATCCAATATCTAGAACGTCTTTAAAAAAGGCGTTCTGGTATATCGTATTATTTAAGATTAAAATTTAATATATTCTAGATTAAAATTTATTTTAATCACGAAAATAAACCCTACCCTCCTCGTCGGTCTAAAACTCTCCTCCTCTCTACCCCACACCTCCGGCGACTCCATGTATGGAATCCTGTATACCCATACAAATCTGGTCAATAAACTTCAGCCATCAACAACGAAATCACTTATCCCAAGCAAACCCAGCTTGCATCCCGAATTCTTAAAAACCCTCAAAAATTTCTGTTTTTTCTGGGTCCTTATCGCCGTTGCCCGGCAATCGAAAAATAGAAGCCTCACCCTCTGGTGGCCTCAACCTACCAGTCCTCACTTCCAATTTCATAAAACCCCTCCCCAATCCTTTCAATCGAAGACTTTATGAAAAAAGGGGTCCCGATCCCCTTTTGCATAAAAATGGCTTCTCGCCGGCCGTTGACTCTCCGGCCGAATTGGAGGTACTCCAGGCTACCCCACATCAAGTCGACGCCAACCCAGGTGTCAATTTCAAGAATTGCATTCCAATTGTGGCCAATTTGACCATTTCCGCTGCCGATCCCCTTTCTCTTGTACAAGGTATTTCCGACCAAATTAACGCAAGTCACTCCAAATCAATTGCCCAGACCACTTATGCTGATGTTAATAACGTTGTTCCTTCCCCGAACTTGGTCGCTGGGTATAATCCGAATTTCTCCCATTTTTTGCTCGAAGAGAGAGAAGTTTCGGCTGCCGTCGCCGCTGCAAGGATGGCCGGAAAATGCCCTTCCCTGGCCCCGACCCCAGTGTTTCCCACGCTCTCCAAAACCCAAGCCCAACCTCCTGTCAGTGCTCAACAGTCTCCGGAAGCGGTTTCGGCAGGCGATTCAGGTAAAACTTGTGGTGATTATGCTCGTTTAGAACTCAAGTAGAACTCGTGGTGATTATGCTCGTGTTTGTGTTGGAATTAATTAGAAAAACCCTTATCCCGAAAAATCTTCGTTTGTTGTGGTGCTTCTCGTGTAGAGCTCGATGTCGAGTTTGAAAAATTGCAGTCGTTCTGCTCGTTTTGTCGCCACCTTGGCCACTTCGATGATATTTTTTATGTTAAGAATGTAGAGTTACGTCCTGAATTCTTTGTCAAGTCTGCTCCTATTATTCCTACTTCTGCTGCTGTTCAATTTTTTGTCAAGAATGTTGTTCAAGTCTACCTCTTAGTATACCTCATGCAGTGATGATACCTTTTAATTTGGATGGATTCTAACTAACTGCTTCCTAGCATATGTCTTACTATTCAGGAAATTGTATAGTTTGACTAGTCAGCATTGCCTTTTGAATATAACTTGGTAATTACTCATATGTTTTCTAACACTTGTCTTTAAATTTAATTTACTATTTTTCCCATTGAATTTCAAAGTCAACTTAATTATGAAGAGTTTTGTCCTCGTAAAGACTGTTTTTTATTAACTTCACTAGGCTGACTTTGTCTAGTCTAAGGCTTTCTCAAATGAAAAGGAGAAAAATATTAATTTAAAAATATACCTAGAACCATGTATTTGCATGCTGATAAGTCAGTAATAGAGAAATGGTAATAGTTCTGTGTTCTGCTTTAACCTTTTGCTTTTACAGTTATGTTAGTAATCAATCTCCAAATGCTGCTTAAGTTATTTTTTAATGTTATGTTATTTTTTCCATATTGTAGGATGTTCTGCTGTACAACTTCTTTGGTTCTTCACCCTCGAGTAATCAGTGGAGAGTTGTGTATGAATTCTTAAGTGGTTGACTGGAGGCCTAGAATGTCATTGATTAGTTAATCTGTGTCATCATTATGCACATAATATATTTCAATAACCCAAACCCCAATTTTATGTTATTATTGTTTTTTTGGTATTTTTGTCACAATAGATTTCTCAAAAAGGCGACAGGGGAAAACTTCACTGCCAAAAAGGTTTAAAGATTCTACACCTTTTTTGGCATTTTCTGAAATCTCCATCTTGTTTTTGAAATTTGGTTGCTTTAGCCTCCGATGAATATGTCAAGTGACTCCAGATCGTTTAGGCCCTGGGAAAATGGAGCTTGGTCTTGGAATTGTGAGTTAATTCTTTCATCGTTGTCTTGATTATAACTAAGCAGTTAATATTGGTTAGAAATGTTCTGTTTTCGAAATGCCAATGCAATCTTGAGAATTTGACTTGGAAGAATATTATTGTGTTAGTGAACATTTGAGTTCCCAGTAGAACATTGCTTGTTGAAAATTCCCTTGATTTTAAATTTTCAAAGAAGACCAAGTATACCATGTGAATTTGGTGAATTGGATATATCATGACTTCGGATTATGGTGATGTTCCTTTGCTTTCTACTTTAGGCTTGAAGAGAAACTATCAGATATTAAAACTGAGGACCAGATATTACGAGTTGTGCTTGCCTATCATACACTGTATCGTCCGTGCAAGATATTTGCAGCTGAGCAGATAATTACGAGTTGTGCTTGTCTATCATACACTGTATCGTCCGTGCAAATATTTTCTCATTTTCATATTATTGTGTCCAGGTTGATGTTGCCATTTTGGAAGTTGGTTTAGGTGGGAAATATGATGCTACAAATGTGGTATGAATTAGATATTCCGCCTAGAAAATACATTTCTATTATATTTAGATGAAAAGGTTTGTGGTTTCTAACATCATTATGATTTGTGTTTGTTCAGGCTGAGAAACTGATTGTCTGTGGTATAGCTTTGCTAGGGTACGACCATATGGAAATTCTTGGTTAGTGCTTTCTCTCCATGGTATTTTAGGTAACTGCCTAATTTGATTATTTGGTTTAGGAAATCAGAAATTGTTTGCTATTTATGGAATGTCAACAATGGGCCTCTTTTCTAAATAAGTTAGAAAATCCTAGTTTATGCAATTTTCATATCCTAGTAAAGTTTTTTTGTTCTTTTTCTTTTTTTGGAAATGCAATTTTCTTTCGGGTAAGCATGTTATGTGGCAGTGCCCTGAACTTATGATGACCTCAGATTTACTCCTTGGGGCATGGACTTCAAATTAATTAAGGAATATTTATAAAAAACTACCCTTAAGATTTGACCTAATTACAAAAATTCCCAACTATCTTCCAAAATCACAAATACACCCTCAAGGTTTAACAAATGTCCACTCGAGGTTTGTATATCTTTTAGCAAATACCCTTTGTTGAGAGTGCAGTTTGTAAATTAAAAACAATTATCCAGGAGGCATTTATAGTTTTTGAAAAACAACTTGATGCTTTTGTAATTAGGCTAAACATTAAGGTTATAAACTTGGGCAAGAAATACCCTTGGACAAATTGCTAGGGAGAAGGCTGGAATCTTCAAGGTATGATGATTCACATTTTTTTTTTTTTGTGTTTGTTTGTGATGTTCAGTAATTCTTGGAGAAAGTAGGCTTACTTCTGGTAAGAAATATGTTTATTGACTATGGTTGCAAATTAACTTGTTCCACATAGTATATAGCAATGCACTTTTATAACACTGGTAGCAATGCTGAGGGTTGCTCAAGAAATGTTTATCTTGATATTGTTGTTAATGAATCTGGCAGGAAATATAAGGCAAAATGGTTGAACCAAATGGTGGTTGATTATAGGCATGCCTTTGAACAGAATACTGATAATATAACCAGACAAGGTGAATCATGCAATGTTCTCTTTTTGGATGTTTCATATACAATACCTTTTTTAGTGAACACTTGGCGATAATATGAGTTTGAAGT
>BMAC01000364.1:740315-778429 GCA_014905375.1 Phtheirospermum japonicum
CTCCTCTCCCATGGTGGTTTAAAACATTTAGTGCATTATTTTTCTGTTTACTATGCTGTAGAGGCTATTCATCATGCTGCTACCATTGCTGAAGCAGAGGGCTCTCTTAAACTAGAAGCAACTCATCTTGAGAGGATACTTCCACAATTACTTCTAGATTTTAAGGTAATTTACAGCTTGGAGATTAGCATGGAGTTATGTAAATTCGTATATTGATCCGAAAACACTTTTGATATTTATTACATTCTCATTTGGTCCAGAGAAAGATGCCATGATCATGAGGATTATGCATATGATTTTCGAGACTCTGTGCTAAATTACATCATAAATTATTATTGTGCCTTTTTTTTTCCTGTATATCTATGTAGAGGTGATAAAGCTGATTGCATCTGATTTTTTTTTTCTTTTTTTCTTTTATTTCCAGCCTTTTCTGTAAATGATGTTGGGGATTTATTCAAGACAACGGAGCTTAGAAGGTGATGAGTGAACCTGCAAAAGTATGGGATTTTGATCACTGGACCTCTGAGGTGATTATGTACTTGCACGTTAGTTTTAATTATTTTTTGACTCAGCAAATCACTCATTTTATTCGGACGATGACATTGATAATGTACATTTGGGCGGAGTGTTATTAGAGGTTATTGCTTGATCACAAACAAACTATTTGTGGATAAGTTGAATGGTAGTAAATTAGGTACTCGTCTTTTTGGTGAACGTGTATTTGACGAATTGTGTATTATTGGTGATTTCTACTTTAACATTTGGTGATCGTGTATTTGATGACTTATGTTATTTGTATTGATATATTTTGGTGTGTATGTATTATTGTGATTAATGGATGATTTTTGAATTATATGAATGATTGGTGTTTTGTGAAAAAATTTCAATTTCGGGATGAATAGATCTGGAAAAAAAACAAAAAAAAGAACTGGGAATTCAAAAACTGTCAAATCTAGAACGACTTTCCCAAAGGCGTTCTGGAATATGTATATTCTAGAAAGACTTTTTGAAAAAAACGTTCTGGAAAATGTACATTCGAGAACGGTTACAAAAAAGACGTTTTAGAAAATATAAATTCCAGAACGTCTCTTTCGAAAAGGCGTTCTGGAAAATGTATATTCTAGATCGCTTTCCAAATTGACGTTTTGGAAAATGTATATTCTAGAACGTCTTTTTCTTAATGGTGTTCTGGAAAATGTATATTCTAGAACGTCATTTTCAAAATGACGTTCTAGAATATACATTTTCCAGAACGCCGTTAAGAAAAAGACGTTCTAGAATATACATTTTCTAGAACGTCCTGTTTGAAATGACGTTCTAGAATATACATTTTCTAGATCGTCATATTGGGAAAGACGTGGAATATACATTTTTTAGAACGTCTTTTTCGTAACCGATTTGGAATGTTATTTTATAGAACATATTAACTGGGAAAACTATTTTCTAGAACGGGTAAATTGTTATTCTAGAACGTCTCAAATAACCGTTCTAGAATACCGGATATTCTAGAATGCCTCAGAAAGCTGATTTGGAAAATCTGATATTCTAGAACAGCTCTAGTCAGAACGCCTGGACAGGGCGATCTAGAATATCTGAAACAGGGCGTTCTAAAAAACTGTTTCTGCACTAGTGTTAGGTAAACCCAATCTCCAATTTCAGAATGCCTTTCCACTCTTTGTTTATCTACATAAAATTTCTTACGTTGTTGTGCTTGTTGCAAATTTTGCCTAAATTCCTATGTGAGTTTTTGCCTTTGGTGAATGATATCTGTTGCATCTTGGTTTTGTGTTATGATATATGTTTTCATAAATGAGGAAAGGGGATGGTATCCATATAGGGCATGAAAAGGGGTAGTCTTGAAGTTAGTATGGTAGTTGGTGTTGTACCAGAATTCTGCCAAAGGTAACATTTAAACCATAGTTTAGGATTCTGTTGGAACATGCACTTGAGGTAATTTTCTAAGCATTGATTTAATCTCATAATTTGACCATCTGACTGCGGGTGATATGCAGAGCTAAAATCCAATTGTGCGCCCAATGACTTGAAAAGCTCTTTCCAAAATGTACTAGTGAAAACCTTGTCTCTGTTAGTCACAATATGGAGTGGTTGTCCATGTAGCTTATAGATACAATCTAAGAATAACTTGACAACTTTAGAAGCTGTGAAGGGATGTGCTAGTGCAATGAAATGACCACATTTAGTGAATTTGTCTATTACCCCCAGGATCACATCATTTCCTATTGATTTAGTCAACCCTTCAATAAAATCCATATAAATATGTATCCATGCTTGGTGGGGAATAGGTAGAGGTTGTAGCAACCCAAGGTAGAGCCCTCCTCCAGACTTACTTCTGGCACACACATCACAATGTTTTACCCAAGATTCAACCTCCTTCTGTAAAAGTATACAGTAAAAAACCTTGTTAATCATCTTATGAGTCCCCAGGATACTAGATTGCCCTCCTAAAGTTTAGTTATGCATTTCAGTCAAAATAGTGTTCTTGAGTGTATGATCATTTTCTACACTTATTCTGCCCTTGTATCTTATAATCTCTCCCCGCAGCTAAACTCAGGGTATGTGTTTAGGTCCAAGGTCTTTGACACTAAGATCTTGGCAAAGAAAGGGTCATCTGGATAGCTGGTAGCTACCTGTTTGACCCACACTGGTGTTATGGTTGAGATAGTCTGACATAGATCCTCAGTGGGTCCTTGGCTGGATAGGGCATCTTGCCACTTTATTTTCAACTCCCTTTTTATATTTAATCTCATAGTTTAGCCCCAATAGTTTAGTTATCCATTTCTGTTGCATGGGGTTCATGATCCTCTGGTCCAACAAGTGCTTAAGTGCTTGTTGATCTGTCTTGATAATGAGCTTATACCCCTATAGATAGTGTTTGTATTTGTGAATAGCCATGAGCACAACCAAGAATTCCCTCTCATAAATGGAGAGACTATGATTCCTTATGCATAAAGTTCTACTCATATAAGAAATAGGTCTATGCCCTTGCATCAAAATAGCTCCTACACAAGTGCCACTTGCATCTCTTTCAAGAATAAAAGGTTGGGAGGAATCTGGAAGTGCTAGTAGAGGAGATGTTACAATAGCTTTTAAGGAAAGCTGACTCCGCTTCCTTAGACCATATAAAAGCTCCCTTGTTAAGCACACTGGTTAAGGGTTTGCTTAACATCCCATACCCATGAATGAATCTCCTATAATATCCTGTGAGGCCTAGGAATCCCCTGAGCTGTTTCACATTGGTAGGTCTAGGCTACCATGCCTGATATCTTTCTAGGGTCAGTAGAAACCCCATCTTTGGAGATGATATGGCCCAAGTATTCAACTTGTTCTTACCCAAAGTGGCACTTGCTCCTCTTTGCATATAGAGAGTGATCCCTGAGTAAAATTAAAACTGCCCTCAAGTCTTGGTAGTTATCATCCTCTGTTTTGTTGTAGACTAAAATATCATCAAAAAAAAAACCAATACAGACTTTCTTAACATTGGTTGAAAAACATGGTTCATCAGTGATTAGAATGTTGCTGGTGCATTAAACAAACCAAAAGGCATAACCAGAAACTCATACTGCCCATTGTGTATATTGAAAGCTGTCAGATACCTATCCTCTGGATTCATAAATATTTGAAAGTATCCTGATCTCAAATTCAATCTTTGAAAAGTACTTAGCACCATGTAGCTCATCTAGTGATTCATTAATGATAGGAATATGGTAATCATGTTTGATGGTGAGACTATTCAGATACCTGTAGTTCCCACACATTCTCCAAGTGGTATCCTTCTTCTTGACTTTAACGGCTAGGGACGCAAAAGGGGTGTTGTTGTGCTGTATAACCCCCAAAGTCTAAGAGTTTCCTCAAATTCTTCTTAATTTCATTCTTCTGACAGTGGGAAACCCTGTAGGGAAATTGATGCTTAGGGTTGCTGCCTTCTTTTAACAATACCCATCTGAAAGGGGGTAGCCCAGTTGGTTCCTCAAAAGCATCTTGGAACTCCATAAGTAATGCATTTAGCCTTTCATTACTGCTTACTGATTCTGGTTTGGCCTTAATCCAAAACATCTCTTCAATTTGTGATGGTAAATTCTTAGTGGATCATCTTAAAGAGGGTGGGTCCTGAAATTATTTGACACTCGTTTGGTGAATAAATAGCTTGTATCTTCACCCTTTTTCCCAAAAGTGTGACAGTAAAGGTCATGTGGTCATAGTCAGGTTCAATTGAGGTGTAAGATTTTAACCAATCACCTCCTAGGATTAAATCACAGCCTTCATTAGCTAACACTCTGAGAGAATAGGCAAAAGAGTGCCCTTGAGTTTTCCATTAAATCCTGATACCATTGTAGAACTATCCATTCTCTGACCATTAGCCACCATTACCAGAATTGGTTTAGCAGACTCTAGGGCACACCCTAGCTTCCTGGCAGTGGATTCCTGTATAAAACTGAGAGTACTTCATGTGTCAATTAATATGTGTAGTTTCTCAGTTCCCTCTGATCCATAAAGTCACATGGTAGTAGCCTCACCTTCTCCTGAAATTGAATCCAGTGATATTTGAATCTCCTCCATAACCTCAGTGCTCAGCTGATCAGTAACTTCATTGTCATTAGAGGCCTACATATAGTGTAATTCTTGTTCCTCAGTCATAATCATGGTAGATATCATATTCTTACACATGTACCTTCTTGAAAAGGGCTCATCACAGTATTAACACAAACCCTTATCTTTCCTAGCAGCCACCTCAGATGCAGTAAGTAGTTTGAACTAGGTCTGTTATTGGTTGGTGATGGCTTAAGTGTGGTATTCAGCTCATTTCTTAAGGAAATGGAGGTTTAACTGGTGACCTAAACTTCTTTGTTAATGCCTCCATCTTGTCAATTATATTGGGTTGTGCAAGCAAAGTAAATATCCATTTCATTCCCATTATTTTGCACCACTCCTACATCATGAGCCCATTGAATTGTGTGCTGTTATCCGAGACCAATACTCAAGGCAATCTATACCTGCAAAAAGTTATTATTAAAGATTAAATTCATCATCATCCGCTTGACTATGTTGGTCACAACATCAGCCTCAACATACTTGTAAAATAATCCACTGCGACCACCAGATATTCTTCTTGCAAGGTGTCTTCGGTAGCAGTCCCACGATATAAATCCCCCACTATGCAAATGGACAAGACGAGCTCATGACCATAATATCCTACTGGTACATGGATTATTGGCACGTGCATTTGATATTTCTTGTAAACCATCACTAGCTCACCTACCATCTTCTTCAATCCTTGCCAAAAGAACCTAGCTCGCAAGGCCATCCCAACCAATGCTCAGCTCTTTGCATGATCCTCACATAACCTTCATGTATTTCCCACAGAACTCCTAACCCTTCATCTTGTGATAAACACTTTAGATAAGGCCTAAATTGTGACCTCTTGTATAGAAGCCCTTCCATCAGGCAGAAATGAGCTGCTATCCTGGCCTCCTTAGTGGACAATTGTGTATTATCCTCCGCAACTTTGTTAAGAACCTCCTGAATCGGTGCCTGCCAATCCTCCCTCTCCTTTATCTCCATTACCTTACCTCCTTGCTACAAAATTCTAGTATGTAGTTTCATTAAAGTAACGGTTCTCGTGCTGCAGTCCCCTAAGGCCCCTGCCAATCTGGCGAGCTGATCTGCTCTTGTGTTCTCAGCTCGCGGTAGATGTTCCAGTTTGAACTCCTCGAATTGAGCCACCCCTTTCCTAAATTTTCCAAGACATTCCTGCAAGCGTTCTTCCCGTGCCTCAAAAGACCCGTTGTACTTTCAAGCTACTAGTTGAGAGTCTATATACGCCTTTAACCGTCTCACCTTCAGGTCGCCTGCCAGTTTTATTTCAAGGAGGAGTGCCTTATACTCAGTCTCATTATTCGAGGCTTTAAACCCTAAATTCACCTTGAAATCTAGGTTCTCTCCTTCCAAAGTAACCAGTAAAATTCCTAACCCCACGCCATTCGACATCATCGACCCATCCACATGTACTAACCACGTGTTTTATTCCTCCTCGTCTAGCTCAGCGTGCACCATCTCATGTAAAAAAACCATTACTGCATCGCTTTAATCACCGTTCTTAGATCTTACACCACCTCATATTCACTGAGCTCTACTACCCACTTCACCAACCTCCCAGACACGTTAGGCTTACTTACACCTATTTCAGCACTAACCCCTAATCCGATGACTCGGGAAATAAGGTCGCAGCTTCCTCGTTGTATAAATCAGTGTAAAAATTCCTTTCTCAAAATCTGAATGATTTTACTCAGCGCCTCTCAACATCCTGCTTATGTAATAAATGGGCTTTTGACTTGCAACCTCCTTTCGAATCAACACTGAGCTCATTGCGACCTCCCCAACCGATATATATAGGATCAGAACTTCTTCTAGAATAGGCTTTGTTAAAAATAGGATCTCATCGAGTTACTCCTTCTTCTTTTCAAAAGCCTCTGCTACTTCACTTGTCCATTCGAACATCGATCTTTTCATCAATTCTTTTGAAAAAAGGAAAACCCTTCTCAAATGACTTAAAGATGAATCGTTTGAGTACTACTATCTGACCTGTTAAAACATGCACCTCCTTCATGGTTCGAGTATGGGACATCTCTATCACTGCTCGCACCTTATCGGGATTCACCTCAAGACCTCATTCTATGACCATGTATCCTAGGAACTTGCCCGATTGAACCCCAAAAGAACACTTCTTGGGATTCGGCTTCATCCCTATTGCCAAAAAATCTAAAAAGCCTTCTCTAAATCCACCACTTCTGATTCTACCTTTTACTTTTAACCAACATGTCATTCACATATACCTCCATGAACAACCCCAAAAGATCTTTGAACATCTCATCCACAAACCGTTGGTAGGTCACCCCTGTATTTTTTAACCCAAATAGCATGGAAACAGAACAATACGTACCAGTTGTGGTGACAAAGCTCACCTTGGGTTGATCTTATTTTGCAAATGGGATTTGATGGTGTCTCTGGGATGTATCCATAATGCTTAACAGCTGATATGACCTGAATGAGTAGACCTGGATTGGGGTAGACCTGATCCGTGATCGCTGGGAAAAGGACAAGGAGACCTGACCAGTCCTGCCCTGGAGCAGACCTGAGCCGACTCTCCCAGAGAAGGCCAGAGAAATACATTGAGACAAGGAGTGAGTTATCCCAGCCCAGGATAAGCCTGGTCTGGTATATATTCCTTATGAGAATCGTAAGAGGGCAGACTTAGGGCAGATCAGTTGCTCTGGTCTCCCAGAAGGGGATAAGTGGGACCACTTATCACAATTGGTTGTGCAACGGCCCGAGATTTGCGGCCTTTATTTCTGAGATCCCGGAAGGGGTCCCTGTTAGGGAAAGCTACAAATACCTCAGCCCCAAGGCTGAGAGAGGTATGACATTCTTGTGCTTGTCTTTCATTGACTTCCGAGCCTCCAATACGCTTATCTAGCTTAAGCATCGGAGAGGTTTCCACCGGAACCTATGGTGGTCCTTTTCTGACGTATTTATGGGTGCAGGCTAGGTGCGTATCAAGTGAAGGTTGGGTCTCAGGCGTGGCCAAATTCTCGGGTGAAACAATTGGCGCCGTCCGTGGGAACCGTTCAAAGCTAAGACGTGAGAATAACACATGGATTCGGCGGGGCTCTGACGAAATCTGGTGGCGGAGTTAGGTGGTACACGAAGCTCTGCCACACCGTGGGGTATGCCAAAAACCATGGGACCATCGACGACAAAGCCAGCAGAGACAAGACCATCATCAACAGCCAGCACAAGCATCACGCAACCCCCTGGTGGATCTGCACAAGCTGACGGTGGACCGCTGAATGTTGCCTTCCTCAGGCAATTGTCCGATCTCATCGGTAAGGTTGGGGAGGTGGATGTCGAAAGGAAGTTCGCAGAATTCTCGATGCCCCCGTCCAAAACACCCCCATCCCAGATAGTCCTGCCACCGGAGACGGAGCCACTGCGCACCCAGCGCATGGTCCGGACTCCTTTCCAGGACGAGGAAGAGAATTTTTCCGCTTCTGCGAGCAAAACTTCGAGTCAAACCAAACCGCACCTCACTGAACAAATACAAAATCTGCCAAAAGAGGTCAGGGAGTTCAAAAGGAAGATGGCGAGCACAGGTGCATTGCTGACACGGAGGGGTGCACCGTTTACGGATGCGGTTATGCGCGATTGCGTTTCGGCCTCTTGAAGATCTTCGGGCTTTGAATACAATAGGACAACATACCCGTGTGATCACCTGAGCCGATTTGAGATCACGGGGACTTTGCACAAGTTCTCCGATGCAGTCATGTGCCGAGTCTTTCCAACGACCTTTACAAAATCGGCTCAGCTCTGGTTCAGTCAGTTGCCGCCGTGCTCTCTCAACAATTTCGATGAGTTTAGCTCGGCATTCCTGCACCAGTTTACTAGCTGCAGGAAGTACCAGAAGATGCTGTTGAATTATTCAGCCTCAAGCAAAAGGAAAACGAAAGCCTACGTGCATACATCAACCGATTCACAAATGCGAAGCTCGAGGTACCCTCAGCATCGAAAGAGCTCCTGGTTAACGCATTAGCACAGGGGCTCAGGAGAGGAGAATCTTTCTAGTCTCCAGCGCTGAAATTCGGAGAGCTCTTGGAGCGGGCAAAAAAGTACATTCACTTGGAGGAGGCCTTAAATATTAAGGAAGAGGGAGATAAGAAAAGGGACAGACCTGATAGGGAGGAAAGGGCGCCGTTGAAAAAGCCAAGGCCAGACCTGGCAGGGGGACGACCTCAGTTCGATAGGTACACACCCTTGGTGACACCTCAGGGAGTGATTTCGCAAGCAATAGAAAGGCACCCTGACCTCAAATGGCCTAAAACTTACTCTTTAAAACTGCAAAAAGAAAGATCTGACCGATTCTGCAGATACCATAATGAGTATGGTCATGACACAGATCAGTGCACTCATCTGAAGGATGAATTAGAAAGAATGGTGCAGGTCGGGCATCTAAAAGAGTATGTGCGTATGAGAAAAGAGAAGCACATGTCTGACTCACGCAGACGTGATCAGCCTCAAGGGAACAGACAGGGACAAGATAATGGAAGAAACAATGGGAGGCAGAATGACCAAATCCAGGTCATACGAGGGGAAATCCTAATGATAACAGGGGGTGAGTGGGACGAACACTCCAGGCGAACCCAAAACAGCTACATCTGAGCTGCGAAGGACCTTGTTAGGAAATCGCAAGAGGTGGGACAGATAGCCCCGAGTCAAAGCATATGTTTTGGATTAGAGGATGAGAATGGAATCTTGGCTCCTCACATAGATGCCCTGGTCATAAAAGCTACTATTGCAAATTATAACGTGAGAAGGGTATTTGTGGATACGAGAAGCTCAGTTGATATCCTGTTCTATGATTGCTATAGAAAGTTGAAACCGGATGTGGAAATGGAGGAGGTGACAACTTCGTTGGTAGGATTTTCAAGGGTTGCTTTGAAGCCTTTAGGGGAAATAAGGCTTTTGTTAACCTTAGGAGAAGAGCCATATAGGATAACTAAGACGGTGCGGTTCCTTGTAGTGGATGCACCATCTTCATACAATGTTATGCTTGGACGACCCTCCTTGAGCCAATTACATGCAGTGATCTTAGTGTATCATATGAAGTTGAAGTTCCCAGCTCGGGACGGAACAGGTGAGGTCCGAGGTGATTAGTATGCGTCCAGACAAGAATATGTCGAGTGTATTCGGCGTAACGAAGAGGAAAGGCAAAATAAAAGAGCTAGAACAGAGAACACAACACCAGAGCTGGCCCAGCGAGAGGAGGGTCTGATGATGGTAGAGATGGTTCCAGGGGATGATAGCAGAGTTGTAAGAGTGGGAACAACTCTGAGCCTGGAAGTTCTGGTAGACCTGGTCCAATTCTTGAGAAGCAATGCTGACGGTTTTGCCTGGTCTCCCCACGATCTGGTGGGGATAGACCCAGCAGTCGTCCAGCACCACCTGAATATCAGCCCTGGGGAAAAGCCAGTTAAGCAGAGAAAGCGTAATTTTGGCCCTGAAAAGGAGGCGATTATTGAAGCTGGGGTTGAAAAGATGTTAAAAGCTAAGCACGTTCAAGAGATACAGTTCTCTGAGTGGCTCTCTAACGCAGTATTGGTCCCTAAAACCTTGGAATATTGGCGTATGTGTATAGATTTTCGCGATCTTAACCGTGCTTGCCCTAAGGATCACTATCCTCTGCCAAAGATAGACCAGTTAGTTGACTCCACGTCTGGCTGTGAGTTGTTAAGCATGATGGATGCCTCGCAAGGCTACCATCAGATCAGGTTAGTGGAGGAGGACTGGAAGCGGATCAGTTTTATAACCCCGAAGGGAACCTACTGCTACGTGGTCATGCCATTTGGGCTCAAGAATGCAGGCGCCACGTATTAGCGATTGGTGGATAAGATGTTCAAAGCCCAGTTGGGAAGAAACATGGAGGCCTACGTCGATGATATGTTAGTCAAGAGCGTGAAGGCAGCCTCGCATGTGGATGACCTAAAGGAAACCTTCGACACCTTGAAAATATACAGGATGAAGCTCAATCCCAAAAAGTGTGCATTCAGGGTTAGAGCTGGTAATTTCCTGGGGTATATGGTCACAGAAAAGGGAATCGAGGCCAACCCAGAAAAAGTTAGAGCCATCATGGACATGCAAGCTCCAAGGAACGTGAAAGAGATGCAGTGCCTGGTGGGCCAAATTAATGCTTTGAGCAGATTTGTCTCGCACTCAGCTGAGAAAAGATTACCATTCTTCTAGGCCTTGCGTAAGAAAGCTCGATTTTGATGGAGTGATGAATGTGAGGAGGCGTTTCGGATGTTGAAAGAGCACCTAGCTCGCATGTCCTTGCTCACTAAGCTAATTCAGGGTGAGCCTTTAATTTTATACTTATCTGTTAGGCAGTAGGCTGTGAGCTCGGTCTTGCTCAGAGAGGAAGGTAAAATACAGAGGCCTGTATATTATTAGAGAAAAGTGTTGCACGATGCTGAAATTCAATACGTGGAGGTGGAGCGAGCAATGCTAGCCCTGGTCGGCACAGCGCACAAATTACGACCTTATTTCCTCTCTCACAGAATTATAGTGCGAACCAACCTACCATTAAAAACTATCATGGATAAGCCAGAGGCATTAGGACGGTTGGTCAAGTGGATAATTAAACGTAGTGAATTTGATATAACTTTCGAAGCAAGAACAACCGTTAAAGCCCAAGCGTTGGCTGACTTCATGCAAGAAATGACCAGCTCTCCTGAGAAGGGAAAAGAATGGAATATTTATACGGATAGGTACGTAGGAAACCAAGGTTGTGGTGAGGGCGTGGTATTGACTGACCCGACTGGACTGACCACCGAGTATGTAATACGAATGAACTATACATTATCTAATAATGCAGTTGAGTACGAAGCTCTTTTGAGGGGAATCCAAATGGCCAGAGATTTGGGGGCAGAGCAAATTTGTGCGAGAGTTGATTCGCAGCTTGTATGTAGGCAGATAAATGGAGAGTTTGAAACAAGGGATGAGCATATGCAAAGATTCCTAGATCAATTCAGAGAGTTAGCCAAAACCATGGGAACTCTGAGTTTCCTTCAGATCCCCAGAGAAGAAAATACGAGAGCGGACTACTTGGATAAAGTGGCCAGTTCAGCAGTGGATTGTCGGGAAGAATGATCACTCTATTAATGGCATATCAGAAATTTAGAGAGGAGAAAGTATGCTCGGTGGATGAAGGAGAAGATTGGCGCTCCCCTATCAAAGAATATCTGGAGAAGGGAGAGTTTCCGGAGAGCAGGAAAGAGGCTATGAAGTTGAAAACCAGGTCATCCCGGTTTTGCTTGATTAAGGAAGAGCTGTTTCGAAGGGGATTCGGGTAGCCCCTTTTACGGTGCCTAAGCTCAAGGGAGGGCACTCATGTCCTAAAGAGGTGCATGAAGGATGTTGTGGCAACCACATGGGTGCTAGAGCCTTGTCAAGCAAGATCTTACGAGCGGGCTACTTTTGGCCATAATTGAGAAAAGAAGCGGAGGATTTTGTCCGAGCCTGCAACAAGTGTCAGAAGAACTCGCCTTTAATACATTGGCCGGCGGAAGAGCTCATGATGATGAGCTCTCCCTGCCCATTCTCTAAATGGGGAATAGACCTGGTAAGGCCTTTTCCCACATCCCTTGCCCAAAAGAAGTTCCTGATAGTAGCCATCAATTATTTTAGCAAATGTGTAGAGGCTGAAGCATTGGCGAAAATCACAGAGGATGCGGTAATGAGATTTTTATGGAAGAACATAGTCTGTCTATTTGGCATCCCTCAGATTCTAGTCTCAAACAATGGCACTCAGTTCATGGGGGCCTGAATCAAGACCTGGTGTGCCAGATGAAAATCGACCAACATTTCACATCTGTTTACCACCCGCAAGCTAACGGCCAAGTCGAGGTAACCAATCGCATCCTCGTACAAGGAATCAAAGCACGATTGGATATATCGAGAGGAAAGTGGGTTGAAGAGCTCAGTTCAACCCTGTGGGCATACAGGACTAACCCCAATGAAAGCACCAGAGAAACACCGTTCAGTCTGGTTTATGGCATGGATGCAGTGGTCCCCGCAGAGATTAGTATGGAAACCCACAGGATTCAGAACTTTACTAAAGAGCAAAATGGGCTATTGATTCAAGATGCCCTGGACTTGGTTGAGGAAAAGAGGGAAAGAGCTGCCGTCAGGATGGAACACATCAGGGGGCGAGTCAAAGCAACCTATGATAAGTCTGTAGTAAAGAGACATTTCCAAGTGGGAGACCTGGTCCTTCGCAGATCAGACTTGGACGCTACCTGGCAAGGGCCTCTTAAATTTACAAAAATCCTATAGGGTGGAGCGTGTGAACTGAAGCAGTTAGATGGGGTCATGCTACCACGAGCCTAGAACATAGCTAACTTACGAAAATATGATGTATGAAAAAATAGCCAAAAATTTATAACACTGTTGTTTCGTATGCCTCTTTGCTTTATACAGGTTTAAGCCAAGATTGGTTAAGGGTGGATGCCTCGATTTTCCTGACCTAGTTGTCAGTATAAGCCAGAATTGGCTAAGGGCGGATGCCCCGATTTTCCTGACCTGATTGTCAGTTTAAGCCAGAATTGGCTAAGGGCGGATGCTCTGATTTTCCTGACCTGATTGTCAGTTTAAGCCAGAATTGGCTAAGGGCGGATGCCCCGATTTTCCTGACCTGATTGTCAGTTTAAGACAGAATTGGCTAAGGGCGGATGCCCCAATTTTCTTGACCTGATCGTCAGTTTAAGCCAGGATTGGCTAAGGGCGGATGCCCCGATTTTCCTGACCTGATTGTCAGTTTAAGCAAGGATTGGTTAAGGTCGGATGCTCTGATTTTCCTGACCTGATTGTCAGTTTAAGACAGGATTGGATAAGGACGGATGCCCATCCTGACTTGATTGTCAGTACTTTAAAAACGCCAGGATTGGCTAAAGGCAGATGCCCATAAAATTCTTGACCTGATTGTCAATATTTCAAGCTAAGATTAATTAAGAGCGAATGCCACAATGTATCTGGCCTGATTACCAGGAAAAGCCAGGATTGGCTAAGGTTGAAGGCCCCCAATTCACTTGGTTCGATTGAAAAACAGAATAAAGTAAGAATTAGCTAAAGATCGACCAAAATATTTCACAAGTACTTGATACAAGATTCTTGCTCCATCAAAAATTTCTTGGAATACATGCGCCTTCTTATATAAATGGAAAATTGGCGAATTTAATTACAAATGTAGAAAATAACAGAAACATAAAAAGCCCAGAAAATGTTCATCAGTGAGAAGTAGAAGCCCTCCGGTAAGAAGCTAAAACTCGGCGAACACGCCATAACTCACGCTCGGTCTCATGGTAGCGTTGGCGATACGTGTCAGCTCGCTCGGAAATAGCATGAGCCTCGCTGGCGGCAACGGTCAGCCAGCTTACTGACTCCGTCAAACCAGCCTTTTCCTCCTGCAGTTGACGATTCAGCTGGCGAAGCTTGGACCATTCTCTCTTGTAATGATACTTTTTCTACCTTTTTCTCTCCAGGAGCCGGAACATGTAGGAGATTTTTTCCCGGAGGACGGATAGTTTGTCTGTGAGTTTTAAATATTTGGCAAACAGAGAAAGGTTTTTTCGCTTCACAGTATCAAGCTCTTCAAGCAGGGAAGGAGAAGCCATAATGATATTGAAAGACAACAAATCATAAATGCGTATATATAAAGAAAACAAAGCACGTGCCATAGAGAATAAAAATACTAGGGTTTCCGAAAAACCAGGAAACCCTAGAATATGAAAAGTCATTACACGACAAAAAAAGATTGTTCAGCATACAGGAGATACGTAAAAGAACAGATCAGCCACACAGGCAAACAACAAACATATCTGTCTGAAAAAGAAGAGACATGCACAAGCCATCCTACACTACAGCCTCCGCGTCCAACTCAGCCGCCAGGTGGTCCATAGCTTCTTCCGTAGCCAGGTCCCCTGGGGAGGCCCCGCCAGGCAGATCACCTAGACCGGTGAAGGTGGGGGAGGAAGTGGATGCAGGAAGAGCTAAGGTAAAGGACTGATCTGGATGAGGCTGCTCTGGCTCAGGAGTGCAAAGCGTAGTTAGAACATGCTCAGCAAACTCAGCTGCTCTAAGCTTATGTAGACGATCTTGTTAGGGAGCATAGGTGAAATAGGTCAGCTCGGGAGGTATCTTCAGAGGCAGGTTTCTGTCAAATGGAAGACCAGGCTAATCCGAAACCCATTTGGCCTGGGCGTCCAGGCCAAAGTGATAGTAGCCCATGGCCTCCGGGACAAGAAATTTGTAGAGCTCCTCGGATCCCAAGAAGGCCTTTTGGGTTGTCTCCCTGGTGTGTTGGATCAATCTCCAACCCTTTTCAGAGTTCAGGAGTTCTGTCTCCCAGCCCTCCCGAGCTTTAGCCAAGACGCCATCAGCTAAGCTCCTAGCCTCTGCCAGATCCTCGTCTCGTGCCTCACTACGAGCCATCTTGATCACCTTCGCCTTAGCCTTCTTCATCTCTGCCATCTCCTCCTTAAGCTTTTTCAGCTCGGCCCCACGCTCCTTGGCCAGAGCTCGAAAATGCTGCTCTTCTCCTGTAGTGCTTTATTCTCCTTAATCAAATCAGACTTCATAATAGAACTAGTAGCTCGCGCACACAAAACAGCCTTCTTGGCAGTCGCCTAATAGAAAAAAGGTTTAGAAATCGAGTAAGGTAGAGAAGGGGAATGAAGGACAAAGGAAAGGGAACCAACCCCAGCCTCATCTTGAAACCATGATTCCAGCAACTCGCGATCAGACATCTTCTCCAGTGTGCGACGGTCAGAAGTGGGGCACTGTCCTCGTATAAATTTGAGGGCTACATCCCCAGAACACTTCAAGACTGAAGTGTTAATGAAAAGATTTGAGTTAAGGTTGGAGGGCTCTGGTGGAGGAGAGTGGTCATGCCACAAGTAACCCTTGGCCTTTTCGCCAGTGGGACATTGCTGTCCTCTCCTGAGTCGGAGCGGATTGTCAGTCTTGCTTCAGAGCATGGAAGTGCCCTGGGAGAGCTGGAGCCCGGCCTCGTAGAGGACGAAGGGCCTGTTTCTTGAGGCCTCTGCTCTGGAGCAGCCTCTGTCCCTTGTTGGCGAGCCGCGATCATTCATTGCATCATGTTTGCTAAGAGAAAAAAGAAGATTAGAAATTTACGAAAAGTAAAGACGAGAGACAGGCCAGGATAAAAGGGATTTTACCGATTTCACAAGTTAGAGGGCCTGTATCTTCTCGCTCATTGAAAAAATCTAAAACAAAGGGTGAGAGGAGTTGAGAGATATGAAGTGTGTTTTCGTTGAGAGTAGAAATTATTTTTAGCAACCGGGGAGACCTGTCTCCCACAGTTAGAGGTGCTTGAGGGGGCAGTTTCTCAATGGGCTTGAGGGTCAAAACCCCAATCACCATCACATTAAACGAACATGAATCTCTTCCTCCAAGTCTTGTTGGAAGAAGGGAGCCCATGCAAGAATTGGATCCCAGGTCTGGCACTCAGATAAAAGCAAACGGGTTGGGAGCTCTTGGCTTGGTAGAGCTGGTAAAATGTATGAGCCGTACGGTCCAGAACAGCATATCGCATGGCTAGGTTATACCCTACGATAATCCTGAAAGAGTTGGGGGTAAACTGGAAAACATGAATTTTATACAAACTGGCGATCTCCAACATTAAAGGGTTCACGGGGAGGCGCAAGCCTGCCTGAAACTGGTCGGCGTAAAAGGTTAAACGATTGGCTGGTGCTTGACACGCCAGAATGCCTGCCGGAGGGTTGAGTAAATCAAACTCACAGGGGATTTTGTATTTATAGCGAAACTCCTCGAAGGATTTTTCAATGAGGATGGATGTGATTTTAGGGTGGCCAGGGATAGGCGGCGGATATTCAAGGGATGGCAATGAGGAAGCAGCAGCCGCCGCGGCCGCCGAATGGGAAGACGGCGAGGGTGAAGGGGCTGACGCTGTTGAAGGAGAAGAATTGACGGGAAGAGCATCGGAGGAAGAAGATGACGCTGACATTATATGAAAAATAATATGAGGTTGGAGAAGTACCTGGTGGAGAAGTTGGCCGGAAAACGCTGAACGGAGAAAGAAGTTACGGTGCTACTTTGAGAGAAAATATAGAAAGTGAGAGCGACTGAAGAAATAGGAAAAAGTGAAAGTGAGAAAAGTGAAGAAGAGAGAGAGAATAGCGGGAATAAAAGAGAATAGAATAATTTCGAAAAATGGAAATCGAGAAAAGCAGGATTTGATGGGATCCCCGCATTTAATGCCTGTCAGATGAATAGTGCCCTAGGTGATAAGCTGGAACGCCAACCGTTGCTGGATAGGATAAACGCCGCTGACCTATCGGTAGTAAAGTACTTGAAAAGATGTGCAAGTGTGATAACCGTCTCAGGATATGGACCGACACCAATAATGCCAATGATTAACCCTGGTCAAAAGGCGGATTTATCGTTTGGAAGGACGCATGCGACTTTAAAGAAAACCTAAAGTTTTATAGATCTACCCCAAATATCTTTGGGGGGAGGAGTTGATATGACCTGAATGAGTAGACCTGGATTGGGGTAGACCTGATCCGTGATCGCTTGGAAAATAACAAGGAGACCTGACTAGTCTTGCCCTGGAGCAGACCTGAGCTGACTCTCCCAGAGAAGGCCAGAGAAATACATTGAGACAAGGAGGGAATTATCCCAGCCCAGGATAAGCCTGGTCTGGTATATATTCCCTATGAGAATCGTAAGAGGGCAGACTTAGGGCAGATCAGGCGCTCTGGTCTCCCAGAAGGGGACAAGTGGTACCACTTGTCACAATTGGTTGCGCAACGGCCCGAGATTCGCAGCCATTGTTTCCAAGATCCCGGAAGGGGTCCCCACTAGGGAAAGCTATAAATACCTCAGCCCCAAGGCTGAGAGAGGTATGACATTCTTGTGTTTGCTTTCATTGCCTTTCGAGCCTCAAATACACCTATCTAACTTAAGCATCAGACAGGTTTCCACCAGAAAACCTCAGGTGGTCCTTTTTTAACGTATTTGTGGGTGCAGGCCAGGCGCGTATCAAGTGAAGGTTGGGTCTCAGGCCTGGCCAAATTCTCGGGTGAAACAACAGCTCGCATCCTGGAGTAGAATCCACTAGTTGGTCAATGCGTGGAAATAGATAATAATATTTTGGACAAACTTTGTTCAGTTCGTAGAAATAGATGCACATCCTCCACTTATCCCCTGGCTTTGGCACCATAACCACGTTGTAAAAATACTCCAGGAATTGGATCTCATGAATATGGACTGATTTCAACAAGTTCTGAACATCCCCTTCAATAACCTTATCCAATTTTGCCCCGAAGTACCTCTTTTTCTATCGTACAGGTCTCACCACTGGATCTGCATTTAAGTGATGTTGCGCAACCTCAGGGGCCACTCCCGATAAATCGTTGTCTCCAAAAGCAAATATATCGCGAAATTCCTTTAGCAAAGCGACAAGCTCCATCTTTATATCATTTGGTAATTTGCTTCCTATTATTATCACATACCCTTGCTTACCATCCTCCAGCTTGATCTCCATAAGTTCTTCATGAGGTCGTATAGATTTATCTTCCTCCCTCAATCTTTAAGGACTTAGTATTCCCTCATGGATTTTACTGCTCCACTCCCGTTTCCCCGTGCTCATCCCCTTCCTTACTATCATCTGATATCAAGATCGTGCGGCCTGCTAGTTTGGTATTAAGTCGCCAACCTTATCTCCTGCTGGAAACTTTATGCTCATGTGGTATGTAGATGTAACCACTTGAAACTCATAAAGGGTAGGTCGCCTCAATATTATGTTGTAATTCGAACTAGCCTTGATTATCAAGAGTCTCATCCTCTTCTCCACTCGCAGCTCGCTACTTCCCTAGACAACTGAGAAGACGACTTCCCCCTCTTTGATGACCCCATTAAAAGCATACACTGGTGTTATCACCGGCTTCATCTTTATTTTAAGGCTCATATTATCCATATACTCATCTTATAACATGTTAACCGAGCTCTCACTATCCATAAAAACCTTCCAACATCATACTTGGCCACTTCCGCTCGAATCACTAGTGTATCAATATGGTCAACCTGTAGTCCTTGCCTCTCTTCTAGGTTAAAACAAATGATCGGACCTGTGGGTGGGGGACATCTATTAATGCAAGTGACCTCGAAAGGTCCGGGGTAAAATGCCTTTACATGATTTTCTTTCTGTTATTGTTTGAATCTCCATCTGTTTGCCTGCCTGAAATCATGTTTATTGACCTCCTATTTGTTTTAGCACATCCAACTTGCTCTGATCTCCTTTGTTCTTCCTTTGTACCTTTGCCTGTGCCTACAGGGGACCTCCTAGAGGAGGCCAAGGAAGGGCCTATCTTTGGTATCGAGGTGCTCTATCCTTATAAATGAAACTTGCAGAAGAACTGTGATCTTGGGTTGGTGGGTATATTCATATAATCCTCATGCCACCTAATGGCATTGGGCACATGTCTGTCCATAATTGTGAATATCCTAGCTCGCGGCATCATTAAAGGTGTGAAGTCTTGCTCCTCTCTCCAATTTCTTCCATCATTCCTTGCCCCTACTCTTCCTTTCATGCCTGGCGTCATGATTGTCCTCAATGGTTGCTTATCATCCTTCTAAGTTCCAACCACTTTGTTTGTGGTCTCTCCAAATCCCCGACCTCTCTCCAAAAAAGTATCCTATCTTCCTCCTCCGCTTCTTCTACGTGGATGTATTTGAAACGTTGATCTAACACCTGATCAAAAGTACATGCAGGTCATTTAACCAATGAGATTCTTAAACCCCCACCCCCATCCTTAATCCATGGTTTAGTGTTCTGCTTTCATGTCATCCGTTGCTGTAGGTACCTCTAAGGTAGCTCTGGTAAACCTTACTATGTACTCCTTCAAAGTTTCCAAGGTTACTGCACCACTGAAAAGAGTGACATTTCCATTTTTGTGTTTGTCTTTGCACTAGAAAGGTGTGTTAAAAAGGTTGATCTTAAAACTCAAAAGCTCATGATCTTCCCCTAGGTGAGTTAATGAAACCAATCCTGCGCCGGTCCTCGTAAGGTAGACATAAATGCCTGCACACCACAACATCCATATACTGCTGCAAGGTCACCTCGTTCTCAAAACATTGAACACGTTGAGTGGGATCTGACAACCCTTTGTAATAAAAGTCCAAAAACCGTTGTACCTCCAGGGCAAAGTTGCTCTCAATATATCATTAGAGAATGGATGGCCTCTTGACTCCTACTGATCCACTCCCGTGACCTATCTTTGAAGTGCTCGCACTGCTTCCTGCATATCTCTCATTTACCGAGATGTTTGTAGCATCTTACCCTCGTCTTCCTCTAAGAACCATGAAGCCCATCTCTCAACGTCGAGCTACCACTCAGTGTCAAGCTGGTTTAGTAGTAGTTGTATCATTAGAGCTCGCCACCTTACATAAGAGCTTGCCACTCCTATGTACGAGGTTGCTGCCCTTAAATACAGCTCGGCCCCCTCATAAAAGGATTGCTCCTTATAAAAGGGGAGGTTGCCTCATAAACTTGCATATTTACTAACCTAAGTATTTGATGTCAGCTCATAACCATGAGAACCATAAAAGCCATCGCCGACCTGAATAAGCGTAGACTCATAAAAATATAAAAAACCATAAGAATGCGCATATATTTGAATTATGTAGCTATGGAGCAATCATTGACCTAAAGTAGGTCGATCAAAACCTCAATCATAAAAACATCTATTTAATAATTGGTTGGTGTTACACCCTTTGCACGACAACTCTGTAGGCGGAAAGTTTGCGGGGTAAACGGTGTCAGCATGGTGCAATATCGTGTGAGACAAGGGAGAAAGACACACTTTTACAGGTTTCTAGGCATCTGTGTCAAGAGATTACCTTGTATGTGCTTTGTCTTGTCTTGCAAGAAGCTAGACATTGAGAAACTAAGGAGGCACTAGACAAGTAGTGTCCATCGGTGGGTCTTTGAATATTTACTAAGGCCTATTATATAGGGGGAAGGATCTGCGAAGTTCTAGCTCTATGGCGACCCGAGGGTGTTAGCCATGGCTTACAAGGGATGCTGAAAGTCAACAATATTAGTCATGAGAATTGGTTACGGGTCGATCCAGGTGTCTAACCCGACCCAGGGTCAGGTCGACCTGGTTCATAAGAAAACATGGTATTGCGTGTGGATCGAAGGCGGGTAATTAAGGGCTATATTGGAGATGATTGATGGTTTGGGTTGACAGTTACGAGCTAGACTCGGTGAGGTGCACAAAGGGGTTGGGCACATGTACACATTACAGCTATTTGGCTAAGTAGAGATGGGCGATCATGCGAGTCCTTTCGGCATATGTTGGTTAGAAAGGCGGGTTTACGAAAGAAAGTAGTTGTCAAGCTTAAGAAGCGCGAGATTCAAGTCGAGCGAGCTGACTTAAGTTCTTTGACGCCATTCCTCATTACGAGCATGCGGGTCACAAGCGATTATGGGTAACGGTGGAGTTGGGTAGTTTTTTATACTGTGCGGTTCGAGAACGGTTACATCCCTACTTGTATAAATAGGTGAGTGGCCTTCACAAGAAAAATAATGAGAGTGCAAGACTCAGATGCTAGTATATGAGGTTGAGGATGTGTCCCCGCAATATTGTGTGTGCGTGTGTTAAGTCTTTCGCTTGCATAATTGTGCATATGACGAGCTGACGGCTCAGGTAGAAAAGTAAACTCAACAGTTTTTCTTAACATAAGGAGAGATGGATGAAACACATCGTCAACTGGCGACTCGTGAAGAAGAGCTTAACACTGCAAACAGTTAGCTATAAACCCTGAAGGATGAAAACACTAGACTGGGGGTCGCTTGTTGAAATTTAAAGACTTGATGAGACCAAAAATATTGGTGCCTCAAGAATAAGGGGTACTGACCTTAAATATGAAGTCAGCGACCTGATAACCCTTTGATATACGCGCAGCTACCTGATAGGTCTCCAAAGAGTTCCTGGAGACCTAATAGATCCTGCAAAACAAAACTCAATCCAAGGCGGTGGATGGCCCCGGCATAGGCCCTCCGATGCTTAAGTTAGAGAGTGCGTGAGAGAGATGCGAGAGCTCTTAAAATGTGATGAGAGCTTAAAACGTAGGATGTGAAATCAACTTATAAGAGAGAAGAATGAGGCCTGAATCCTCTTTATATAGATAAGAGAAGTATCCCCAATATAGGGTTTCCCTCTCCTGCCATAAATAGAACGACCGACTTAGAATTAGGATTCTTCCTGTATGCTAAGTTCCCATAAATAATAGAACTATCGCTGATTACTTAATTAGCCATGGGCGAATAAGCCTATCCATAGATTTAGTCCGTCGGGACCCCAAAGAATAGCCCATACTAGTCTGCCAAAGCCCAAGATCATGAGGCCCAGCGCTCAACACCGAGCTACCACTCAGTGCTGAGTTGGTACAATAACACTTATATCATAAGAGCTAGCCACCTCACATAGGAGCTCACCACTACTATGTAACAGGTCGTTACCCTTCAAAATAGCTCACCCATATCCCAGAAGGATTGCTCCTCCTAAGAAATGAGGTCGTTTAGTGAAATCCACATAAATACCTGCATGTTGGCGATGTGAATATTTGATTCCATATCACCTAGACCCCCACATTCTGGTTGGTTGAGGTAGGAAACCAAGTAGAATATAATAATGAATTAAACCCAAAAGTCAATCAAGCGTGATCCTGGGTAAATCGTGAAACCATCAACCATCAGTTCTCACTTAATAACATTAAATGCGCTTCTGCACCATGTCCGGCACGTGTCGCTAGCCCCTACCTCATAATATATTTAATCTCGTGGGCCCAAAAAATGAAAGGCCTGCAACAAAACCCTACCAACTTCCCGCCTATCGATAAAGCATTCTGTCTTTTCAAATTTTACGCCGCCCAATACTCAGAATAACCCTTCGTCTTCATTTATCTTCATTTACACAAAGCACGAGCAAAAGTACACCATTTTCCTCTGCGAAAATTTCCCCAAGCTTCTGCAAAAAATTACGAACCATCAATCTGCACCAAATCGACTGATCAAGATGATGAGTAAGTCCCCCTAATTCCTTGTCTTAGCAATAATTTTTCTTATTTCACTGTAAATTGCTGTGTTGCTGAGTGGAAGTTTTTCTGTCTTTCCCCTCCCCATTGTATGACTGGTTGATGATGAACATAGGCTCACACAACTCCGATTCCCAGAAACCTAACCTTTCAAACCCAGATTTAGCCTCTGATACCGAATCAACAGAAATTCCTCTCAAACGACCTATTAGAAAAAGAAGCACACCCAGACTTCCACCCACTCTCACTGACAAACCAGAGGGAGATATTCCATGGACCGAGATCGAGGCTCAAACTAGAGTTTTAACCGAGCAAATCCCTGAGGTATCCCCATAACGGAACCTGAAATGCCTTCATCCTCTGAACATTTCCTTGCCAACCTAATAATCGTAGTACCTCCGTCGGCTCACGCTGACCTGCCCATACTTCCACGAGCTACCAGGGTAGCCGCACAAAACCATTGAGTGCTCCCTAACCGGAGCAACCTTAAAGAGCTTATAGAAGCTCTGAACCTTTCTGAGGCCATCACAATAGCTTATCCTAACATTCTTCAAACTAATACAGAAAACCCTTCTTTGAATAACATAACCCTCTTCGAGGAACACTTAAAAGCGGGCTTTGGGTTCCCTTTACATCCTTTCCTCATAGTTATGTCTGCGAGATATAAGGTCTCACTCTTGCAGATGACTCCCAACTCCATTAGATTCTTAGTTGGGTATATAATTCTTTGTAATTACTATAATGTAGAGCCTGATGTAGGTTTATTCCATTTTTGCTTTAAAATAAAGAACCAAAAAGGTTCTTTCTACCTCTCTTCACGTCATAAGAGACGTTTCTTAGTAAACCCCTCGTCAAAATTCCACGAGTGGCGAGTTAACTTTTTCTTTCTCCACAATCCTGAAGCCTGGATCTTTTTCACTTAGTGGAGGATTCAACTCCTGAACAAGACTCAATATCGTCCATGAAATATCAGCCCACACGTTTCCCACAATACTTCGACCTCCTTGACAGCTGGAGTGCAAAACCCTATAATGTGATGAGGCTCATAGATTTGGAGGCTATTCTTAGGTTTGTAGGTCTTAGCACGTGACCTACGCTCTTGACCAGATTTTGAATCGAACTTTTTACACCTACTTTTTATTTAAAAATAAAAAGCTCGTCTGCAAGAGAACGGAGCTATTGTAGAGGGTAAGTTGGACTCGAGTCGAATCACAAGGAAGACTAATCGGAAACTATTCTGGTGTTTGGCTTTACGAACATAGAAATGAAATAAAAACTAAACTAAACACTCGATCAAATAAGGTTTGGGAGTTTCTAACATCTACGAGCAATAAAATGGAAAACTTTAAAAAGATTAAGAAACCGAGCATTCTTGTGCGCCAGAATCATCTCCACGGTCGGGGTTTTCAATCCCAATGGATCTAAATGACCCTAGGCACGATAAATTTAGCCAATAAACATCATCATGATCAAAACATAATTTCAACGCAAAGCATGAACATAATCGAACGGTAAAAGGAATACGAACTAAATTAAAATAATCATTCAAAGATAATAAACATTCAAAGATAACAAAGCCAAATACTAAAAGGAAATAACAAAGTTCAGAAACACTTATAATATAAGAAAAAATCAGCCATCGAACGAGTCTTCATCGACGAGGAATGACTTGAACGACGAATGGAAGCGAAATAACAAAACGACGAACTATTTAACTCTAATCTTACATAAATTGGAAGGGTGGAAAGAACCGAGGGTTATCTGCAATCTCTGAACCTTTCCCCCTCATTCCAGCACCTTTGAAATGAAGAAACCACTGGCCATTTATAGATTTTCCCGAGATAACTGCTCAAACTGCCGGAGCATAGACCGACGCGGGCTGAGCGTCGGCGTCGATGCATGCCAGGTTTGTCGTGTCGACTCAACAGTGCAATGACTGACACGAGCACGGATTGACGCGACTGCAAGTTACGTCTACATGTGCGTCGACCGACAGAGCTAGGATCGATGCTACTATAGCTTTGCGTCGTCCTAGCGTCAGTCGACACGAGCGGCTCTCGGCGTCGATGCGGGCACTGCATTGCGGTGCCTACAGGGCTTCGGCACGTTCTATTTCTTCGTCTCGAGCTGAAACACTAAAACTAAGAAAAATTAGATTATTTCATATAAAATAAAGTAAAAACACATTAAACACCAAACTAAATGAAAAATATCAAAAGGAAGAAAAATGATAAAAAGATAAACCTAAACACCCTAAAAGCACACAACATACGATGCAAAAACACACGAAAATCACATACATATATGTACAAATCAACTCCCCCACACTTAGATTTTTGCTTGTCCTCAAGCAAAATCTAATCTAGACGTAGACAAGAGAAACCCAATTACCCGATGACCTAATCAGTAATGCATTCATATGATTCAAGAAGTTAATGCATTAGATCGACTAAAAACTTAACTAAAAGGACGACACGATAACATTGAGATAAAAGACTTAGACTAGCTTCTGAACACCTAAAAGTAACGAGTTGACCTCCATGTACGTCACCCATACATGCCTCGGCCCAAGTGTATCCCTGCTCAAACCGCCAAGTCGTCACCCGACTAGCCCAGTCATCTATACACCTCTTTAATAAAATAATCTAAGAAAAACAAAAATAAGAACTTAACTTGTACAAGGATTTCTCTTCTTGTACTTATTATTATTTTATTTCTCTTTTTTTATGAGTACCTATATAGATAAGGTACTAAACGAGCATAATTTACATCAATAAAAAAATGAGAGTTCATTGACTCCAATCTTACGTTGCTAAGTGCAACTGATAACATTCTTCAATATCGCACGTGGAGTTTTAACGTCTCCAAAAATTAAAAAGAAAAATTACATAAAATCCTATAGAGGGTATCGGAAAACGGGGCTAGTAAAGAGTATTCGACTCTTTGGAACGAAACAAGAATAGAACAGGAGACAAGACACTTCATAGACTATTTACACTTCATTCCCCATAATTATACTATTATTCGAATGAAAGTCTAAATATCCTAACCAAAGCATCTAACCACGTCACTTCGTCAAGGTTCCAATCAATATCAATACACACAACTCAAATCAACCACAAGCAAGCATACAAAAATTTACTAACCAAACCAAGGACAAACCCCCCCCCCCCCCCCCCCACCCACACACCACACACACACACACACACTTAAACCATACAATGTCCACATTTTATAACATGAAAAATTAAGCAGGGTATGTTAAAAGGAAAAGAAAGAGAGAGACGTCCCTGAATTCGCACTTGTGGTGAAGAGTCGGGTGTCGAAATTCGTCCAACGGGCCTTAATGATGGTGGTAACCAATACTATTACAAAATCATAAATCCCTTGGTAAATTTCCGAAATTCAACTAACCAATAAAAATAACAAACCCCTTCTACCCCACGCTTTTAATGGTTGCAGGAGTCGACTCAAAATCACTCATGGCTAATGGAAATGGATTACTTGGCTATGATTGGCTCATTTAGAATTTATAGTGGCTAATAATATCTGGATATGGCCGGAAATAGGGTTTATATCTGTGCCTTATCCTCATTTTCAAAATCAACTACACACAGCGGTTTCAAAGAGATATCAAATTGAAACCTATTCAAGCTCATGCAAAGATGATAATCACTCAGGCTACTCACAAGCTTTTTGCATGAAGAAGTTTTGAATTGATGCTGCTTTTAAAGTTTTGCGAAATCAATTACGTACAAGCACCATTTTACAATATATAAATAATAAATTTTGAAAAATTTATGGACTTATGCACGCTCAAAAGACTAGAACCTCAAATCATACTTAGCTAACTTCGACAGGCATGCCATACAAACACAAATCAGCGCAGAAATAGTGACCAATCACGTAAAATTTAGCACTACAAACCCACGAAAATTTAAAAATTGCACAAATTTCAACTATAATTCACACTCAACCATCTCCCCCTTAAAAAATTTGCAATCTCCCGATTGTCATAAAATAAATAAAAGTAAAGGAGATAAGAAAACATCCCTGAAATTCCGATAGTTGAGTCTTTCCAAAATGCTTGTTCAATAATCTGTTGTCTTGAACTTGTGATTGGAATTATCTTGAATTAAAAATAATTGTAGTCAATTGTGTTGCGCAAGTGCCCGGTGGCACATCGTGCGGAATTGAATTGGCCGGATTGCGGCTCATCGAAAGGTTGCCAGACTGCGGCTAAATTGGGTCGTATTGCGACCTCGATCAGCGGAGATTAATTCGTAAAATCGAAATTTATGCACATTAACACACACATAAACGTACCATGACAATTGACACAATAGAAACAGAAATAAACTAAATAAAAATCGAAATAAAAATTAAAGAAAAAGAAAAGCTAACGCTTGGGTTGCCTCCCAAGAAGCGCAACATTTTACGTCACATGCTCGACGCGTTTCAATGTTTAATGCTCTGCTTGAGGTGGATTACCTAGCTCCACCATTTTACGGTACCAATGTTCAAATCTCAAATGTTTCGTTGGGGTCCATAATTTCAAGGTCAGCCCCAATGTCACTAAAATAAACACCAAATAACACGGCTATCTCTTCCCAACTTAGAAAGTCATTGTCGTTCTTGACTACCATATCGTCCAAAACGTTACGCTCTTAAGCTCTTGGACGCAAGTATCTATCAGGTCGACATACGAACACTCATCTTCTTCCATCGATGGCATAGGGCATTTGTTCATATCTCGCAATGAAAAAGTGACCATCTTTCCCAAAACTGACATGCTCATCCTCCCCTTATTCACATCAATCACTGCATGGGAGGTAGACAAAAATGGACGGCCTAAAAGAATAGTATGCCCCTTGTCGTCACTCAGCATCTCCCCAACATCTAAAACTACAAAATCAACTGAAATAATCAATTCACCCACTCGCACCAAAACATCTTCAACGATACCTAATGGGTGTCGAATTGAACGATCCGCCAGTTGGAGTCGCATCTTCGTCGGTTTCAAGGGTCCTAATTCAAATTGCATATAAAGGGAATGCGGTAGTAAGTTAATTCCCGCGCCAAGATCAAATATTCCGCGCGCTTGTTTCCCATTCTCCAATGTAATATTGACAAAAAAACTTCCAGGGTCCTTCTCCTTCATGGGCGGTGGGTGCCTGCATAACGCACTCACCTCCTTCGTTAGAGGAACGTACTGATTTGTCTCTGAATGCCTATGTCTTGTAGCAAGCTCCTTGTAGAACTTCACATATGCCGGCATCATTTTGATCACATCCAGAAGAGGAAGGTTGATGTTGACGTTCTTCAGCAAGTTATAAAGCTCCATGAACTTCTTATTTTCTTTTGTCTGTCGAAGGCGGCTTGAAAATAAAACTCTTTCGACTATCGGCGAAGTGGGAGTTTTGTTCGTGAGCTTCCCCTTCAAAGATCCCAGAATGTAAGGGCTTGGTGTCTTATGCAATTGTTCTACCGGCTTGAGTACATCTCCCTTTGGTGATGTCGGTGTTGGACTCTTCGTTATTTCTTCGTCCCCTTCGTCATTTGTCTTGACTCCATTGTCAATCACTTTTCCACTGCGTAGGACTTTAATCGCTAAGGCTTGCTCCGTTTGACTCAGAAACTTGTCGTTTTCCTTATTTGATCTCGCAATGTCAGTCGCCAATTGTCCTATCGTCCTATCAATCCTCTTCACATTCTTAGAAAGATCTAGCACTATCCTAGAGAGATTGTCAATACTATTCACCTTTTTTGAGAGGTCGTCTATCTTTGCGTTCACTTTCATAAGTCCCTCTCTATTAATGAGCGTCTCAGTCACTTGATTTTGTTGCCAAACCAGCAATTGATCATTTGGTTTAACCGGATTTTACGTTTGCCCCTTCGTAGGCGGTGGTGGTGAAGGAAGGTATCATGGGTCGGTCTGTGGCTTTGTCGGCGCATAATGTGGGTTCTCAGGACCCCACTTGAAGAAAGGATAATCACGCTATGCCTAAAATTGGTTTGTGGGTTTCTGTCCAGAATTATTGTGTTAGAAATTTTGCATGGCATTGACCTCTATGTTCGACTCATCATTAAAAGTCACTGAACACGCATTCGCTCCATGTCCAAATGCTCCACAAATTCCACATGTCTCTTGTGAAGGTTGCGGTTGTTGTTTCATCATCATGTTCATCAACAACTCCACTTGCTTTGTAAGTTTATCGAACTTGTCATCCTCCTCTCACGCAACTGAAACCTCATTCACTCTCAATTTTTGAGGCCTTGAACTCGTTAGCCTCGATTTGTCACTTCTTAATTCAAAAATATCTCGTGCTTCCTCCGCGGTTAAGCCCCCAAAATCTCCTGCTTGTGTTTCCACTTGTTGCTTGAAATTCGGCAATAATCCTTCATAAAAGTAATTGTTTATCATTTCGTCACTGTTACCATGGTGTGGACATGCATTGAGGAGCTCCTTAAAATGATCCCACGCCTCGTGAAACAATTTTCAATCTAATTGCTCGAAGTTGGAAATTTCCCTCCTCAAATTCGTTGTCGTTTGGGTTGAGTAGAATCTCCCCACAAATTTCTTGTAAACCATCGCCCAATTTGTTAGGGAGTTAGGTTGTAATTGATTGAACCATCATTTAGCTTTATCTTTCAGGGTACTAGGGAAGTATCTCATTCAAATTTGTCCTTCATTGAGTCCTCGATCTTGAATCCCAGATAATGCTATGTAAAATTCTCGAATGAACTCGAGTCGGTCTTCATTCAACAAATCATAGAAAGAGGGTAGTTTATTCAAATCGTCGGTCCTCAAATTGTAGTTCCTAACTGCTTGGCCTAAAACTATCGCTGAGCTATATGGTCCAATGGTTGGGCATGCGAGGTCACCTTATTTTCGCACGTCTCCCTCCAGAATTGTCCCTATCCTCATAATAATCATCTTCATTAAACTCGTTTTCATCCTCATATTCATCGTCCAGTGCATCGTCGTCTTAACCATCATTATACTGTCATCCCCCTCGTATATTTTGGAAACGATTCGGTACTCACACCCGATTTATATTCTCATTTTGTTGTTGGTTGTTTTGGGGCTGGGGCCCGCCATTACCAACTTGGTTGCGTAATAACTCCTCGTTTGCACGAGCATTGTATGCTTGAGCTTCTGCTCGATTCCTAAAGTGCTGTGGACGGTTGATTTGATTTACTGGAATCACTGCTTGACGATTATCTTGGCCTTGGGCCCCCCTGTTTTTTGGATTGTTGAGGAACTGGTTTCCTTCTTGATTCTCTTCGTTATTGATCCTTTGGTTGTTTCCGTAGTTATGCGCTTGATTAGGTTCAAGAATCGGTGGATCTTCTTGACGATCGTCGCCTTGTGGGTCTCCAAAGTTTAGATCATCGGTAGGTGGCATCCCATATGGTTGGTGACGAGGTGGGATAAGAATTTCGTTCCCAGAACCTCGGCCACCGTTCGTTCGTCGTCCTCCTCTTCCTCCTGGTCCTCGGCCTCCAATAGGTGTAGTATTAGACATGTTGGTCGTATTTGTTTCAAGTTTATTTCTATCGGGGGAATGAAAGAGTCTTCTTGGTCTACCAACTCGTTCTACGTTGTCTACAAATGGTGCAAGTTCGTTTTTAAGACTACGACGACCTCGCATCAACAACACAAAACATCAACGCATCGAGTGGCAAACAAAGAACCTTTATACAAATAGACGGAAAAGTAAATAACACGAACAAACATTATCAAAACCTATTTCAGTCCCCGACAACGGTACCAATTTTTGATTCGAGCTTTTGTGTGTGCCTACTTTATAAATAATTGTCAGAAATTTAATACCTCGCCCGCAAAATAACAGGATCGCGTGTAGGTTGGCAAGCTTAACTAGAGTCGCCTCCCAAGGACTGACGTTCGGAATTTTTAATGTTTGTTTAGTCACAGTTTTAACACGAGAACTTGTATAGATTTGGTTTTTGAAAATTATCAACTACTAATTAATTTAAAATCATCAACTAATTATCTTAAACTAACTAATTAATTTAACCTAAGCTTGAAACTAAATTATCTAAGAATTATTAATCTAGGGATTTTTAAAGCAATTTAATTCTAAATTAATTAACTAGCATGCATCAAACTACTATGAACTAAATCTAACATATGAATTCTTAAGAACAAGATCAATATCAAAATTCTCAAGTAATAACATAGCATTAACCAATTATCAACTAATTATCAAAACTAAAGCAATAATTAAATTAATCATGAACAAATCACCACCAAGCATGAACAAGAGAATAAACACAGCGACTAATTATTATTAAAACTAAAAATCTCAAGGTTCAAGCTTTAGCAAATCGAAGGTTCATACGATAGAAATAATTAAACGGCTTAAAAACTCAAGCGAAAATAGTTAAAATCCTAAGCATAGATTATCTAGAATTAAAATAAGAATAACTAGAGTTTAGAGAACTTATTAAATAGCTAAAGGTGCTAAAAGATTGCTGGGAAATCGGACTTGGGATGGTTGATCTTGGTCGAGAAATTGGAGCTTGAACGAACGTCTTCGTCTTGGTGTTTCGGATCTTCAATCTTCGACGTAGATCTTTAAAATATGTTGTAAGGTGTTGAAAATAGGTTTCTCAACCCTAAGTAAGTGTCTTGGGTCGTGGTTGTATGCTTAATCCGAAATATGAAGGGTTTATATAGTTATTTCATGACTTGGCGCACAAGAAACCCTAAAAATCACGATTTTGGGCCGTCGTATCGATCGACGTCGGTTCTTGCGTCGATCGACGTAAACTGGTCGACGCGGGCGGACTGTGCACAGCGCTCGGTAGGACTCGGCAGGTGTGCATCGGCCAACGCTCCATGGGTCGAAGCTACAGAGAGTTGCGGTCGGCCAGGGCTACTAGAACTGTTCCAGAGGGAAAACCATTATAGAAAATCGGCCGCTTCAAATTCTTTAAATCGCGGCCCGCTTTCGCTGAAACTCCACTCGTAGGCCCACCCTCGACTATCTTCAATCTTAAATACTTCAAAATACCTATAATAAATATAAAATTAATTAATTATAATTAAAATACGGTAAAATAAGCTGGAGATAAGAAAATATGAAAATGTGCTCAATCTATCCAACTTATTCCAAAACAATAAGAAAAATAAACTAAAATACTAATAGAAACCAAGACAAATTCGTGCTAATCAATGTGGTAAGTAGAGGTGATTTATTGGAATGTGTTGAGGGTAGGTCGTCCTAGTATTACGTTATACGCCGAGTTCCCTTTGACGATTAAGAATTTCACATCCTTCCTTACACCCAGTTCCCCTTAAACCCTCAAAATTCCTTTTTTGAGGAAGTCATCGATTTGGTTTACATTTGACAAAGAGTAATACGAGAAATGCTTGACGATAGCGATTCTATTTTGATACTATTATCATATTAATAAGGATAAGCACAAGAATTTCTCATTTTACACAATGTTCTTTGCGTGTGCACTCTCGATCCTTTTCGTTGTTCGAGGACGAACAAACTGATAGGTGTGGGGTAGTTGTTTTACGTGTAATTTTTGCATTTTTCATTGTGTTTTTAGTTAGGTTTTAGGTTCAGTTCTAGTAGTTTTGAGTCATTTTTTGTTAGGTTTTTAGGTTATTTTTCTTGTTTTATTGTTTTTCATGTTTCTTGTTAATTTTATATTTAATTTGGTTAAATGGTTTGATTAACTTGAGGATTGTGGTAAATCATGATTTCTTATGGTTTAAATTCTTATTTTATATGTGAAGGCATCAAGGCCCGAAAATCAAACCGAGCCGACGTGAGCCGAGCATGCCCACGCGTTGCTGCTTAGACTTGCCGTCAGCTGCCGATCACTGATGAGCGGTCCCGCAAAGATCTGCCGAGACGCCCCGACCGCGTCGGCCGATGCGAGGCCGACGCCTGCCGAGCCTGCGAGTGACCGTGCGCGTCGCTGCCGAGACCTGCCGGCGTCGCTCGACGCGGGGTTGACGCCAACCTCTCTGTGAGCGTCGATCCTGCCGAGCGTCGACCGACTCCCCGCGCGTGTCGACGCCAAGCCTGTCGAGCCATGCCGAGCGCTGCCAAGCCACGTCGCTGAGACCTGCCGAGCCACGCGCGCCATTTTCGATAGATCACGCCCGAACCGCAATTCCCTCGAGCCAACTCGAACCAAACCGAGCTAAAACTTGCCAAGGTGGATCATTTTGGGTCAAAGTGGTCAAAACATGGAAATCCAAGCTCATGTGGCATAATTAACCCATTTACCCCTAATTAACTTGTATAAATAGATAGACTCCTTTCATTAGAAAAAGAACACACCTCCACCCAACCCAAGCTTGGGTTTGGGATTACTTTCTCTCTCTAGATTTAATTTCAAGTTTTTCCTTGGGTTTGTAAGGTAAGAAGGATTAAAGTACTCCCTTGGATTTTTACTTCCTTGCAATTTTAATCAAGCTTTTGGATTCTCTCTTTAATTCTAGTAAGCTTTCTTTTAATTTCATGCTTTGTTCTTCATTTGTTTTATGATTTTTGCCTTGGGTATTAGGATTTGTGCTTGATCTTTTGAATCATCTATGGATCTAGTTGAGTGACACATCTAGATCATAGATCGAGTTCTAGATCGTTTAATTTCACGCAATTTCATATGTTTCATGCATTTTCTTCATTTTTATGCTTTTTGTCTTAGCACGTTGAATTCATGTTAGATATTAAAAACTAGCTATGGAATCTCAATGAGTGACACGTCTAGATCATAGATCAGGTCTTGGATCATCTTGATTTTGAGTTTTTCACATGCTTTATTTGCAATTTAATTTTCATGCTTTGTTTCATACTTAATCCTAGATCTATGCTTTGTTACTTGTATTTTTCATCAAGTTTTAAGATTTCCCATCTATTTTCATTGCTTTATCCATTCAGGCTTTCAGTTTTTGCTTATTTGCATTATTTGAGTTTTAATGCATAGTTGTACCTTGTGCATGCATGCTTGTACTTGGTGAAACATTGCATTTTCTTGCTTATTTCCATTATTGCTTTGCATTTCCAAATTGAGGCATACGATGAGGGATTCTACCCACTTTCTATTTCAATTTCTAGGATAGTTTAGTTAGGTTAATTGCTTTATTTTCATTTTTCCAATAGTTTTCAAAGCTTGAAACACATTGAAACTCACAATTGAATTGAATTTCGATTATACCGAGCCATAAACCCGTTGATATTTTCAACACCACTAAAACCCAAACATCAAAATGGCGCCGTTGTGACTCATCTTGGTTAAGGCTTTCGATTTGGTTGTAGTTTCATTGTGTTTTTATATTATTTTGTTATTTGACGTTTTTGTTAATTATGTTAGGTACATCTAGCTTTGGTGGGTATATTCCCGACATGGGAGGGCATGGTGCAGACCATGTCGGGAATGGAATGATGTATAATGGCCTTGGCAACGTGGGAGGGCATGGTGCAAACAACGTTGCCAATGGTGACTTTGGTTATGGGCAACCCGGCATGGTGCAAACCATGTCGAGTTTGATAATTTCTCGGGAGTGAATGGCTCCTTGGGTGGTTATGGAGCTCTAAATTCCTATCCGAACATGTAAGATCCATATTCCTATCCAAACTTGCAAACCCCGACTTCTGGCCCGTATGGCTATGATGCTCCACAATATTATCCGAATACGCCGAGCCCGAATTCCAGCCAGTATGGAGCCCCACCCAGTTATAATTTCAATCCTATGCCGAATATGACTTCGAGTGGAAATGTGAGTGGTGGATATCCGAGTCCCGGCCCATATGGCGTTTCTCATCCTCTCAATTTCAATCAAGACCCGAGTGGTGCCACTACTAATGCCCAAGTTCTCGATGCTTGTGATTACTTTGGAGGTTTGATCTCCGATGCACCCCCCGTCCGAACTATGGGAGACTTTAGTAGACCCTTTGTGGGGGGGTTTCCTCTTTAAGAGCCACAATCTCCTCCACCATAACATACCTTATCATCAAGGGAGTTTGAGTTGATTACGAAAATAACGACGTTGAAGGCTCAAATAGCTCAAATGTCTATCCCGGGCCCGACTCCTCCTTGTGTGGGACCCGATTGTCCTACTCCACCACCGCCTCACGATCCTCTTGTTACTTATCACGTGGACCCACTTGCCCCGATGAATGATCCCATCCCACCCTCCGATCCGGATTTCTTGTTCTTGAGTCGAAATTTGCCAAGCCCACCTCCGCCCACTCTTCCGGTCACGTTCCTTGATAAGTGTGGGTTAGTTGGTTCGGTTGTCTCAAAGACGTAGGAGGCCGTGGCTTAGATTCCAAGTATTTTTACTCCTCTTGTCCCCTTACCTTTTACTTCAAAGCAATCTTGCGAAGAGTGGGTGTATATGGACTTCATCAAGACCACGGTCGAACGAATTTGTTTGGATGATAGGAGCATTGAGGAAGATATTTTTTGGGATGTCGATATTGAGGGATGTTGTGAGGATGAGCCCCTTGTTCTTAATGATGAGCCCGTTGTGCCTCTATGTGCCCCATGTTTGTGTGAAAATGATTCTCGATGTGTCGTTGAGGGCAATGATGACTTTTTAGAGGGAGGAGGCTATAGTGATGCTAAGATTGAATAGCTTGAAGAGTACCTTGAGGGGATCGATGATTTGTTCGAGCTAACGCATACTTATTTGGAGGAAGAGAAGAGCAAACCGATTACCATCTAGGAAAATTCGAACCGAGATGAAGAGGAGAGGATGATTGAAGGGCTTACAATTCTTAAGGGTGCTATGTATTGGATACCGGGATTGGTTGAGGAAGTTAGTTCTTTGAATTGGAGTCTTGAAGATATGGTGAGAGCCGGGATGTGGAGGTTGTTATTGGAGGGCTTGATGTTCGTGATATCCTAAAGCGAGTGGGTAAAGCCCATTGACTTGGTGCCCAAGACGAGCGGCTTGTTAGTTCTTGAGGATGAAGAAGGAGGGCTTTTAGCCACGAGGGCTTCAACGGGTTGGAGGATGTTCGACGAGTTTAAGAAGTTTCATGAGTCCACAAAGAAAGATCGCTTCCCTCCCCCATTTATCGACCACATGATGGACAAGCTAGCCGGCCAATATTCCTTTTGCTTTTTCAATGAGTCGTCGGGGCACTTCAAAACCACCATCCCACCCGAGGACCTAGCTGAGACAAGCTTTAATTGCCCGTTTGGAACGTTTGTTTTTGGTGGATCTTATTTGAGTTATGCAATGTGCCAAGAACGTTCCAAAGAATGGATCCTCCCGACAAGGAGGAAGTTATTTTGGTGGACCCTCTTGTTATCTTTCCACCTTGATCAAAAAGGGAGTATGTCGAGCTAATGACGTAAAACAAGCGCTTCTTGGGAGGCAACCCAAGTTCTTCATGTTTATTTATTTTATTCTCTTCTTAAAATGAAAATCCAAAAACACTTGAAAAATTGAAAAATAAAAAAAACACTTTGTTGAGATTCGTGTACATATTTTCTTGAGTTTTTAGTTTCGTGTGACTTTATTTTATAGTGTGTTGTTTTCCGACATCAACCTTGGGTGATTGGATAAGTGAGTAGCGTTCATGAAGCCGGGAGATACTAGCCATGCTCAATTTTTGCTTGGATTGCTTAGATGCCTAGGTGGACCCCACCGAGCTCGACCAAAAATCGCTCGGTTAAGGAAGTTTCTACTCCCCCTCCTTTTACTTGGTTTTCATTAAAATGCGGGTAATGCATGGTTTAAGTGTGGGGTGGGTAGGTGGTTAGGGTCCAGGTGTCGAAAAACATGATTTGTCTTTCTTAACTCGAGCCTTGGCGAAGTGACGCATTCTTGGCGAAGTGACGCTTACTATTTGCCCTTTTATATGGTTGAGTCGATTTGTGTGTCTATTACATGTTTAAGAAACCTACACATGCTTGGAAGTTTGGATAGTTTACTTGTCGGGTTTTTACATGTTTATGCCCTCTTCTGTGAGGAGTTAAATTTTTGTGCTTCGTCCAAAACCGCCTATATATATATATAATCAACACTTTCTCGTGAAAAATTTGCAATGCTCTAAAAGCTCTTTTGATTTTGCTCCCAAATTCGGTGCAAACTAGCGAGTAGCCTTGTGTGACTTATCGGCTTGCTTGCATTTTTATGGAAATTGCATTGAGGAGGTTTAATTTTGCCCGTGCATGACTGAATTCGAAAAATGACCTCGAGGCACATAAATCACCCTTATTCCGGCTATATCCATATATATAAGCTACTTAAAAATCACAAATGAGCCCCCTTGAGCCTATGCCCCGTTTCTTGTTAGCCGAGATCGATTTTAGCTCTTATATCTCCATAAATTGTGAGGTGGGAGCGTATGATTAGTTGACAAGAAATGTGAGGGAAATCGATTGTGGGTTTTGGGTTTTGAGTTGCTTATACAAAAAAGAAAAGAAAAGAGAAGAAAAATAATACTCCAAACACGAATCATGAAAAGTGATTAAGCGTGCGTTCAAGTGAAAAGCCTAATTTAAAGGCTAAGTTTAGTAAAAAGAAGCAAATTCAAAAAGCTTCTAAGTGTTGTGAAATAAAGTCGGAAAAGAGTGTGAGTATACGAAAGGGTTTTGAATGAAAGTTTGGCAAATTGGGAAAGGTGAAGCGATTATAAGCTTCGGGTTTTAGAAATTAGGATTTTGTGTGTTATTGATCACGTTGGATCGTGTGTTAGCCACTATATCCAAATGTTTCATACCTTACCAAAGAGCCAACATTACAACCCAAAATAAAGACCTCTTTCGATTCTTGTTTGGTCATGTACTATGAGCAATCTTGAGCGTCCAATTTGTGAAATCTTGATGAGGTGCATGCATTGTCCTACTTGAGCGTATCACGTCCCATATCAAACACTTGAGCGGATTGAGCGAACACCCTCAAAAAATCATTTTACGAGGAAGTCATTGATTTGGTTTGCATTTGAGAAAGAGTAATACGAGCAATTCTTGACGATAGCGAGTCTATGTTGATACTATTATCATATTAATAAGGATAAGCATAAGAATTTCTCATTTTACACAATGGTCATTACGTGTGCACTCTCGATCCTTTTCGTTGTTCGAGGACGAACAAACCAATAGATGTGGGGTAGTTGTTTTTCATGTAATTGTTGCATTTTTCCTTGTATTTTTAGTTAGGGTTTAGGTTCGATTCTAGTAGTTTTGAGTCATTTTTCATTTGGTTTTTAGGTTGTTTTTCTTGTTTTATTGTTTTTTGTGTTTCTTGGTAATTTTATATTTAATTTGGTTAAATGGTTCGATTAACTTGAGGATTGTGGTAAATCATGGTTTTTTATGGTTTAAATTCCTATTTTATAGGTGAAGGCATCGAGGCCCGAATATCGAATCGAGCCGACGCGAGTCGAGCATGCCCG
>BMAC01000364.1:778729-798333 GCA_014905375.1 Phtheirospermum japonicum
CGACGCCGAGCCTGTCGAGCCATGCCGAGCGCTGTCGAGCCACGCTACTGAGACCTGCCGAGCCATGCACGTCATTTTCGGCCAATCACGCCCAAATTGTAATTCCCTTGAGCCAACTCGAACCAAACCGAGCCAAAACTTGCCAAGGTGGACCATTTCGGGTCAAAGTTGTCAAAACATGGAAATCCAAGATCATATGTCATAATTGACCCATTTACCTCTAATTAGCTTGTATAAATATATAGACTCCTTTCATTAGAAAAAGAACACACCTCCTCCCAACCCAAGCTTGGGTCTGGGGTTATTTTCTCTCTCTAAATTTAATTTCAAGCTTTGCCTTGGATTTGTAAGCTCAAAAAGAATTCAATTACTCCCTTGGATTTTTAATTCATTGCAATTTCAATCAAGCTTTTAGATTCTTTCTTTAATTCTAGTAAGCTTTCTTTTAATTTCATGCTTTGTTCTTCATTTGTTTTATGCTTTTTGCCTTAGGTATTAGAATTTGTGCTTGATCTTGTGAATCATCTATGGAATCTAGTTGAGTGACACGTCTAGATCATAGATCGAGGTCTAGATCGTTTAATTTCACGCAATTTCATATATTTCATGCATTTTCTTCATTTTTATGCTTTTTGTCTTAGCACCTTGAATTCATGTTAGATCTTAAGAGTTGGCTATGGAATCAAGTTGAGTGACACGTCTAGATCATAGATCGGGTCTTGGATCGTCTTGATTTCGAGTCTTTCACATGTTTTGTTTGCAATTTAATTTTCATGATTTGTTTCATGCTTAATCCAATATCTATGCTTTGTTGCTTGTTATTCTTCATAAAGTTTTAAGCATTCCCGTCTATTTTAATTGCTTTATCCATTCATGCTTTCAATTTTTGCTTATTTGCATTATTTAAGTTTTTATGCATTGTTGTACCTTGTGCTTGCATGTTTGTACTTGGTGAAACATTGCTTGTTCTTGCTAAATTTTCGATTTTGCTTGCATTTTCATTGAAGGCATACAACCGAGGCATCCGACCAACATGCAATTTCAATTTCTAGGATAGTTTAATTAGGTTAATTGCTTTATTTTCATTTTCTTTTACTTTTCCAAGCTTGAAACACACTGATTCCTTCAATTGAATCGATCTCCGATAATATCAAGCCAAGAACTCGTTGATACTTTCAACACCACTAAAACTCATCTAACAGAGTGCCAGCTCGCCTTCGATGATAACCTGCGCACCATTAAAAGCGTAGATAGGAGTATTCACTGGTCGTACCTTGGCCTTTATGTTCATATGTTTCAAAGAGTCCAGGTATATGGTGTTGACTGAGCTCCCATTATCCACAAACACCCTTCCGACCTCATATTCTGCTATTTCAGCTTCGATCACCAGCGCATCATTATGTTCCTCTTGCAGGCTGCGTCATTCGTCAGGACTAAATGATGTTATTAGCCCCGAGGTCAGGGGTCATTTGTTAATGGCAGCGACCTTACATGGCCCAGGGCAGGATGCCTTAGCATATATTTTTTGTGCGTTATTTGTATCCCCATCCGTGGGTCCTCCTGAAATTATGTTAATCCCCCTCTTATTATTTGCGCCTGCCCTTCTTTGTTCATTTCATGTTTGACCTTCGTGTTGTCACCCATCTTAGTTTGGAGGTGGGCCTCCTGGAGGTGGTGGGGGTAGCGACTGCACTGGTTCCCGAGGCTCCCTATCTCTGTATATGACCTCCTTCAGATGTTCGGCCTTAATGAGCCTTTCAATTTCATCACGCAAGTGTCTACAGTGCTCGGTTGAGTGTCCGTAATTATTGTAGAACCTACAAAAGAAATCAAATTTTGGATTAGTGGGAGGTCGCGTATAACTCTCAGGCCACCTGATGACATCAGGTATTTGTCGCTCCATGATTGCGAACACCTTTGCGACTGGATACGATAAGGGTGTAAAATCTTCTTCTTTACATTCTCTCCTATCAGCTTTGGTTGTCGTTCTGTCACCTGTTCCCATGGTTAAGAGTCCCCAGATAGTTTGCCTTGGTTCTCTCCTAGGCTCCAACCTCTTAGAAATGACCTTTTCTGGTTCCGCGACCTCTTCTCAAAAACGTAATCTAAATTCATCTCCAGTCTCCTCCACCTGTATATATTTATCGCACCTATCTAGGACTTCTTCATATGTCTTCGCAAGTCGCTTGTCCAGAGATTTATGTAAATCATCCCTTCTTAATCCTTGTTGGAGTGCTCCGGATTTCACTTCATCGGTGGCCATGGGTACCTGTAATGTTGCCCTAGTAAACTGATTGACATATTCTTTCAGACTTTCTCATGGCCGTTGTACCATGGTGAAGAGGGATTATGCGGTTCTTGTGTGCATCTTAGCACTAGCTAAATGTTTTAAGAAAGCTGCCTTCATGACCTGAAAGCTAGTAATCTTTCCCAATGGTACTGGTGGAACCAATCTTGTGCTATCCCCCTTAACGTGGATAAAAAAGCTCGGCATGCCACAACATCCGTGTACTGTCTTAATACCGCTTCGTTTTCAAAACCCTAACATTTTGCATTGGGTCGGACAACCCGTCATATTAGAATTCTAATGTTTTGTACCCGCGGGACAGTGCTGCCCTTAATATTTTATCCGAAAAAGGATGTCCCATAGTCTCACCAGGTTTATTTCTGGTGACCTGCCTTTTCAAGTTTATCAATGCCTCTTGCATATCTCTAAACGCTCGGGTACCTGGTTCCCTTTCATCGTCCTCCTCGCTTTCATACCCCCGAGCTTGTTGTTTATAAACTCTCCTGCATGGCCCATAATCCACGAGTGACTCTCCGTTATCACTATCTTCCTCCTCCTCGTCCTCAATTTGCCGTTTACGTTGCCATCCATCCCCTCTGATTTTATCATAATAATTATCACATCCCTTCTCTTTATCATCGTACTTTCCTTCATATCGTTGGGCCCGTCATTTGTAAAGGCGACCACGCGACCTGTCCTCCATGCATAACCGATCCTTCACATAATCATCATAGGATAATGATGTGAACTCATCTTTATACTTTTGTCTTCCTGAACTTTTAAGTAGTTAGGCACTTGGTTTCCGTAGTTATGATTCTCTACTTCTTTTATATTCCTATGTTAGATGTTCAGGTTTATATTCATCCCTTTGAACCTCCTTTCTTTTCGCATTATCCACCCTTCTTACCTTGCCTGTTAAGATTGCATCCATACCTTCCTTTCTGTCAGGTGACACCAGTCCCAGCAAACTTTCAAGAAGCCCCTTATCAACATAGTAGGGCTTGATACCCAGAAAATCTTCTCACTCCTTTGTCTCTATGTGGATAGCCTTCTGTTTGACTACTCCCGAGGTTTCTTTATGATGTCCCCCTTCTGATATTTTTGTACTTTGTTTTCCCGGTGAGGGTAGTGGTGTTTTCTCCATTTGTCCTGCCTGTGTGGATGCAGCCGTTGTATCCACCTCTCCTCCTGTTGGTGTGAGCAATCCTCCTGCTTGTTTTTCTTTGTTCGCATCTTTCGGCTTACTTGTTCCATAATCAAAATTCAGATCCCGAGGTGGCATACCCCTTCCTTTCATGTTGTGTTTGTGAAAAGTCTCACGTCTTCTGCTAAAGGACTCGATGTTCCTCTTTCCCACAGATGGTGCCACTTGATGCGACCAAAAAGATTGGTGCCTCAAGAATATGGGGTACTGACCTTAAATATGAAGTCAGCGACCTGATAACCCTTAGATATACACGCAACTACCTGATAGATCTCCAAAGAGTTCCCGGTGACCTAATAGATCCTGCAAAACAAAACCCAAGCCAAGGCGGTGGACGGCCCCGGCGTAGGCCTTCCGATGCTTAAGTTAGAGAGTGCATGAAAGAGACGCGATAGCACTTAAAGTGTAATGAGAGCTTAAAATGTAAGATGTTAAATCAACTTAGAGAGAGAAGAATGAGTCATGAGTTCTCCTTATATAGATAAGAGAAATATCCCCAATCTAGGGTTTCCCTCTCCTACCATAAATAACACGACCGACCTTGAATTAGAATTCCTTCTGTATGCTAAGTTCCCATAAATAATAGAACTCTCGCTAAATTACTGAACTAGCCATGGGCCAATAAGCCTATATCCATAGATTTTAGTCCGCCGCAACCCCATAGAATAGCCCATACTAGTCTGCCGAAGCCCAAGATCATGAGGCCCATCTCTCAACGCCGAGCTACCATTCAGCACCTAGCTTATACAATACACTTATATCATAAGAGCTCACCACCTCACATAGGAGCTCGCCACTCCTATGCAACAGGTCGGCACCCTTCAAAAAAGCTCGCCCAGCTCCCAGAAGGATTGCTCCTCCTAAAAAATGAGGTCGCTTAACCGTCTTGTTGCTAAAGAATATACAAAAATTTAAGTCATTGATTATTTAAAACCATTCTCTTCTATTGCTAAACTCACTATTATGCGTTACCTTTTAGCAATTGCCGCTTACCATAATTAGTTTCGACATTTAATGGATGTTCAAAATGCATTTCTTCATGGTGATCTGGATGAAGTGATTTATATGGAGGTACCCGCTGGTCTTCGCCTTCAGAGGGAATATGGTATGATGGCTTAATAAATCCCTTTATGGTTTGAAAACAAGCATCTTGGATTCTATCTCTTACTTGGGTTCCAAACCTGCAAATTGTTTGCCAAATCCTCTCATGTAATTCAAAGAGTAGGATTCAATCAGCCAATGGATGTTTATTTCTTATTCACCAAATCTGAAGGAAGCTCATTTACGTTGGTACTTATTTACATTGATGATATTCTTATTACGAGAAATAATGAGCAGGCAATTAAATCACTTAAGGAGTTCCTCTTTAAAAAAATTCATATCAAGGATCTCGGCAACTTAAAAAAGATCATGGAATAGAAGTCTCTCGATCCCAGAAAGAAGTTTTCATTTCTTAAAGAAAATACGCATTGGATATTCTGAAGGATGCTAGATTACGTAGATCTTGCCCTTATTAATTTCCAATAGAAGAGCATTTGAAATTAAAATCCAATGAAGGAGACTTGCTACATGACCCTGAAAAGTATAAAAGGATAATTAGGAAATTGATTTATCTCACATTGACAAGACCCAAAATTCAGTACTTTGTAACACAAAAACCACATTGGGAAGTTGCTTTAAGGATATTAAGGTATATCAAAAGCATTATTAGTCAAGGATTACTTTTATTATCCTCTAATAATTTCACCTTGAAAGCTTATTGCAATTTATATTGGGCAGGATGTACAATGACTCGACGTTCTACTTCAGGATACTGTATTTTCTTAGGAAATTGCTTCATTTCCTGGAAATCAAAGAAACATACAAACATTGCTCGTTCGTCAACTGAAGGGGAGTACCGAGCTACGGCTAGGGCATGTTTTGAAATTACATGATTATGGTACATCTTGCAAGACCTCAAGGTTACACAACATCAACCGACAGCTCTTCATATCTCTAGAAATCCCATCTTCCATGAGCTCACTATACATATAGAGATTGGTTGTCGTATTGTGAGAGTAAAATTACAAAGTGGAGTAATCTCCACTTCATATGTTTCATCAAACTTGAAACTTGCGGATATCTTCACCAAGGATTTGGGAAGAGAACAATTCTCTTGCATAAGAGACAAGTTGCAACTGCATGATATTCACTCGCCAACTTGAGGAGGAGTGATAGAACAAATTCCGTGATTACAACTTGTAATCCCATCGATTGTATATTTTTCCTTATGTATTCTTCCTTGATTGTAGAATATAATATTTTGTATTATATCTTTCCCGGAATAGGCCTCTGTACATCCCTATATATTGAACTATGTAATAGGTGATAAAACACAAAAAATTACCTAACGCTTTTCTTCTCTGATGTTAACACAAAAGATGTCATGTTATAAACACGCGTCGTATTGTACCGATATTTAATCCATCATATTTGTTAATAGTGTTATTTAAAATTAAAAATCATGATTAATTCTAAAAAAATTAAAAGATATCATATTTTCTGAACATGTTTCGTATTGCACCGATATCTAATCCATCATTTTCGTTAATAGTGTTAACTGTTAGCTTAGATGTCGCAGTATGAGACTTCCGGGGCTGAGTTGTCAGCATGTGGTGTTTCACATTTGATATTTGGTGAGTGGTGTTTTTTCAGTAGTTATGAAATAGTTTTTTTTTTTTAATTTGTTACATTGCAAATATTATCTAGGTGTTTTTCCTTTTTTTTTTCTTTGTTTTCGGCCGACTCCAACACCATTCTTAAGAGTTTTTCTAAAATAACTTCTTCAAAAGAAGGTTATGATTATTCTTCCAACATTTTTTCAACAAAACCAATTTGGGAGAAGTGTCATGGATGACCTGAACACGCTGTTAACACAATTCATAAAGATATGTGGGACTATCAAAATAAATGAGGTCCCGAACGCATATTTTTCATGCTCAAAATATGAAATACCTTTACTTCACCTAACCACAACCCTTGTCGTGGTAAAGGAAAAGTAACTCTTTAACATTATAATAATTTTGATATTCTCAACGAGTGCATATGATGCGAACAAAAAGATTGGCTCACCAAGAATGAGATAGCTAAACTCTGAACTGCCTCCTCCGACCTGAGCGACCTACAAAACAAAACCTAAGCTGAATAGTCCCGACGTAGGCCCTCCGATGCTTAATTTAGTGCCTTTATATGATGATAAACGAGAGCTCAAAAGTAGGATTAAATCAACTTAGAATAAGAGTCAGGCATGTGTCCTCTTTATATATACAAGCGATGTGTTCCCAATCTAGGGTTCTCAAATCCTATTCACACTAAAACCCCATAAATAACCCACCGACTTAGAATTAGGATTTCTTCTGTATGTTAAGTTACCATAACTGTTAGAACTCTCGTATTTTGTTAAGTTACCATAATAACCATGGGACAAAACCATCACCCATAGTAGTCGGGACCCATACAATATCATTTATAGCCCACTGGGGCCTATACCATACCATTTATATTAACCCGCCAAGTCTCATACAATAACCATAAAACCCTGCTCTTTCTACTGACCTATTTATAAACATTTTAACCCATAAGAGATCGGTAATCCCATAAAAGATGTCTTCTTATTGACCTAATTCAACGTGCATGCCGACCTAAATATTTGATATCGTAGAGGAGGAGATCTGATAGAAAGTAAAATAAGTCCCTTGAAATAATTGAGGTACCTAATTGAACGTGCATGCCGACCTACATTTAAAAGATGTCTTCTTATTGACCCCATATTCTACCTAATTGAGGTAGGAAATCTGATAGAAAGTAAAATAAGTCCCTTGAAATTCATCTCATGCGCACTTTAAAATAAGTGATAGCCATCAAAACATTCAAGCGTCAGCCATTAAATATATACCGCCGTTATGTCGGACACATGTCGCACGCCCATATTCTCATAATAAAGTAATCTTGTGGGCCTAAAAATGAAAATCCCACAATTAACTCCTCATATATAAAGTTAATGTTTCCTTACTCTTTACCTTTTGCCTTCCGTAAAATCTCATTTGAAATAATCTTTTGCCATCTGCCATTGATGAATTTCCAAGCTCCTCAGCAAGAAAATCCTTACTTAATCAACCAAAAAATCAGCCAGGCAGTGCCTCAGATCTATAGTACTATGGGTAAGTCCCCATAATTTTACTTAATTAAATTTCCTATCTCGCAATTTACTTTACTGTATTTTAAATGTATTTCTTTTCCCTTTTCCTGATTTTCTAATCCTCTGATTCTGATTCACAAAACCCCAACCCTAATTCCCCCATGAATCTTACTCCTACTATAGATATTTTAGCTTGAGATGAATCCTTTAAAGTCCCCCCATTTTTTGAAGACCACATTGCTGTAGGGATTAAATTCCCTATGTAACCCTTCATGGTCGTCCTAGATGTAAAGTATAGAATCCCCATCCTCTAAATGACCCCCAACTCTATTCGCTTCATTACTGGCTACCTGATCTTTTTTCCTTTCTATAGGGTAGAGCCAGACATAGATTTTTCCTTCATTTGTTACCAATTGAAGAGACAAAAAGGATCATTTTACCTCTCCTCCCGCAATGGAGCTCATTTCCTTGTCAAACCTTCTTCTAAGGTTCATGACTGGTAAACTAAATTTTTATTCTTATGTTCCTATGAATACTGGACATTTCTTACCAAATGGATATAGGTAACCCCTCCCCAGGACCCAGTAATCATGAGGAACCCTCCTTCTGTAACCCACAAAAGGTATAAGTACCTGGTCACAAAGTTGAATAAACGTCCCTGTTACTTGGTGCAACTTACCAGATCTGAACGGTTGTACACCTTTCTAGGTCTCAGCCGCTAAACTCTTGAACCAATAAAAAAATCTGAGTTTGGTACGTCAACATCCCTTAGGTCTTCTATTCTTAGAAACTCATATTAAAATGATACTAACCATCTCTTTCATCCTGCAGAAAAGTTCGTGTTCGACAGCTCGTCTAGCTTGGAAGATGCTGAAGTTGTCCTCCAACCACACTCAACCCCAGTTAAAACGTCAGCGGTCCAGGCTATAAATGCCAATAAGGAAGTGGAGGTTGCTCTGATGCCAGACCACCAAGCAGTTGAGATTTCCGACACAACGGATAATCAATTGCCCAGAACTACCGTTGGTAGGGGAAAGAAAAATAAGATGATCCGTGGCCGATCTCGAGCCCAACCTTCCTCTGCCGCTTCTGAGCATGAGGTCTCCATTTCTGACCCATGACCTACGTCTCCTCCACCTCTAAAACACCACCGTGCTCAAGGAGCACCAAGCTCAACTTCTCAACCCTTATCCAACGGCCTCCTGAATTGTGACAACATGGATAAGTTTCAACCCTTCATGCAAGGTCAGATACTGATGCCGGACAAGAAATTCTTGGCAAACCTCAACATCCCCGATCAGGTGGCCTTGATGTCAGAGAACTTCACGTAGGTAAATATCTTCATTGGTATGCCTATACTGAATTCATATGTTTTTACCTTAGAAACTTTTAACTTATGTCTATTTGAACGCAGCTGGAACCCATCATTGCCTCTATCTCCACCCATATATAAGCCGTCAATAGCGAAGAGATGTCGCTAGATAAATGGAAGAAGACTGATAGCAAGCTAGCACAGTAGTCCAACAAGCATACTGAGTAGTTTTCTTTGAATCAAGGCAAGCTGGATGAGGTTCGGTGATATATAACATCTCGCGAAGAGGAATTGAATGCCCTGCGATGCCAACTGGAGATGGAGAACTCCAAGGTTACCTTAACCGAAACCAAACTCCACAGAAATAATGAGTGTCACCAATATGATCTTGAAGACCTTCAAGTCTAGCTACAAAGTAGAGAAAGGGAAGCTCATGCTTAGGGAGTTGAAGAGGACCGTACTCGCGGAGTCGACGAAGGTCATGCCCGAGGAGTTTAAGAAGGTTGTTGTACTTTCCTGAAGAGTTTAATAGGTCGGCTGTTCCTGGATGCGTACATGATTAGTCTAACAACTACCTACCTCCAAACCACCGCCTTCCTTCAAAAGGTGAGAAAAGGTGACAAGTTGTACTTCAGGACTACTATTGAGCGAGCTAAAGAATAGATTCAAGGTGTCGCCCTAAACTTTCAAGTGGATCTAGTGAAAGCTCAGAAGGACCCTCCTCCGTATGAATTTTGGAAGAGCGACATCAACCAGCCCAAGAAAGCGGTTTGGTGGAATAAGTGTGTGGCTCAGGCAATTATCTCAGCCCAACTAAGCTCCGAGCTCGATGTTCCCTTGGATGAGTTCGTTCCTCAAGTCCCCAAGCTACACCTTAATTTGTAGATTCAAATTTGCAAAAATTTGAACTCCTTTATGTGATGCATCTTTATTTGCACCGCTTAAGTATTCTTCCTATACCTTTAATAATAACTAACCTTCCACAAACATAAAATCACATTGAATGTATAAAAACTTATGATCATCAACCTTAAATTATAAAAACTTGTGACCATCGAACCCATCACAAAAAACCTGCTACCCTAAAACCCTTTATAAACTTTGTAACTTTCAACCATAGAATTATTATTCTAACTTAACATAGCTCTATCACGAATTATGCCAGACAACCATAAAACCAACTCCGATCTGAATAGGAGTTGGGTTAAAATATAAACCCTCAAACCATAAAATCACAACTCATAAAGTATCACGTAAGCATCGACACATAACCATTAACCATAAATCCTTGATGACCTGAACAAGCTCCAGCCCATAACTGTAAAACCATAAAACCATCGCCGACCTAAACAAGCAGCAGCCCATAAAATCACAACCCATAAACCATAAAACCATCGCCGACCTAAACAAGCGTCAGCCCATAACCATAAAACATAAAATTATAAATCATCGCAATCTAAACAAGCATCAACCCATAACCTTAAAACCATAAACCATAAAACCATCTCTGACCTAAACAAGCGTCAGCCCATAACAATAAAATAATAAAACCATAAAACTTGTCAACTCTTAGTTCCATAACCATATTCTCCATTTTACTAATCCCCTTCTGACCTAAATAAGCATCGAGCAAAGTAATATATGACCATAATTATTACCATGTCACATACCTCATTTCCATCTAAGGACAATACTTCTTCAGATGATAGATGTCACAGCTCCTAGACGCTGCCTTACCTTCATCATCTTCCAACATATATGCTCCCCCTTTCAATACCTTAGTCAGCTTGAATGGTCCTACCCAGTTAGGATCGAGTTTCCGTGTGGTATACATTGCATCAGCACACCTCCATACCAGGTCGCCAACCTGAAATTTCCTTCTCTTTACCTTCTGATTATGTGATGTCCGAATTCTTTGCTTGTTCCATTCAACCCTTGTTGCCACCTTATCCCTTATCTCATCAATTACCTCCAAAGCTCCTCTTGCCAATATTTCATTTTCTTTTGGGTCAAAAGTAACTAGGTGATGTGATCTCCGTGATATGTCTACTGGAATGACAGTTTCCATACTGTAACTAGGCTAAAAGGTGACTCCCCTCTACTATTTCGTGGCATTGTTCGATAAGCCCATATAATTGATAACAGATCTTCAAGAAATAATCCTCCTATTTTCTCCAGCCTCAACTTTATTCCCTGCACTATAATCCTATTAGTAACCTCAACATGTCCATTAGCCTGAGGATATGCCACTAAAATGAATCTATGCTTCATCCCTATTGTCTTGCACTATTCCTTCATCATGCTCCCATTAAAATTGCAAGCCATTATCCGAGACTAGCACTCGCAGCACGCCATACCTACAAAAAATACTGTTAAAGATAAAATCCATCATCTCTGCTAAGCTATGTTGGTCACAGCCTCAGCCTCCATCCGCTTTGTGAAGTAGTCCACCGCGACCACCAGGTACATCTTCTTGCATGGTGTTCTTGGCAACGGTCCTACGATATCAATCCCCCATTGTGCGAAAGAGCAAGACGAGCTCATCACCATCATATTCTTTGTTGGTACATGGATTATCGGTGCATGTATCTGACATTTCTTGGAGGTCATCATGATATCGCCTACCATCCCCTTCATTTCTGGACAAAGGAATTCGACTCGTAAGGCCATTCTGACCAATGACCTTCTCCTTGCATGATCATCATAGTATCCTTCATGGATTTCTCGCAAAACTTATAACTCTTCTTCCAATGATAAACACTTCAGATATGACCCAAAGTGTGACCTCTTGTACAAGTGCCCATTCATTAAGTAGAATCGAGCTGCTATCCTGGCCTCCTTAGTGGATAATTACGTATTATCCTCGGGTGCTTTTTTAAAGACCTTCTAGTTTGGTGCTTGCCAATCTTCCCTTTTCTCTATCTCCATTACCTTACCTCCTTGACCCAAACTACTATTAGGTAGTTCCATCAAAGTAACAGTCCTTGTGCTATAATCCCCCAAGGCTCATGCCATTTTGGCGAGCTAATCTGCCCTTATATTTTTAGCTTGCAGTATATGTTCTAATTTGAATTCCTTGAGTTGAGCCACCCCTTGCTTAAGTTTCCCTGAATACTCTTGCATGTGTTCTTCTCGTGCCTCAAAAGACCTGTCACACTAGCGAGCTAATGGCTAGAACTCTGTATATGCTTTTAACCTCCTTACCCTCAGATCACTTGCCATTTTAATCCCTTCCAGTAATGCCTCATATTCATCCTCATTGTTTGAAGCTTTGAACCCCAACTTCACCGCAAATTCAAAATTTTCCCCTTCTTGTCTAGTTAAAATAACTCCTAGCTCCGCCACTTACGATGGTCGACCCATCCACTTGCAATAACCATGCCTTCTGTTCATCTTCTTCTTCTTAAGAGCATGTCATCTCCTACAGGAAATCATGTAATACTTGTGCCTTAATGTTGTCCTTGGATCATACACCACGTCATGTTCACTGAGCTTTACTGCCCACTTTACCAATCTCTTGGATACGTTTAGATTTCTTAGTACCTTCTTAAGTGCCAGACTGGTCTTCACCTTAATCTGATGACTCAAAAATAAGGTCGCAGCTTCCTCGCCGTATAGATCAATGAAAATACTCCTTCCTCCAACTCCGAATAATTCTGCGTAGCGCCTCTCAACATCCTTCTTATGTAGAAAATAGGTCTCTGACAACCGGCCTCCTATCTATAAATATTGAGCTTACTGTGACCTCCTTGTCTGATATGTAGAGGATCATATCCTCTCTTGGCATGGGCTTCGTCAATAGTGGAATTTCATCTAAGTACTTATTTATTTGCAAAGGCCTCTTTTGCTTCCTCTATCCATTCAAACTTAGACCCCTTACTCAAAGTCTTGAAAAAGGGAAAACCATTATCGGCTGAGCCCTGTTATGCGACCTGTTATACCTGCACAGTTCACGGGTGAGGCATCTCCATCACAACCTTCACCTTCTTTGAATTCACCTCAATGCCTCTTTCTGTCACCATGTATCGTGGAAACTTCCCCGATCGGACCTCAAAGGAACATTTTTTTGGATTTAGCTTCATCCCATATTGCCTCAATAAGGTAATATGCCTTCTTCAAATCCTCCACGTGGGACTCCACCTTCTTACTATTCACCAACATGTCATCCACATAGACCTCCATGATCGATCCCAACAGATCCTTAAACATCTTGTCCACCAACCTTTGGTAGGTCGCCTCTGCATTCTTTTAACCCAAATGGCGTGGACACAAAATAATATGTACCCGTTCAGGTGACAAAACTCACCTTAGGTTGATCTTCCTTGTCTAATGAGATCTGATGGTAACCTAAGATGCATCCATCATGCTCAGCAGCTCGCACCCCGAAGTTGAATCCACCAGCTGGTCAATACGTGGCAGTGGGTAATGATCCTTTGGATAGGCCCTGTTCAGCTCGCAAAAATCGACACACATCCTCCAGTTACTTCACGGCTTTGGCACCATAACCACGTTGGATAAATACTCTAGGAGTTGGATCTCCCGGATATGACCTGCGTTTAGTAGCTTCTGCATCTCCTCCTCTATCACCTTATCTAACTTTGCCCCAAAATATCTCCTTTACTGTCGTACATGTCTCCCATCTGGATCTGCATTTAGATGATGTTGTGAAACCTCAAGAGCTACCCTTGGTGACTCACCATCTCAAAAAGTGAATATATCTCGGAATCCCTACAACAAATCGATGAGCTCCACCATTATACCATCTGACAATTGGCTACATATTAGGTTGTATACCTCTGCTTGCCATCTTCTAGCTCGATCTCCATAAGTTTCTCATGAAGTCGGATAGAGTTATCGTCCTCCCTCAATGTTTTAGCACTCAATATCCCCTTCTGTATCTCACTGCTCCGCTATCATTTCCATTCATTCAATATTTTCCTTACGGTCTTTGATAGCAAGATAGCACGACCTGCTGATCAGATATCACCTCGTTGACCTTATCACTTGCGGGATATTTTACGGTCATGTGGTATGTGGATGTGACCGCTTGAAACTCATTGAGTGCAGGTCATCCCAGTATGATGTTGTAGGCTGAGTTAGCTTTGATTATTAGGAACTTTATCTTCTTCTCCACTAACACCCTTCCTACATCATATACAAACACCTCTGCCCGGATCACTAGCGTATCGTTATGATCGACCTGCAATCCTCACCTTTATCCTGGGTTAAAGCAAATGACTAGTCTTGCAAGTTGGGGTCGCCTAATAATAGTAGCGACCTCATAAGGTTTAGGGCGAGCTGCCTAATTCGAACATTCCGTACCTAATTTTAAAATAAGTATGTCAAAGCTTATAAGTTCGCACGCAAGAACACGAGTTCGCTTGTAGTTTGGTAAGTTTAAACCGAGTCAAATCTGGAGGAACTAATAATCGGAATCTTGGATGTTTGTTTAATCATAATTTCACACACGAACAAGTATAATTGCGGTTTTTGATTTTATAAACTATGAATCGAAAAGCAGAACAAGTTATTGAGAACTAATTAATTAAACTAATTAAACTAAACTAATTAATAAACTAGAATTTAAAAGCTAAATGAACTAAGAATTATCAACTAGAGTTTTAGAAATGGAAGAGAAATTAAAAAACGTGAACAAACTACTATTATAATTACCAAGCAGAAATAAATGAAACAAAATTGAAAGAGAAAAGATTACGATCTATATTTACTACTAAATTCAAAGTAATCAAGCATCAAATAGTTCAAGATCCGAAAAGAAGGACAAATTACCTAAAATCTAATTAAGAAGAACTGATCTAGAAAGCAACTAAAAGGTTTAGAGTACTTATGATTATCTAGAAAGTAATAAATATCCAGCTATTCTGGAGAAGGAAGGGAGATCTCAATCGAAGACGAATCATAAATCGAAGGAATGGAGCGTAAGAACTTGTGATGTTGGATCTTCTCTCTTGATCTTGTATCTATGTAACGGAAGATAGAATCGGGCTCTCTCTGTGTCTCGAAACCTTAAGAATATGTAAAGTGTAACCCTTGTTGAATTATTTAAGGGTATATATAGGTTTCCAAAACTTAGAATAGAAGTTTCCTTAAAAATCCCGATCCTGGGCCCGTTAGCGGTAGAGGCTACCGCTAAAGCTACCGTTAACCTATCGCTGAAATTTTGTGTCTGTCTTTAATGGTGGAGCTAATGGAAAGGCTACCATTAAGCTTACCGTTAACACCTCTCTGAAGCCTCCTAACGGTAGAGCTAACGGTAAGGCTACCATTAAGTACCTTTAACACCTCTCTGAAAGTCTCTGTTGTCACTTAGCGGTTCGACTAACGGTAAGAGCTACCATAAAGACACCGCTAACCCATTCTGGGAGCTCTCTATCGCCCCTTAACGTTTGATATAGCGGTAGGGGGAAGGGCTTAGCGGTAGCTTAGCGGTAGGAGCTACCTCTAAGTAGATAAATCTACTACTTCTTCGTCGAATCGCTCGCTCTCGTCTCTCGGTTCTTACAACAGTTTTCAAGCTTCATCTATTTAGTTCTGAGCTTCCTCGGTTAATTAGTTGTATGGGGAAAAACAAAGAATAATCACCCAATTGAATCAATTACGATCAAAACACGGTAAAATAAGTCGGAGATACATAAATATGAAAATATGCTCAATCTATCCAACCTATACTAATACTAATAACAAATCTAACTAAAGCACTACCTAAATATATACAAAAATCAAGACAAATGCATGTTAATCAACTAACCCACGCTTTATTGGTTTGTTCGTCCTCGAACAAACAATAATTTCAAAGAATGATAGGTATAAAAATAAGTTCAAGCAAATAGTCGTGTCGTGCTACATAGATAATTGAAAATATAGATTATTGCAACGCAATCTCAAACGCTAGACCTTTATTATATTGTCGCTCCAAAAACAAAATCATGCATCCTCACAAAGGGTAATATATATGTGTGTGCTCAAAAGCACTCAAGTATTCTTTTTAATGGGACGTGTATACGCTAGAATCACCAAAATACATGCAAAATAAACAAGAACTGAATATCAAGAACTTCTCTATCGCATAATAAGTGTGTAACTAACAAAGAATTGAAAAAGGTCTTTACGGGTTGTAATGTAGGCTCTCTTGGACGGGTATGGAATATATAAGTCATGTGGATAACTCACGATCTAACGTGATCAATAAACCACCTAACTATTCTAATCACGAAGCAATGTGCTTCACCTCATCCAAACGAAACCTCACTTAACTCTCAAAATGTAGCCTTTAAACTTAAGCTATTTCTCAACTCGAAACCCAAAACCGACTTCTGAACAAACCACTTACACAATCTAGAAGCTCATGATACTCTTCTGCTTTAAACTCAACTCTTGCCTCTTAAACATTAGGCGTCATAAGAAAATCAACTATACTAAACATAAGCCTTTATAAGCATAGGCAACAACTCAACAAGATTCACCCTCCTCTTTATTCTTTTCTTTTTTTTTTTAAGGATGGTGATCCTTAACACTTATTACAATCTTTTCATAAATTACTGATCACAAAACCAAAACACGAATAACCAACTAAAATAACTAACTCTTACCCCACGCTATTAATGACGTAGGAGTTAACTCATAAACACGCATGGCTATAGGAAATGGATATTTGTCTACGAGAGACTCATTCGGAATTTATAGTGGCTAATATATCTGGATTTGGCTGGAATAAGGGTAATTTATGTGCCTAGTCGTCATATTCAAAGCTAACTACACACTGCGATTTCAAAGAGATCTCAAAACAGAACTCACTCAAATACATGCAAAGATGATAAACACTCAAGCTACTCACTGGCTTTTGCATGAAGAGATTTTGAATTGACGCTGACTTTAAGGTTTTGCGAAACCATTTGCGTCCAAGTACCATTTCAATATATATATATATATATATATATATATATATATATATATATATATATATATATATATATATATATATATATATATATATATATATATATATATAATATTTTGGAAATTTTATATGCACTTATACATGCTCAAAGACAAGAACCTCAAATCACACATAGTTAACTTTGACAGGATAAACCAGACAAACACAATTAAGAGCAAGAATAGAAATTAATCATGTTTAATTACTAGCTATTACAAACCACGAATACACATTGCACAATTATAGAATATAAATCATCACTCGACCATGCTCCCCCTCCCTAGAATCTGGCAATTTCCGAATTGCCATAAGTACATATAAATATCAAATCAGAAGAGGAAAGGAATAAAAAAACGTCTCTGGAGATTAAATATTTGAGCCACTCCGCATAGAATTGTGCAATCATCCAATCGTCCCGAATCGCGTGATTTTGATTGTCCTGATTAAAAACTACAAAAACAAACAAACAAACAAAATAGAAAACAAACTAACTACTCCCTCCGTCCCAAAAAGATAGTCCACTATTCCATTTTCGTCTGTCCCACAAAGATAGTCCAGTTAGCATATTTAACATATTATTAAATTTTCATTTCCACACATACCCTTAATTAATATTATTGAAATACTGGTTTTCTACCTCAAAAATTGAAAATTGATGATTACAATGCATAATCTTACTATTCCAGTAATAAATATACTAATTCCAACACTGGTTTTTATGAGTATTAATTGACATTAATAAATTCAAGAAGGGCATAATTGGAAAACACTAACAAAATTAATGACTTAACTATATAAACTACCAATTTCTTAATTTGTGTGAAATCAACCGTAGGACCATCAAATTGGGACGGAGAGAGTAATATTTTTGGATTTTCTTGATTTTTTTGATTTTTTTATATATATTTTTAAAGATAAAAAAAGCAATAAAAGATACAACAACATCCATCAAGCTCGCCTAACTCAAGTGCCCGGTGGCACGTCATCAAAGGGGCTCTGGTACGGAATGATTTCCATCGGATCAGGAGGAGGAGCAGCTGGCTAACGAACCATCATATACATCCAAAATTGGGCAAAATTCGTCGTCAAGGCCATCAAGAGCTCGTTGTTCCTGTCTCCCAACTCACGAGCGTAGCGAGCATCCTGCCTAGCCGAACGAGCATCATCCTCCAGGATAGATAGTCTATCATATACATTCCTCTTGAATCCCGCATGATCGGCCAAATAAGCATCGAACTCGGCCTTCCCTGGATGTGATGACTCGGCTTCTCCCTCAGCATCAGACTTATCAGAGGTCCCAGTGGCAGTCCTGGTAGCCTCGTCTATCCAAGCATGGCTACTGTCATCATCCTCCCGATTGCGTGCTATGAATTCCCACAATTTCTCTACTGGCTTCGAAATCCCGTTAGTGCGCCTTGGAATACGCAGTATCCTCGTCGCTAAGACCAACGGCTGATGATCAAAGCTGACGTTGTCCTTATTCAGCACATAACCACACATCTTAGCTAGCCCGATGATGAAAACCCCATGGGAAAGTGGAACGGGCCTCTCTCTACCCATTTTCTGGACGTTCCTGATGCTGCGTAGAAGGAGGGGATAAATCTGAACTGGCTTCCCCCTTTTCATGCACCACATGGTACTTGTTCATGAGTGTCGGCTCTTCCTTTTCGAGCATGCATCTCGAGAAGAAGCGGTAGGCCGCATAGAGTGTGTTGTCTTGCAAAAGCGTGAGAGGGTATTGATTCGTCGCCTCCACACCTTGGAGCTTAGTCTCCTTCCAAAAATCTCATTCATTATATTCCCCATCGTGTTCATCCAGAATCATCCTCCACTCAATATAGAAATACACCTCAATCGCCTCAGCATTGAAAACCTGTTCCTTACTCCCAAAATGACACATCAATGAGTTGTCGGCCAATATCTGCTAAGATGTGTAAAATTCGAGCATCAATTGATCGTGGGCCTTAACTCGGATTCGAGCCCATTAAACATAGTCGAGGGCTCGGATATACTGCACGAACCGCTCGGCGAAAGGGTCATTGCTTGTGGCCAAGCTAAGCCAGTGGTCGATGTCAATAACCATCGGCCGAACAATCTGTCGAGATTTTAATGATATATACAAATTGAACTCGGAATCGTAGACATTGGATTTGGCCCCCACACTCTTCTCCACGTTCTTGCGTTCTTTGGAGGATTGAGGCTTTGACATACTATCTGAATCGAAGAAATACAATTTGTCGGATTGAGGCTCAAAGTCGAAGTTCACCGGATTGTGACCGAGTAATAGTTACATGACTCCGGCTAGAATTGGGTCGGAATGCGACCTCGGTTGGCGGGGAAGGAGAAGAAAAATCAAATGGGCTAACGGTGGGTACTAGTGGTAGGCTCAGCCGTTAATGCTACTGATTAGCACGGATTTGTATTGAATTTTATTAGTATTTTAGTTTATTTTTCTTATTTTTTTTGGTATAAGTTGGACGATTTTAGCTTAATCTCGTATTTTTATAATTCCAGCTTATTTTACCGCATTTTGATCGTAATTGATGCAAGTAGGTGATATTTCGTTGTTTTTCACCTTACAGCTAAGTAACCGGAAGATTTCAACGCGTAATAGACGAGGTACGATATTCAAGTATATATATTATATATAAATGTATATGTGATATG
>BMAC01000364.1:810314-821625 GCA_014905375.1 Phtheirospermum japonicum
GTGGTTCAAGCTCCGATTTTCTCGACCAAGATCAACCATCCATAGTCCGAAATTACAGCAATCGTTCAGCACTTTTTAGACATTAATAAGTTCTCTAAACTTTAGTTATTTCTTTTAGATTAATTCTTAGTTAATTTATGTTTTTAAGTATTTATTGCTTTCCGTTTGATAATTAGAATCGTTTGAACCATTGAATCGCTGAAGCTTTGAACCTTAGATTTCATTTTTAATAATTAATTAGTTGTTGCGTTTTACCTTCGTTCATGCTTGGTGATGAGATTGTTCATGCTTAGTTCATTTATTGCTTATGCTTGGTTAATTAGWTTATGATATGCAATTGCTTGGGAATTTTAGAATTAATTTTGTTCTTGAGAATTCATATGCTTGATAGTCGTAATCGTAGTTCAATCCATGCTAGTTAATTATAGTTGGTTAATTAGTTTAATTTAATTAGTTCAAGATAGTTAGTTTTTGCTTTTTAATCTCGTAGTTATAATTTTCAAAAAACAAATTTATGCAAGTTCTCGTGTTAAACATTGTGATTAAACAAACATTAAAAATTCCGAACGTTAGTCCTTGAGAGACGACTCGAGTTAAGCTTGTCAAACCTACACGCGATCCCGTTATTTTGCAGGCGAGCTATTAGATTTCTTACAATTATTTATATAGTAGGCACACACAAAAGCTCGAATCAGCTACCGCTAACCAGAAATTAGACGAACACCTTGCGTGCATAAATCAAACCAATAAAAAAAACCAACCCGATTCCAAACCAACCCTGCAATCTCAACCCAAACAGTTCCAAATCGATTTCAAAGGCAAGCCACGCTTACCCATTTGCCGAGAAGAGGTCCGTCATCTTGATCCTTGGTTTCTGTGGTTAAATTCAGCCAGAATGCGGTTAAGACGTGTCGCCTATCTATTTAAAGAGTTCTCAACTCGTCTGGATGCGACGGGTTACAATTTGTGGCCGGTGGGTGTTAGATTGTGATGAGTTATGAATTGTGAAATTTTTGTGCTTCTCTGGTTCGTACGTTAGCGGTAGGGTTTTGGAAAGTAAACAAAAGCCTAGATTTTCAATATATATAGTTTCTACCTTGGGTCGGGCTTTTAACGCGTTAGCGGTAGTTTAGCGTTAAGGGATAACCGCTAACCCTACCGCTAAGTAGGGTCTAAGTAGGGTCTGAATGTTGCTAACGGTAGCAGCTACCGTTAGGCTACCATTAAGTGCTTATAATTGGAAAACTCACGAAAACATTAAATTGTTGGAGCCTAAAATAATAAGAATATCAATTCGTACGAACATAGAATATTAAACATAGAAATTCGTGAGCACAAAATAACAATCATAAATAAAAATCTAAAATAATCAAAACAACAATTCAGAAAGTCAAAAATATCAAAGAACTAAGGAAACCAAGTAGAACTATCTATACTAGACATCATAGGAATTCACGGAACTAGGGATCAAGGGTGATTTAGGTCCATAAAGTAGATTGTTAAGCCTTTCGACCTCCTCAGTAAGCTCCTGTTTTTCGCCTCCGCCAAATATTCCTCCAACTTTGCGATGTTAAAAACATGAGTCTCTTCATTGAGCAGAAGCTCGTGATTTTCAGGTGTTAATTCCCAAATTATCTCTCTAGCCTCGTACAATTCGCTGTGAAGCACATCCAATGCCTCTTCATGTTCTTCACTTCTCACCATTCCATGCTCGATGATTAAAAACGGTTGCCGGTAGGTGGTTGGGTTTCCGTCATCTTCGTCAACAAGGTTGATGGTGGAAATCGGTGGTCGAGAAACGATTAAAATGTGGCAAGAGCTTGAAGAATTTTTTAAGAATAACATGCTCAAGGAGGGTTTATATAAGATTTAAGAGCAGGAGTCCAAGATTTGTCTTAACCTAAAAAGGTAGGATTCTACAAACTTACCTAATAAAATCAAAGTTCACAAAAGGAAATAGGTCAAGACTCCATAATTGAACACAATTTTACCTCAACACCTACCATAACAGTACTTAACTAGTAGAGATAGGTTTCCAAAATATGCATCCCAGAGCTCCCCTAAAATCCGCAGGTTTATTCACGCTAGCAGTTGGTTAGCGGTAGGGGCTACCTCTAAACGCCTCTGAAAGTAGCTAGCAGTCCTAGATAACGGTGAGTCTGCGTCGTAAGGACCTGGAAAAATACGCTAGCGGTAGCTTTAGCGGTGGAGGCTACCACTAATCTACCGTAAAAACCTCTCTGTCCGTGGCTAGCAGTTGAAGCTACCGCTAAGCGACCATTAGAACTCTCTGTTTGCGGCTAGCGGTGGTCTGGCGGTTGATTTTCATCGTTAAACCTGAGCAGCTTGCTAACGGTAGGTGCTACCGTTAACCTACTGCTAGGTGTCCGAATTTGGCAAATTCACCTCATTTTTCTACACATCAACACACGCATCAATGTACCACAGAAAATAACTCAACTAAATAAAATATTTACAGAAAAATAAAAGAAAGAAAAATCATAAGGAAAGGAAAAATAAAAAGAAAACAAACGCTGAGTTGCCTCCCAAGAAGCGCATCTTTTAACGTCGCTTGCTCGACGGGGGTGGTAGCGATCAATTTTTCAGCCTAAGGTTGATCTCCTAACTCCACCACTTCACGATCTTGACTCGTCGGCATCCCATCATGATAAATTTTAATTATGTGCCTGTTGACTTAAAAAGTTGAATCCTTACTCTCATTATACAAAGTGACCGCTACAAACTCATTTATCTCTTTAATCAAAAACGGTCCACTCCACCTTGATTTGATCTTGCCTGGAAAAAACTTAAGTCTAGAATTATAAAGCAGAGCTAATTTACCAACCTCCAGTTGCTTATCGATAATTCTCTTGTCGTGACGCTCTTTAATCTTCTTCTTTTACATCCACGCTCTGTCATACGCCTCATCCCTGATCTCTTCGAATTTAGTCAACTCTAGCTTCCTATAATCACTAGCTTCATTGTAATTCATGTTCAACGTACGAATAGCCTAACTCGCTCTATGCTCTAACTCCACTAGAAAATGACACGCTTTCCCATAACAAGCCGGAAATGACTCATACCTAGCACCGTTTTGTATGTTATCCTATAAGCCCACAATGCATCAATAAGCTTCGTTGCCCAATCCTTCCTATTTGGCCTCACTGTCTTCTCGAGTATGGCTTTCAACTGACGATTACTGGTCTTGACTTGTCCCGAAGTGTGTGGGTGATATGGAGTGGCCACCTTATGCCGAACCCCATACTTAGACATCAATTTTTTAAAAGCTCGGTTACAGAAGTGACTGCCTCCATCTTTGATTATCGTTTTGGGGAATCCAAATCTACTGAAGACATTTTCTTGCAAGAACTTAAGTACTACCTCAGGATTCGTCTTGCGCGTGGGAATCGCTTCCACCCACTTGGACACGTAGTCAACCCCAACCAGTATATAATAAAATTCGCCACTCTTGGGAAATGGTCCCATGAAGTCTATGCCCCAAATGTCAAAAATCTCCAACACTTGATTAGGCACTAATGACATCTCATCCCTCTTAACAATGTTTTTGGTTCGCTGGCAATTATCATAAGTCTTACAATACTCGTGCGCTTCAGCAAATAAGGTTGGCCAATAGAACCCGGTTTGAAGAACTTTAAACGCTGTCTTCTGAGATCTAAAGTGCCCTCCAAGATCATGGCGAAAATGCAATATACTCGTCTTCTCCTCATCAGATACACATCTTTTTCTCAACCCATCCTTGCATCTTTTGAAAACGTATGGATCATCCCAAATGTAACTCATGTATTTATGTATAAACCTCTTCCGCTCTTGGTAGGATAAATGGTTAGGCAAAATTTTACATGCGAAATAATTTACTACATCAGAATACCAAGGAGTATCAATATTTTCAAGAACATAAGCATTCTCATAAGGAAAAAGATCATCAATCATAACATGCTCATTCAAATCATTCTCTATCACCATCCTAGATAAATGATCAGCTACAACATTCTCATTACCACGCCTATCTCTAATCTCAACATCAAATTCTTGTAACAACAAAGTCCATCGAATAAGACATGGTTTACTTTGAGGATTAGCAAACAAATGACGCAACGCAGCATGATCAGTATGAACAATCACTTTCGCTCCTACAATATAAGATCTAAATTTGTCCAGCAAAAACACAACGGCTAGAAGTTCTTTATCAGTAGTGGTGTAATTACGTTGGGCATCATTCAACATATAACTAGCATAATATATCACCTTAAGCAATTTATTTCCACAAGTTTCCCCAAAATGGCCCCCACTGCTTCATTAGACGCATCACACATAATTTCAAATGGTAGAGTCCAATCAGAGGCAACAACAAAAGGTGCTGACGTAAGCTTATCTTTAAGTAAAGTAAACGCATTCATGAGTATCATCAAACACAAAAGGAGCATCAAGAGTTAACAATTTACATAAAGGGCGACTAATTTTAGAAAAATCTTTAATAAGTCGCCTATAGAAGCCCGCATGACCAAGAAAACTTCTAACACCCTTAACATCACAAGGGGGAGGGAGGGTCTCAATCACATCAATTTTAGACTTATCTACTTCTAACCCCTTTTTAGACACAATATGACCCAACACAGTACCGCTTTTGACCATAAAATGGGATTTCCTCCAACTCAAAGTAAGACTTTTATCAATACAACGCTCTAACACCTAGATAAATTAGACAAGCAATTATCAAAAGATTAACCAAAAACTGAAAAATCATCCATAAATACCTTAAGGAAATCGTCAATGAGGTCGGTGAAAATGGAAAGCATACATATCTAGAATGTTGCTGGGGCGTTGCATAGGCCAAACGGCATCCTCCGGAAAGCAAACGTGCCAAAAAGGCACGTAAACGTCGTCTTGCTCTGGCCCTCCGGGGCGATAGCCACTTGATAATAGCCTGAAAGGCCATCCAAGAAGCAATAAAACCCATGTCCATCAAGCTTATCAAGGAGTTGGTCAATAATGGCAGTGGGAAGTGATCTTTTCAGGTGGCCGCATTAAGCTTTCTTTAATCGATACACATGCACCACCCAGTCATAAGTCATGTCGAGACTATCTCGCCTTTCTCGTTTTCGATTATGGTGATACCTCCCTTCTTCGGGACCGCATGAACTGGACTCACCCATTTGTTGCTGGCGATAGGAGAAATAATCCCCTCTCATATTAACTTCAAAATCTCCTTCTTGACCACCTCATATAGCATTGGAGTCAATCTTCTTTGGTCGTGTCTTACCATCCTCACATCAGGTTCGAGCTCGATTCGGTGCATACAAGTAACGGGACTTATCCCTTTGATGTGGCTGATCCTCCATCCTATAGCTTCTTTGTACTTACTCAACACCAAAATCAGCTCCTTTTCCTCATCTTCCGTCAATGCTGAAAATATGATGACGGGTTTTGTTTCATTGGGCACGAGGAAGATGTACTTCAAATGACTAGGTAGTGGTTTCAACTCCAGTTTTGGCTCGAGCTCAGGTGTGTTAGACATCTTGCACAACTCAAAATCAATTTCTTCAAGGCCAGCTTCATTTTCACAAAAATCAATCCCAAGTAATTCAGCTACCTCCTCCCCACTCAAAAATTCCTCGTCGTCCTTGACGTCTGACGCGTCTAAAATAGTGATGCCTTTAAGCTCATGGACGTAAGAAACAGTTAGATCAACAAAAGAACACTCATCTCGCATGAACGATGAATGAGTATTATAGATATCCTTGAGTGAAAATGTTACTGATTCGCCAAAAACTGACATCGTCATTCTTTCCTTAATCACGTCGATCAATGTATGAGAAGTGGACATAAATGGACGACCCAGCAATATAGTATGTTCCTTGCTCTCACTCGTCACCTCACCAACATCCAGAATAATAAAATCAACCAGAACTATCAACTCACGAATTTGTACCAAAACATCTTCAACAATACCTAAAGGGTACCTAATTGTTCGGTCTGCCAATTGGAGTCGCATGGTGGTAGGCTTCATGGTTCCAAGATCGAATTCCCTATAGAGAGAGTATGGCATCAAATTAATGTCGACGTCATGATCAAGCATTACTCACGCTGTCTGCCCATTCCCGAGCGATATAGTGATGCAGAAACTCCCGGGATCTTTTTCCTTTGGAGGCAATGGCTTCTTACAAATTGCACTAACCTCTTTCGCCAACTCCACTCGCTGGTTAGCCGCCGAATGCCTATCTCTCAAAGCGAGCTCTTTGAAAAACTTCACATATGTTGGCATTGTCTTAATCATATCCAAAAGAGGAAGGTTAATATTCACATTCTTCAGCAAATTATAAAGCTCCATGAATTTTTTATTTTCTTTGGTTGGACATAGGTGACTGGAAAAGAAACCTGATCGCGAATCGTGGTTGTTGGCTGTGCTGGTTGCGTCTTCGAGGACTGACTGGGATCATCAATTGGCGTCTGAGTAAGGGCTTGATTCGGGATTGTCCCCTTAATGGATCCCAAAATATAGCAATTTGGTGACTTATGTATTTGGTCCACCGGTTTGGTTGTGCCTTCTTTCTGTGGGACCGGCATCGGAACTGTGGTCACCTCCTCTTCTTCCTCCTCTTGCTTGACTACACCATTATCAATCTTCTTCCCATTTCAAAGGACATGAACAGCTAAGGCCTTCTCTGGTTGACTTGGAAGTTTGTCCTTCTCGTTCAACAATATTTCCATAGAAGCTGTCATTTGACCCATCTTCATCTCCATATTCTTCATATTCTTAGAAAGGTCATTTACCTATACAGGCGACGTCTCCATATTCTTCACAGTCTTAGAAAGGTCATTTACCTGCACTGTCAATTGCGCAAGTCCATCCCGATCACGAATGGTCTCAGCTACTTTATTTTGCTGCCACACCAATAATTGATCGCCTGGTTTAACTGGCATAGGTCCTTGCCTCTTCGTAGGATATTTGATTAGCGGGGGTGTGGGCAGGTACTATGGATCGGTTTGTGGAGGCATCGGCACATGATTTGGGTTTCCAGGACCAAACTTGAAATTCGGGTGATCACGCCACCCTGGATTGTAAGTGTTCGAGTAGGGATTATAGTCCTTCGTAAACTTCTGCTCGGAATTAGGAGGATGGTTATGATAATTCGGGATAGCATTGACTTCGTAAACTCCTCTTCGTCAAACGTCACCGTGCATACATTTGTCACATGCCATGGTACTCCACAACGACCACATACTTCAATGGTCTTTTTCAAAGAAGCTTGACTTTCTAGCTTGGCTTTCAGGACCGCCACCTCTTTGGCTAATTCCTCGAACCTCTTGTCGTCTTCCTTTTTAGTTACAGAAATTTTATTTACTTTAAGTTATCGAGGCCGAGAATTTGTTTGCCTGGATTTTTTGCTCATCTTCTCTAGCATTCTCTTGGCGTCTGAAGCTGTCAAATCCCCAAAATCTCCTCCGGACGCTGTCTCAACCTGACTCTTGCATATCGATGATAACCTTTCATAGAATTAATAATTCACCACATCAGGGGAATTGTTTTGATGTGGTTCTTATAGCGCTCCCATGCTTCGTGGAATAACTCACTATCTTGCTGATCAAAGTTAGCGATTTGCCTTCTAAGTTGCCCTGTCATCTGGGCTGAATAAAACTGGTTCATGAATTTCTCATAAACCATATCCCATTCTGTCAGTGATCTCGGCTCTAGAGAAAGAAGCTAAGACTTAGCTTTATCTTTCAGGCTGCTCGGGAAACATTTCATTTGCAAATCTTCAAGACAAAGTCCCATGGGTGGGATTCCACTAACTACGGTATAAAATTCCCAAATAAATTCTACCGGGCCTTAGCATGACCATGAAAACTCGGAGGCTTATTAGCAGCCCGTCCCAACACGATAGCCGAACTGTAAGGTCCAACCTGTGGGCATGCCAAATCGCGCTGACGAGGCTCTCGTGCGTGTTGCGGAATTCTATCTCTGTCATGAGATGTCTCATAATTTTTGACATGCACGTACCTTCATCAAAATTATTCCTTTCATAACGTTGGTTCTGTGCATCTAACCATTCATCCAAACGTCTATTTTTGGAGGGGGGGTCTTTCGTAATCGTCAGCACGTTCGTTATGATGATCATCCCTCACTCTACCTATATCAACCCAACCTCTGTTCTCTGGATTCCTGTAACGAAGTGGGTCATTATCATAATCTCCCCAATCGCTGTGCTCGTCTGATTTGGAGTGCCCGTCTACTCTGGATCGTACAATACTGGGTGCTCAGAATGAACAGATTTCCCGTGTTTCTCAGAACGAATAGATTTTCCGTGGTTCGACATTGCTGCTGGAATTTCGTCGAGGATAGGAAGGGAAATAGGCTTAGGCTTTACTTGATTGGATCGATGAACGTTGTCAATTAATGGTGCAAGCTCTGGTTTAAGTGATCGTCTACCCTGCATGCACTCAACAACAAATCAACATATCCAATGGCAAAAATTTGACCCAAGTTCAAGTATACAAATAGACGGATAAACAAAAAGTAATACGAACAAACATCTTCAAAATCTTTGCTGGTTCCCCGGCAACTGCGCTAAAATTTTGATTCGAACTTTCTGTACCTAATTTTAAAATAAGTTTGTCAAATCTTATAAGTTTGTTCGCAAGAGTACGAGTTCACTTGTAGGTTGGTAAGTTTAAACCGAGTCAAATCTCAAGGAACTAACAATCGGAATTTTGAATTGTTTAATCCCAATTTCACACACGAACAAGTACAATTGGGGTTTATGATTTTATAAACTATGAATCAAAAAGCATAACAAATTATTGAAAACTAATTAATTAAACTAATATAACTAAACTAATTAATAAACTAGAATTTAAAAGCTAAATGAATTAAGAATTATCAACTAGGGTTTTGGAAATGGAAGAAAATTTAAAGAACATGAAAAAACTACTATTATAATCACCAAGAAGAAATAAACGAGATGAAATTGAAAGAGAAAGATTACGATCTATATTAATTACTAAATTTAAAGTGCTCAAGCATCAAATAGTTTAAGATCCGAAAAGAAAGACAAATTATCTAAAATCTAGAATTAAAAAGAAATAATTTAGAAAGCAACTAAAAGGTTTAGAGTGTTAGAATAAGGTGACCAACAAGCCAACTTGTGGCTGTGGTCTGACCATTCTCTAGTAATACAGTTGGTTTTTATTCGTAATAATATCTTTTTATACATATTGGCATTCCATATCTTTTATCCCATGCTAGTTGCATAGGTATGGTCCTGATAAAGTTACTTTATTACGGTGGATTGGTCTAGCAGAACCGTGAGATAATCCAGCACGTAATGTAACTCGTCGAACTTGTTCCTAGTCAWAGGGTTACGCCATAATGAGGATACAGGCCTTTCCCGTTAAGACTTGTACTTAGTGTATGTGGACCGCGTCTCATCGGTCACGGTGTCTGGACATCGACATACATAAGTAGGTGCTCATATCTCAGTGGACTCCTCCTGGAACTCCTCAATTGAACGGAGTTTCCGAGCGTCGGAATCGAACTTTGTTGGACATGGTTCGATCCATGATGGGATTCACTGAACTACCGGCATACTTGTGGGGTCATGCACTCCTGACTGCCGTATATTTGCTGAATAGGGTTAATACCAAAGCAGTTAACTCCACTCCATATGAACTTTGGCATTCCCGAAAACCCAGTTTCAAACATATTAAGATATGGGGTTGCCCCGCTTATGTGAAGCGGTTGATGGGAGATAAATTGGATAGTCGATCCGATTTATGCTATTTTGTGGGGTATCCCCAAGATTCAATGGGATACGAATTCTACTTTGTTTCTGAAGCAAAAGTGTTTGTTTCAAGAAATGCCACTTTCCTTGAGAAGGAATTTCTATTGATAGAAAAGGCAGCATGGTAGGAACTCGAAGAAGTTCGAGAACCACAAAACGAAGTTCAAGCACATGAGAATGAACAAATTCAACAAACCACTAATATACCTCCTGAACCATCGGTGCGACGATCCGAAAGAGTTCGGAAAGTACCCGATAGATTATTCCTAGTAGATGAGGTTGATCAAGGATCCGATCCTAGAACCTACATCGAAGCTGTATCTGATACAGACCAGGGACATTGGCTGGAAGCCATGAAATCCGAAATGGGCTCCATGTACTCCAACAAGGTATGGACCTTGGTAGATCCACCCGAGGGAATCGTTCCCATAGGCTGCAAGTGGATCTATAAAAGAAAAATTGGAGTTGATGGAAAGGTAGCGACCTATAAAGCTAGACTGGTTGCGAAAGGGTATACTCAGAAGCAAGGCGTTGATTATGAGGAAACTTTTTCACCAGTCGCGATGCTTAAGTCCATTAGGATTTTGCTGGCCATTTCTGCGTATTATGACTACGAGATATGGCAAATGGATGTGAAGACCGCCTTCCTTAATGGTAACATTGAGGAAGAAATCTATATGGCGCAGCCGGAAGGCTTCATATCTACTGGAGAGGAGCAAAAGGTTTGCAAGCTCCAGCGATCCATTTATGGATTGAAACAAGCATCCCGAAGTTGGAATATCCGGTTCGACACAGTTATCAAAGAGTTTGATTTTGTAAAGAACCCGGAGGAACCTTGTGTTTACAAGAAGGTTAGTGGGAGCGCAGTGACTTTTCTAGTGCTTTACGTTGATGACATACTACTCATTGGGAATGATGTAGGGATGTTGCAATCAACCAAAGCATGGTTATCCACACGTTTCTCAATGAAGGATTTGGGCACAAGCCAAGCAACTTCCTCGATCTATCTCTATAGATTCGTATTCCTAATACGTAGGATGCCTTCGCCCATATCCTTCATTGAGAAACGTGTGGATAACCATGCTTTGGTTGATTTGCAAACATCCCTACATCATTCCCAATGAGTAGTATGTCATCAACGTAAAGCACCAGAAAAGTCACTGCGCTCCCACTGACCTTCTTGTAAACACAAGGTTCCTCCCGGGTTCTTTACAAAATCAAACTCTTTGATAACTGTATCGAACCGGATTATTCCAACTTCGGGATGCTTGTTTCAATCCATAAATGGATCGCTGGAGCTTGTCAAACCTTTTGCTCCTCTCCAGTGGATATGAAACCTTCCGGCTGCGCCATATAGATTTCTTCCTCAATGTTACCATTAAGGAAGGCGGTCTTCACATCCATTTGCCATATCTCGTAGTCATAATACGGCAGAAATGGCCAGCAAAATCCTAATGGAGCTTAAGCATCGCGGACTGGTGAAAAAGTTTCCTCATAATCAACGCCTTGGC
>BMAC01000364.1:832614-857634 GCA_014905375.1 Phtheirospermum japonicum
GGCTGGAAGCCATGAAATCCGAAATGGGCTCCATGTACTCCAACAAGGTATGGACCTTGGTAGATCCACCCGAGGGAATTGTTCCCATAGGCTGCAAGTGGATCTATAAAAGAAAAATTGGAGTTGATGGAAAGGTAGCGACCTATAAAGCTAGACTGGTTGCGAAAGGGTATACTCAGAAGCAAGGCGTTGATTATGAGGAAACTTTTTCACCAGTCGCGATGCTTAAGTCCATTAGGATTTTGCTGGCCATTTCTGCGTATTATGACTACAAAGAGGTCTCGATGAACCAATACCTCTTGTTCAATCGGGACATAGATCGCGAAGGGATCGTACTGTACATATAAGCTATATTACAAGGTTCTTGCAGGCACTTCATTTGTATCTAGGGAATTATGATGCGTAGTTGCTAGGCGCCTCTCATAATTCGTTGGGTTCTGGTTTGACCAGTGATTAAGTAAAATGAGTTTTATTTAATSAGGGACTCTAAGGGAYGAGTTCATATAARAACAATATRTTGTTCGAATCACAATGTGTTGTGAACCCASGGCTAGCTTGCACCTGAACCATTGAGGGTCACACCACGTGTTTCCTGATTATTGAAAACGACAGCTAGAAATTAATTGTTARTTTYAGCATAGTTAGRTRTCAATATGATTGAATCTAAATTTCATAATTGTGATTATGAATTGAGAAAAAATACGAGAAGGTTGTTCTGGACGTGAAAATATAATTGTTATATTTTTCGGAGTTATCATTTGTGAGAAATGATTTAATTCCAATGGGGTTTTAATCTAAAATTAAGTCGGCCCGATAAGCCTTTTAAATTTATGGGCCGGTGGTTTTTATTAAATTAAAAGTTGGTTTTTATTTTGAATTGGGCTTGTTCTTTTTAAAATATTAAAGTCTTGTTCTTTTTTTATTTAATTTGGGCCATCACCTTTTGAGCCCATTTGACTTGGGCTTCTTTAATTAAAAAATAAAAAAATAAAAAACCAGCCCAGCCCACACGGTTTTATAAAACAAAAAGGAAGAAGAAAGCTTTGTTTTAGGCAGATATACAACACAGACGGAAAAATATCTTTTGAAGAAAACCCTAGCAGCCAAAAGCCCCAGCCGTCCACCTTGGCCACCGCCGCTTGCCGCCGGCCGTCGCCACGCACCGAAAGGTTCGGTTGTTTTTCTCTGTCGTTTTCTATCTCACGACGAGTCTAGTGCGTCGTCGCGAGGGCCTCGGGATATTCGGTGTGTGATACCGATTATCGGAGGATTGCCGTCGTCGGAGACGCATCGCCACGCCACCCGCTGTGAGGCCGCCTCCTTGCCGGATTTCCAGCGCTTCACCGCAGCCCCGCCGACGCATGGCCCGCTGCCAAGACGCCAGTTCGTCGCCGTTCGTTGGAGACCCGGACGCCTACTTCGCCGGAGTCTATCCGCTTCGAAGCTGCTGCACCACTGTTGCTGCCGCCCCAGAGCCGTGAAACCGCTGCCGTTCCCCGCCAGGCTGTCATTGCCGTGAACCGACGGCAACAACTGCTGTCACGGGCGAGAGGATCAGCCCGTCGCCACACTGCTGCTTGGCCGGGCGTCTGCACCCGCTGCTCGTCGTGCCGTGAGGTACAAGCTGTGCATATATGTGTGTTATGTATTAAATATATATGTACTGTGTGTATGATATATATATATAATTATATGCATGTTGTATGTTTATGTTTTATATATATATGCAAGTACATGTCAGTATATATATGATATGTAATGAACGTATGTGCTGTAATGTGTGTGTGCTGTATTTATATGTGAGATATGGTGTGCTATGTGTGTGATATGAATTACATGCATGCTGTTTAATAAAATTATGCATGCTGTGATGTATTATGTTAATATATGTAATAGATGCATGCTATATACATATTTATGATATGCATGTGTGTGTTGCATGCATTCTGTGATTATAAATATGCATGTATATAGTATATGTGTGATGTGTTCATAATATTTATAATGCATGCTGTTATATATATAATATATATATATATATATATATAAATGGTTTATGTATATATATAATATATATAATTATAAATATATGATTAATATATAATATATGTATAATTGTTATATATATGTTAATATATTAATATATATAAATATATATAATTGTTATATATATATGTTTAATAGARATTTTCATGCTCGTTCGATTTTRAGAAAATCGAATTGTTTCTATTTATTAAAACAATTATAAACATTGTTTGAATTAATTGATTTTAACATGGACCGTCGTCAATTTGAATTCGATTCAAATTACTTTTATTTAAAAAAATTTGTTTTCCGCTGCGCGACGGTACCACCGATTCCCAACATAGAGTACTTATGATTATCTAGAAAGAAATAAATCTCCAGCTATTCTGGAGAAGGAAGGGAGATCTCAATCGAAGACGAATCATAAATCGAAGGAATGGAGCGTAAGAACTTGTGATGTTAGATCTTCTCTCTTGATCTTGTATCTATGTAACGGAGGATAGAATCAAGCTCTCTCTGCGTCTCGAAACCTTAAAAATATGTAAATTGTAGCCCTTGTTGAATTATGTAAGGGTATATATAGGTTTCCAAAACTTAGAATAGAAGTTTCCTTAAAAATCCCGATCTTGGGCCCATTAGCGGTAGCTTAGTGGTAGGGGCTACCGCTAACGCTACCGTTAACCTATCACTGAAATTCTCTGTCTGTCCTTAACGGTGGAGCTAACAGTAAGGCTATCGTTAAGCTTACCATTAGCACCTCTCTAAAGCCTCCTAACGGTAGAGCTAACGGTAAGCCTATCGTTAACTCCTCTCTGAAAGTCTCTATTGTCACTTAGCGGTTCGGCTAACGGTAAGGGCTATCGTAAAGCCACCGCTAACCCATTCTGGGAGCTCTCTGTCAACGGTTGATATAGCGGTAGAGGGACCGCTAAGGGCTTATCGCTAGCTTAGCGGTAGGAGCTACCACTAACCCTACCGCTTTGTAGATAAATTTGCTACTTCTTCGCCGAATAGCTCGCTCTCGTCTCTCGGTTCTTGCAACAATTTTCAAGCTTCATCTATTCAGTTCTGATCTTCCTCGGTTACTTAGTTGTATGGGAAAAAACAAAGAATAATCACCCAATTGCATCAATTACGATCAAAACGCGATAAAATAAGCTAATCAATCTAACTAATCTAAATTAATAACAAATCTAACTAATCTAAAATAAGCTCAATCTATCCAACATATACCAAAATTAATAACAAATCTAACTAAAACACTACCTAAATATATACAAAAATCAAGATAAATGCATGCTAATCACTGCCTTCAAATGTCGCTTTCTGGCATTAATCGAGTCCGCATCTGTTTTTCCACCTGAGATCATGTTTATTCTCCTCCTATTATTTTTAATCGTTCCTCCTCGTTCTAGCCTCCTCTATCCTTCCTGTCTTCATTTTCCCTCCACCTATGCCTGCGGGGGACCTTCCGGCAGAGGTCCATGAAGAGCTTGTCTCTATTCGCGTGGGGCTCTATCCTTTTAAATAGCCTACTTCAAATGCTCTACCTTGATCAACCTTTCTATTTCTTCCTTTAGATGTCGACATCTTTCTATGGAGTGCACGTAATGTTGTGGAACCTGCAAAAGAACTGAGATATTGGATTGGTGGGTATCTCCATATAATCCTTAGGCCACCTAATTGTGTTAGGCACCTGGCTCTCCATGATTGTGAATACCCTTGCTCGTGGAATTATCAAGGGTGTATAGTCTATCTCTTCCTTCCAATTTCTCCTATCATCGCTTGCCACCGCTCTCGCCTCTATGCCCGGTGCTATGGTTGCCCATACTGGTCGTCGTATCTCCCTCGTGGGTTCCGATCTCTTCACTGATGGTATTTCTAAATCCCCGACCTCTCTCCCAAAATGTATCATGTCTTCTTCTTCCTCTTCTTCTACATGTATATACTTCATACATCAATCCAGGACCTCCTTAAAAGTACGTGCAGGTCGCTTAGCTAATGAGGTCCTTAGACCCCCCCCCCTCCTTAACCCTTGGTTTAGTGCTCCTGCTTTCATATCCATTTGTGGCTATAGGCACTTCCAAAGTAGCTCTAGTAAACCTAGCTACATAATCCTTTAAAATTTCCCCAGGTCGTTGTACCATTGAGAAGAGGGACTATGCCATTTTTGTGTGTATTTTTGTGCTAGCAAAGTAATTTAGAAAAGCTAGGTTCAAAACCAGAAAGCTCATAATTCTTCCTAGAGACAGCTGATGAAACCAATCTAGCACTAGCCCCCTCAAAGTATATAGGAATGCCCTACACGCCACAACATTTGTGTACTGCCTTAAGACCGCCTCGTTCTCAAAACTGTGAACATGCCTGGTGGGGTCCGACAATCCTTCATACTAAAAGTTAATCCTTTGTATCCTCGAGGTAAAGATGCCCTCAATATCCCTTTAGAGAACGGATGATCTTTTAACTCCTGCCGATCTGCTCTTGCGACCTGCCTTTGGAGTGCCCATACCACCTCCTGCATGTCTCTCATCGCGCGAGACGTCTGTAGTACCTCCTCCTCTTCTTCCTCCACTTCTCCTCCTGTATTATTTTGATACCTCCTTTGTGTTTTTTCGCCTAGAAATTGGACATCATCTTCATCTCCCTCCTCCTCTGATGACAAGTACTTCCTCTGAGGTCGCTTCCTCTTTGATGCTCGCACCAACTCAGGATCCGAAATCTATGGTTCTTTTTCTCTGCTTTTCTTTTGGGTTAGAGTAACTGGCTTCGTCTTATATTCTTCCTCCCCCTCTCCAATGGCCGGCTCTGCCTCCTCGTCGCTGTCATCTCCATTTGTCATGATTTTCTCTAGCCTGCTAATGAGCACTGCATTGAGCAATTTTTGGAGCAAGCCTTTATTAACGTGACAAGTGATCTCTTTCATTAATTCTTCCCATTCTTTAGTCCCTATATTGATCTTTTTTTGCCTTATTATTTCGGGAGGATTACTCTTATCCCCCTTTTCGTACTTCCCTCCCCTTCTTTCATGGTGGTGGTGTTTCCATGGTCGGTTGCTCTTTTGTATTCTCCTGTGGTGTTTTATCTCCTTTAATTTGTGCCATTTGGTCTTTTTTCTTGGTTGGCTCACCTCCCAGCTAAAGTTCAGAACTTGTGGTGTTATGTTCCTTGCTTTCATAATTATTTTTTGCTAATACTCACGTCTTTCATTCAATGAGTCGTGGGTTCGATTCCCACAGACGGTGCTATTTGATGGTACCAAAAAAATTGACTCACCAAAAAGAGGTCGCTGAACTCCGAAGTGCCTTATCCGACCTGAGGGACTTGTAAAACAAAACCTAAATCAGACCGTTACTAATTTTCAATTGAAATTTGGAGTTGAAAGTGGAACATGTTAGATTACTCGATCATGTTATGTTGTTGGATAAAAAAAAACTCTTGTGAATCATTTAATGCATATAATATAGAGGGTTAAACTCCGTAACATAAATGGCCAAGATTATTATATTTACTAAAGAGAAAGTCAATCGAGAGAACATAATTAATATGTAATTGTTAAAAAAAGAGTTTGTGTAATCAACTTTTATAATTAGTTCCATCAAAATTTTTAGACAAAGCATGAATCGCTTTGTAAATAGAGCCATATTTTTCAATACTATTGTGAAACACTGTTTTCAAATTGTTGAAAATGAATGGGATTTTAGGGTTGTTTGAATTAGGTTTTATTGGGATTCTGAATCCTACTATTTAGAATCTTGAGTATTCAAAATTCTGTAAATAGTAAAAATCTGTGTTTGTTGTAAGATTACTGTAGATGTCAAATCATATCTGGAAGGTGAATAATAATGTATTTTTATATTGTATTTGATATCAAATCATGTTTGAAAAGTGGATGATAATGTATTATTATATTATATTTAGTAATATTTAATTTTTTAAATATAATGATGATGTAATGAAAGACATGAGTGTAGGGTTAAGTATAAGAAATTGTTGGTTGTAAGTTGAAAATTTGAATCGTAGAACAAACAAAATTAGAATTTAAAATCTCAATCCTAATTTTTACAATTTTAGACTAAACAAGAATTTTAGACTAAACAAGGCCTAAAAAATCGAGCTAGTAAAACACTTATCGTGAAATGCAACTGCCCACTGGATGTGCATGCTTGATTCTCGTGAGAATATTTTCCAAAATTCAACTTTGAGTGAACAATATGTGAACATGTGATATAGCTTGTGAAAAATGTGTTTTGCTTTTCTTTTTGTTTTTTTCTTTATATTTAAAGAATATCCATTTTTCCTAACAAAATCAACTCATTTTCCACTCTCACGCTTATCAAATGAAACTATACTAATATTTCTATTCATATAATGAATTCCGATTTTTAGTAGAATTTTCATATTTTGTTAAAAGAAATATACGTATTTAAAATAATTTCAGATTTTATAAAATATTTTTTATTTCTTTTAATAAAAAAAAAACATTGATTTGCAAATCATAAAAACACTAAAAGTACCGGTGACAAAGAATTTTTTTCCATTTTATTTTCAATAATGATTTGGTCAACCTCCAATATACATGGAGTAAAAGGCTTAATGTGACTGCATTCCATTGGTGAAATCTTATAAAAGTAACATCACAACTACCATTGTCCTTCATACACGCTATGATAATTATTAACCAACAAAATATTACAAAATTCATAATTCGAATGACCTTGTGTATTTATGTTGACGAAAATAATGTTTTAAATTCGCAAATTAAACATTATTTGAGATATATATTAATAAGAAACCCTAGTACTGCTGTTTACTTAACAAAATGTATTCTTTACATTTCATTTAGTGATATGTCCAAATGTTTACGAAAATTATATTATTTTTAATGTTGGGAAAAATAAGTAATATTATTAAAATAAACCATTTTTGTAGTAACAAATAAAATAATCATTTTATATGAATATGGAATTCTATTTTTCCATGAACATAATTTTAATTTTAGTTTTAAATATTTTTAAAAAAAAATAAATAATGAAGCATTAAAGCACCAAATTTAGGAAAGGAGATTGAGAGTGGACAAAGCTCCCATGATTGAGGGGCAATCAATGATTGTTGACGACCACTTTAGGCACCTGTTGTTACATCCAACCTCACCCTGGCCACCACAAAAAGTCCTGCAGTGAATACTCATTTCCCTTTTGATATAAAATTAATTGTCGTGGTCTCAATTCAAATAAAAATAAAAACATGTAGCGTTTTCGATAAAATATTGGAGTATGCACTAATCATGATTAATTTCTGATTACTTCTGAACATAACATATCAGGTTCTAATAATAAGTTCTTATAAACTATTCACTGAAAGTGAAGGTAGAACTAATTGTTATTATACTAATATAATTTGTAGAAATTGGAAGGTGTAATGACTAGAATACACTTGTAATTGTAGATGAAAAATAATTGATGACTAATCAAATGCAAGAGATTTTCATAAACGTTAAAGTCTCAACAAATTAATAACTTTTGAGAGTAGTCCTGAAATGGACTAACAACGTATACTCCCGTCCCATTAAAAATAGTCCACTATTCCACTTTCGTTTGTCCCACAAAAATAGTCCACCTATCATATTTAATATATTATTAATTTTTTATTTTCATGCATACCCTTAATTGATATTCTTGAAATACCAATTTTTTACCTCGTAAATTGAAAATTGATGATTACAGTGCAAATTCTTACTATTTCAATAACAAATATATTAATTTCAACACTGATTTTTATGAGTATTAATTGACATTAATAAATTCAAAAAGGGTATAATTAGAAAACACTATTTAAATTAATGACTTAACTATATAAACTATCAATTTTTTAATCCGTGTGAAACGAACCGTAGGACCATCAAATTGGGATGGAGGGAGTATTACTTGATCGAAATCATTAAGTGATCGAATATTATTAAATATCAAAATTTTTATTGCATTTATCGTTTCATTTCGAGGTTTTGGAATTAAGAAAGCATAATATAATTGTAGAGAAATTGATATGCAGGATTTATGACTTTTTTTCGAAGAATCTGATATCAGAGATAGAAGAGAGAATCAATTTCAAGTTTTTATTGGAAAAATAAAATATATAAATATTTTACATATAATTCTTCCTGGAATAAATATAGGGGTTGCATTAGGTCATCATAATACGCCATGAATACGAATTATAAGGCGAATTACATAATTGTATATGTAATTAAAGTTATACTTATGATTACATTATAATTAAAAAAATATAGATAACAGAAAACGCAATATGACAACATCCAATTTTTCCGATTCGGCCGTTCGATCAATAAAAAGAATTGCCACGTTGGATAAATAATTGACTGATTGATAACCTATTAAGGAGCAATTGTTTGGCAAAAATTTCTAATTAAACCTTATAGCCTATTTGATCTAAAAAAACTTATCAGTAAAAATTTATTAGTGATTTTTTTTTTTTTTTTATATGATCCACTGTGATCAATGGTTGTTGCCAAAAATCCCATTTTTATAACCTTATTTACTGTCAGAATTATTTTATATTATAAGCTCATATAGTTATACAACGCAAAACATAGACCGTAAAAATAAGAAAATCTTAATTAATTGTGATAAGTCTTTTTTATCATTTATTATATTATTTTCTTATTTTTTATGTGTACAACTATAAGAACATTTTTATTTACAATTATTATTATTATTTTTATTTTTAATATTGATTTCTTCATTTGTATGTATATAAGTTTTTGGAAATACTTACTTATTATATTTTTCATTATTTTATATTTTTCTTAATATTTATGCATTGCTTTTAAATCATATTTATACTAATTTAAAACCACATGTTACACGAGATTATTAAAAGTAAATTTGAAAAATAAAAATTATTTGTATATTTAAGGAGATATAAAATATAAGAATCATTATTAACCCTAAAATACCTAAAAACATTCAAAAAATATTGTAACTCGTGTCGGATTATACCGGTACCTAATTCACTATTCATTAATTATTATTATATATAATTTTATATTTTCATATTTGAATTATCTTTTTTGATAAATTTTGGTTAAACTCTAGAGATATCGTATTCTTATCCCGAATATTGTACATGTGTCTATTCACTATTTATTAATTATTATTAAATAATTTTATATCTCTACGTTTAGATTTAAGTTCATTAATAATTTTAGTTATATACTTATATTTTCTTTCAATTAACTCATAACTCAATTATTTAGATTATTTGAAATTTTAAATATAAACTTTATTATACCTTTTATTATAAATGCAAATTATTTAGACTTTGTTTTTGGTAATTAAGATCATCTTATAAATAATTTTTCTTTTCAATTAAAGATAACTAATTTAATTTAAAAAAAAAATTATAAGTGACTTACTTATAGTTTTATATTAGGTATTAAAATAAAAAATTAACTTGAATTAGACAAAATATAATATAAATAAATATTAATTATATATATATATATATATATATATATATATATATATATATAAATTAAATAAATATTTGGTGTGGATGATCCCTAACCAAACGAAACACCAAAATTTTATTTTAACAAACAACCATGAAAAAGAGAAAATAAATAGTATAAGTGTATTTTGTATTAATATAGAAAATATTATCAAATTAACATTTAATTAGTTATTCCAATCTAACATATATCTCAAAAGTATTTACAGAGGTGAAAAGGTTTCATCTCAAGATTCTCACATCTGGCCAGTGCCAAAAGGCAAATAGATTAGCATATTCTATCTATTATTCTCAACTTCAACAACCAACAGCTCCTCCTACTGAACTCTCTCTCTCTCTCATTCATCCCTCCTCTCACATTTTCGGCCCCTTCGTTAACTGCCCATCTGCTTATCCTCCACCGACATACAACCTACTATATTCTTTTTTTTCAACATAAATAAATCCGCCAGCTATTTTCACTACTTATTGGGTTCAACTGACAGTCTAGTCGGCGGTCGGTGGATCTGAAGGCGGTGCGCTGCGGTGACAATCGTCGCTGCCTGAAACGATGTCGTCCGGAAGGTACATGGCATACTCACCATCTCCCTCCGCCCCTCACTCTCCCCACATCGGCGCCGCAGCTGCCGCTAGCGGAGGTATCCGCGCCGCCTCCGCTCTAGTCGAGCAAGAAAAGTAATTTCTTTTTTCTTTTCTTCTCTCTTTTGATTCTTTTTTGTTTATTTATTTAAGTACGAAGAGCTGTATGTAAATGTTAAAGCTAGATCTTGAGGACCCTGTAGTTCCGTTGTTATGTTGTGGTCAGGTGATTAAATCTGTAAATTTTACTCCAAGTCAGCGTTGAGTGGATATTTATATATTTTTAATTTGTTTCATACTCTCTATTTGTCTAATCTTGTTTTGGATTACACTGATGGTTCAGTTGTGTTGTATGCAATGACAATGTGCACACACTCTTTAAATTGGATTAGTTATGTAATTTGTGAAGTTGGAAATGTTTTATCTTTTAATTATGTTTTATGTGCCGATTATTAATTAGACTAGATACAGACTTGATTAAGTAAATCGTAATTCTGTTTTGACAATGTGCAGTTTGGTAAATATGGAAGTTGTATTGAGAATGCAATTTTTTTGTTATATGATTCTTTGGATATTCTGAATTCTGATGATCAAATTCCTTGAGTAGTTTGAGATTGAATTGATTAAATTGTAAAAACATTTCAAGCAATATTAAAAAAAATTTAATGTACGTGCTAAATCCTTGATGATAGAATCACCTTGTAATGCTGAAAATGTTATGTTATCACAACTGAGAATGTTATGTTATTGCAATACTTACAGGTATCTAACGGAACTGCTGGCAGAACGTAACAAACTTAATCCTTTTATGGCTGTGCTGCCGAATARCTATCGGTTGCTGAATCAGGGTGAGTTTATTATGATTCAATGTTTTTTATAGCCCCTTACCAACCAATTGTAAGGCCTTGTATGTAATTTATGTATCTTCATGTCCAATTTTCAGTATCTAATGTTGGAATATGAACTTTGAGAAGTTATTGTTTCTTGTGTGAATTTGAGGCTCTTCACCTTCTTGTTTGACGCCATACTGGATATTTTGTTACAAGATGGATTTATTTATCCCCAATATAGAGGATAGCAGAACAAGTGGATCATGTTAATGCTACTACAATTTCTGAGTACGTAAAGACTACCAATTGTCTGTCCTAGACACTAGACAGCTATTTATTAAATTTTTAAGATGGAGGTTAAAAAATATTAGTCGTGTGATGTTTCAAAATGTATGATTGACACATGTACTTCCTAACCATTGTGTGTCTCTAAATATGGGATCTGAATCATTATTTTCAATGATTGATCTTTTCTAGTAACCATGTATGAACATTTGGTAGCAAATGAATGTTGACAGAGGCACCAATGTGCCCAAGATTCTATGTTCACCATGTTCAAAGTAATCAATATATTCCCAAAGACGAGAAAAGTCGATGATTCATTTATAAACTATATAAGTCTTAGTTAACTTGTTGTCTTGGTATTTGGTTAGGACTGAGGTCTGTTAACATAGATAAATATGGTCAAGGAGGGAAAAAAAAGGCGTGGCAAAAGAAAGCAACTAATTATTGATGAACTTCGAATATTATGGCTCTTTGGATATTCATCTTTAGACGACCAAAAACAATCCCAGGTTTGCATTTTGTTAGTACTTCTAAAGACAGGCCTGTTTAGGGGCTAACTGCAGTTTTTAGGTCTAAACTTTGGTAACACTTTTGGGGAAACTTTTCTTGTGGTGTTTGTTAAACATTATTAACTTCGCTAAATCTACTTTTCTTTTCTAGAAATTTAACTAACCAGCTTAACAGTCCATGTTGACTGCTCACTAATTCTTAACAATGCTAACTGGTACATCTTATTCTTGGACATTGACCTTTTTGAAACAGAAATATTACGTGTAACTACAATGTTGGGGAACGCATCGGTTTTAGAACAAAGTGGGCTTGAACATGCGAGCCCCCTGGCTTCAGGAGGATTATATTCAAATGGAGGAGCTAACTTGAACAGATGGGCATCACCTTTTCAATCAGAAGTATGGATACTAACCAATAACATAACTTTCTCTTTGGTCTAATTCCTTACTGTTTTCAGAAGCTTTCTCTCTCTCTCTCTCTCCAAAAAAAAAAAACATCCTTGAATTTTCATCCTAACTTTACTATTCATTTTTAGTGCTTTTAGGTTCCAACTTCTCATGATAGGCTGTTTGAAGCTAAAAACTTCAAGAATTAAATATATTTTCACCTATACTTAGTGTTGCGTGCGTCCTTTTGTTGCATATGCGACGTTTGTTAACCAGCTTACAGCTTTAACTTAGATTAACATGTAGGATTACCACTTTACTAATGTATAACTCTGACATTATCTGACTGATGCTACTCCTTGTGACTATTAACTATGGGTCAATTACATTGGGAGCAATTGAGTAAATGGTTTGAATTGCAATGGTAAAATGTTATGATGTTTTTAGATCTCTTATGTTATCTGTTGTCTCCGTGTTGACTTTCGCTTGTGTTGGCAATGCCTCGGAGAAATTGTATCATCTGTTCTTACATTCAGTTTAATTTTCTAATTTTCAGCTAAACTTAAAAAGGACATTTAATGTTGAAAAAACACACGAATGAAAGGGAAAGCCTTTAATCATTCTTCGTTGTTACAATATGTGGGATTTTTTTTTGCAGATGTCAGGTATAATGCAACCCTCTTCTGCACAGAATTGGCTTGCTTCCCAAGGTAGTTCGTCGGGTCTCATAGTCAAGCGAACAATAAGGGTTGACATTCCAGTCGATCAATATCCTCATGTACTAATTTTTCTCCGAAGTGGTGTACTCTTGATGTGGACTCTTTTTGCCACGTTTTATTTATTATGCTTATTATTATTATTATTATTATTATTATTATTATTATTATTATTATTTATTTATTTATTTATTTATTTTGTACGCAGTTTAATTTTGTCGGTCGACTACTTGGTCCCAGAGGAAATTCATTGAAACGTGTGGAAGCAACTACTGATTGTCGTGTTCTGATTAGAGGGCGTGGCAGTATAAAGGACCCAACAAGGGTAATTTGGATGTGTCCTTTTGCCTTCGTGTTGAATTTTAAGTACCATCCATCTTAAAAGAGACAGCTTTTTTGAAATTCTTTCATCATTCTTTGAAATTTATATCGATTTTCCAATTAATTTGTATTCCCTCCTCCGTCCCCAAAAAATTGGGCTAGAACATCCGAATATACCCTTATTGTTTCTAAACTATGTTCTAATACAGGGCGCCGATATTGGCACCCCTATTTTTTATCAGTGCACCCCTTGTTTTAAAGTGTTAAGATGAAATTTTCGAACATTGTGTTCGAAATTACAGTTCGAACATGTTTCACCCCATATTTTACACATGTTCGAAAAAAACTTCGAGCAGTAAACATGTGTTCGAAATCTCAGCGAACATGAACACAATGTTCGCAAATTTCATCCGAACACCCTAAATTTAATACATCAAATACATTAATTACCCCTATTTAAATGAAGGTAGATCAGTCATTTTGTAAGATTTTTTAATTTGTGTGAAATCTTCTAAATAACAATTATTGCCTTTTTTTTTTTTTAATGTGTTCTTGATGCTTATTATTGCAACTTGCTAATAATGATTGTTTTGAAACTATTTGAGCTGAATAGGAAGAGATGATGAGAGGGAAACCAGGATATGAGCACCTTAACGAGCCTCTTCACATACTCGTTGAAGCAGAGCTGCCTGTTGAGATAATTGACGCTCGTCTAATGCAGGCACGTGAGATACTCGAAGATTTACTCAAGCCATTGGTAATTTCCAACTCTTTTTTATCAACATATTTCATATTTTATCTTCTTCCTTTCCCTTTTTACCCCTCAACTCTTCTTATCTTGATTTTAATTTTCATCGATCTAAAATGCAGGACGAGTCTCAAGATTTTTATAAGAAACAGCAGCTACGAGAACTAGCTATGCTGAATGGCACACTCAGAGAAGAAAGCAGCTCCCAAATGTCGGGCGGTTCTGTTTCACCCTTCCACAACAGCCTTGGAATGAAGAGAGCGAAAACCAGGGGGTAAAATGGTAAATATATGTGGAGCTTATCTCTATATATATATCCGTCTCTGCCTGTAAAAAGCAGTTCCCATAGCACATATCTTGCTGTGTCAGCCGATGCTGCCTCTGACCGCCATCGGGGTCGTAAGCTGTCTCTATATGAAATGAAGTGTGGCTTTTGTTATATACTGGGGATGAATTAGTATTAAGTATATTGTCTTATAGTAATGTGCCCTTATTGGTGAGGGGTTTCGGTTTGTACGTTGCCTTGGGCAGTTTGGCTGGAAGGTATTGTCCTTTTTGCCATTTGTCGTATTATTTCATTTATTGTAAGCTTGTAATGAGATTTTTCGTGAGAAGTAAGATATTATTTGAGAAGTAAGATATTATTTGTATGCTAAAACGATTTTTCCCTAGCTTTAGTGTATCTGGCTTGGAAATGTTTTACATTGCTATGTGGAACTCGTACTGTAAATGTTTTTAGATTTTCCATCAGTTTCTTTGTGTAAAATTATGATATTACAGTTTGAGTTATTATATTATTTGGGCAATTACTTTTTTTTTTTTCCTGGGCAAATACTTGTGTCTAACCGGATTAATGGGCCATGACTAGTTAGGTCACTTCATGTTCATGACCCGGATTCATACCCAGCTTGATGGCGTAATTGTAATTTCCCTAAAACTCATAGTTTGTCCTTCATTCAATTCGATCATTTCTCGCTCTTCGAAATTGTCCCATCAATTTCCGCAGAAAGCCTGAGCAGAATTTGGTAAGGCTTCTCAGTACGGTGGCTCTGGCCACCGTGATGGCAGCGTGCCGCTGTCGTTGATTTGCTTAGCGGTTGGGGCTGTCAAACGATAGCTTTCGTTAGGCAGATTTATAGGGCTTGGCTCGGTGTTTTGTGATTCGAGACCACTGAGTTTTGCTCGATTACGATTCTCTCACTGTTGAATTCCGTCTGTCATGGTTTTTTTCAGATGTTTCTTTTTCTTTTTTTTTCTTTTTCTATTTAGGGTTCTAATTTTGGTTTCAATTAATTGTGCTATCGTTAGAATTTTTTGTGTTTGCGTTATAAGAAATGTATTTTGCTGATACCGAAATGTTTGTTAATTAGATTTTATGTATTTAGTGTTTTTAGGGACTATATTATGCATTTTTACAGAGGGGTACTGTAGCTTGCATTTGTGGTGTTGAACTCAATTATTATGTTTTTGACAATTTTATGATTGTTGGCTTCTAAACGTCGAGGTTCCCTTTAATCTACTTACTAATATTATATCATATGAACATATTGGAGGATATCCAGTTTGTGATAATGCTTAGTGAAATATAAATTGCAGTGCAAAAACTAACCCATTTTTCTTAGTTATTTTATTTTAATTTAGTTTATTGCTATAAAGCTTCAAGTTGCTATGTTAATTTGATTAATTTGTATTATTTGAACAAATTAATAATGTTTTTGCACTTGCAATATTAGTTCAATACCACTTATTAATTGTAATCTAATATTTTCCAGAGTGCTTAAGTCTCCACTGAAGAGAGAGATTAATAACAATTTCTTTAAAATTGTCTTCGGTGGACCAATAGCCTTACAAATATGGAGTTGTATACAGGTTCGAGGTTAGTGCAATTCTGTATCATCTTGTGCTGCTCAAAAGTGAACAAAACTAGGTTCATCAACCCATGGAGCACAAACTCAATTTTATAAATTCATATTATTATCATTTTTTTCCCAGATTGAGTCTCATATGCGTGTTTATAATCTTGGAAGCTTGAAAAGTGGTCATTAGTTCTGCTACTTAAGCCTCCTGCCAAGTCTAAATGACTTTAGGGCAGCACTGTTGTTAGGCTGTTTAACGGATTATACGTTGATCAAAATTTCATATCAATACATAATAGTACAAAAATCAATACATTATAATGAAAAATCAATGTATTATAGTACCAATACATCATATTATAAAAATCAATACATCATATCACAGGTCAGAGATTTATGAATGATCAATACTTGAATATAAAAACTAATATATCATAGTACGAAAACCAATACATTAATATAGCCTAACACAACTGTTTGCCTATAAAATATAAACTTGATTACCTCACGGTGATGCTATCATGAAAGACATCCAATCATCCTCTCGCGAATCGTGAACTGCAGTGGTGAGTGGATTGGAGTGATTCCGTTCGTTCCCTTTAGATTTCCAATCTTGAGGGGACCATTTTTTAATTTTTAATTTTTATTTTATTTGTTTCCTCCTTAAATTGTCACAATATACATGCTTTAGCTTAGTAGTTGAATACATATGTGTATCGCTAAAGGAGGTTGAGTTTATGTACTTTATACGAGTAATTGATTTATTCAATTGAAAACGTAAAATAATGAAATGTCGGTATTTCTGTGAATATATTACGAGGTGAGTTTTGTTATTTTAGAACCAGGAGAAATAGTAATTGATCGATACATATATATTTTATCCATTTTTTATTTAATTATAAATACAGGGAGGATAATATTTCTCAGTTTATCCAAGGGGCACAGGATTTCCCTTGGTCATCATCGAGGGCAAATCATGCCCTCGATCCGAAACCTAAAAGTAGCAGCGGGACGCCCATGCTGTTTCACTCTGCGCACCACACATACGCACAAAAAAAAATCAAAAAAAAATTCGCTTCCATCAAGTATCTGACGCCGTTTAACCACGAGCCCGCCACCTATAGCAGCTGCTGCCACTGTTTGTCCAGCCGCCACCACTCCTGCTCCTGCCGCCACTCTGCCACCAGCAGCCACCACCGCCTGCCTCTTTCACCGAGCCACCAAGCCGAGTCTTCGTTACCGCCGAGCTGCCCACTCTGCTGAGTCGCCGCATCCAGTCGAGCACCGCTACTGCTAGCCGAGCTTACAGTATTTTTTTTAAATTTTAAATTATGTTTTAATTATTTTATGAATTAATTTGTGCTTATGATTTAATTATAATTCATAGTTTAATTAAGGTTTAAATTACGTGTTATTATATAATTAGAGTTTATTTTAGGGGTTATAATATAAATAGGGTTTATTTTAGAGGGTAATTGTATAATTAGGGTTTATTTTAGGATATATAAATAGGGTTTGATTTAAGGGGTATCATATAATTAGGGTTTATTTTAGGGGTTATTTTATAATTAGGATTTATTTTTATTAGTTATTATGTAAATAAGGTTTAGTATAATGGTTATTGTATAGTTAGGGTTTAAATTAGGCATTATTGTATAATTATGGTTTAAATTGGGGGTTATTACATAATTAGGATTTTTAAGGGTTATTTTATAATTAAGATTTATTTTAGGGGTTATTATTTAAATAGGGTTTAATGTGGGGTTATTGTATAATTAGGGTTTTATTATATTTTTTGAGTTTAATTAAGGGCTTAGAGATTATTTTTGCAATTATAATTTAATTTAGAGATTAATTATGCAATTAGGGTTCGATTATGTATAATTTAATTAAACTAGGGCTAATTAGATCGTTAGTGTTCATTAAGCGTTAAATTATGCAATTATCTAAAGTGTATATGATGGTGGTTTTCAAATGTCGTGGTGATCGATTGTGTTTAATAAATGTTTTATGGTTTGTTGATATTATATACATGTTGCGACTATTGGTTGGGTAGACGTCGATGATGACGTGGTGTATGGTGCTGGCCGAAGGTTTCGTCCCTCCAATAACGGTATTTAAAATTATTTTAAAAAATGATGGTGGTTTTGAAAAGTTTTAAATTGTGGGTGATGGTAGGTTTGAAATGTGGTGGTGATCGGTACGTGGATGTTGTGTTTAAGATATATGTTATGGTTTGTTCTATAGTAATCAGATGGATTGAGTTGTAGTATATTATATACATGTGATAGGTTGATGTATACGACGTTGATGGCGTGGTTTACGGCGCTGGCTGGGAGGTTTTGTCCCTCCAATAATGGATTTTAAAACTATTTTGATCCACAATATTTTTTCTTTCTACACTCAAACACTATACCTTAGACTCATTTGGGATTTAGTATCAAATACAGAGTTTGATACTAAATCCCGAATTGTCCAATTATTTGGACAGTTTAAAAACGTGATTATAATATAGCTTATCTCATGTGTGTGTGTGTGTGTGTGTGTGTATTCTTGATTATAAAATCTTGGTTTCAGTAATTCTCTTTTGTTTTCGGGTGCACTGTAATATATATGCACTTAGAGAATAGGGCCCTTACCAATAATTCAGTCGTTTTCTAGCCATCCTCATGCTGCCCATTTTCCAATAAATCAATATAATAATCGTGTAATGATAGGAAGAGTTTCGATCATAGTTAAATATGCAAACGAATCGCCAACGACTTCTTATTCTCACAATTCGTGGATGGAGTCGAGAGCTTCATTGAATTTGCTCAAGCACATTCCGTACACAAGCACGAAGAGAGGTTGAAGTGTCTTTGTAATCTTAATAGATGTAGATTTCATAGATTTCTCGACATCAATGAGATCAAACATCACCTGGTTAGACACGGATTCGAGCCAGATTACTATATATGGATTTACCATCCCGTAGCTCTCGACGCCATCACAATTTTCACGTTGGAGGACCCTCTTACCTTGCTCATGAAGAATTATCAAACATGTACATTAATATGATTTAAGATGCATCTGGTCCCGGTTTTAACGTGGTTGCCGATATGGAAGAGACCGCGAACTTTGAGGCCCAAAGATTTTATGATATGTTGAAAGTTGGAAATCAACTCTTGTATCCGGGGTGCGATGGACATACTCAGTTATTTTTAGTTTCCCATCTCATAAATCTGAAGTCAGAGAATCACATGTCTCAAGAATGTTATGATCAATTGAGTGAATTAATCGAAGAGATTGTACCGAAAGAAAATCTCTTACCTGATCACTTCTACAACAGTAAGAGGTTTTTAAGGGGTATGGGATTACCGGTCAAGAAGATAGATTATTGCAAGAATAATGGTATGATCTGCTGGAAAGACGATTCTGAGCTGAACAACTAAAAATCTTGTAATGAAACTTGGTTTAAAACCATTTCTCATGGCAAAACAAAACGATAGAAGGCTCACATCGCGTACAAGAAGATAAACTACTTTCTATTAACTCCTAGTCTACAGAGGTTGTACGCATCTAAGGCTCAACAAAAGACATGAGGTGGCAGCTGGACACGTGGTGGAAGATGATGTTATACGCCACCCATCAGACTTAGAAGCTCGGAAATATTTCAACCAACTCATTTAGATTTTGCAGCCGAAACTCGAAACATGAGATTTTATCTTTATACAGACAATTTTCAACCATTTGGAAGTTTTGGTGCACAATATTCCTCATGACCTGTTATAATTACACCATACAACTTGCATCCGTGGATGTGCATGAAATAACAGTTCACATTCCTCAGTATTCTTCTACCAGGGCCAAAGAACGTGAAAGATGAACTCGATGTGTTTCTACAACCTCTAATCGCCGAGTTGAATTAGTTGTGGGCGATTGGGGATCCCTCATATGATATCTCTAGAAAATAAAATTTCCAATTGAAAGTAGCCCCTATGTGGACAATTAGCAAATTTTTTTGCGTATTCTATGTTGTCCGCTTGGAGTACGGCCGGTCAAATAGCTGCCCATACTGTATGGAACACTCAGTATCCTTCACTCTTAAGGGCAGCAGGAAGTAATCGTGGTTCGACAATCACCAAGAATTCTTTGAATGCAGTCACCATTTTCAAAAGGATAAACGATGCTTTCTGAAAAGAAGATATGTCGAGACTCCACTGCCGAACGTCCGTTTAGGGACAGGATTTTTGGCAGAAATAGAAAGATTGGGCCTTCTGAAAGTCACTGATCTAGATGCAGCACTCGTTAATGCACAAATATCTAAATCATCTGGTTGGAGAAAATGAATCATCTTTTGGGATTTGTCATATTGGAGCACAAATTTGATTCGCCACAATTTAGATGTTATGCACATAAAAGATGTGTTTGACAATGTATTCAACACGATGATAAATGTTAAAGGGAAGACCAAGGACACATCTAAATCAAGGGAAGAGTTGAATGATTATTGTAATCATTTGGAGCTAGCACTAGATAGATCGGAAAAGTGTCTAAAAGCTTGTTACACACTTGATAAGCCGACGAAAGCTGTATTGTGCGAATGGGTTAGAAACCTTTGATTTTTAGATGGGTACGCATCAAACTTGGGGTGTTGCGTTGACAAGAAGGAATTGCATTTGATCGGGATGAAAATCCATGAATTCCATGTATTCATGCAAAGGTTGATACCCATAGACTTTCGTGAACCGCTTCCTTCAAATGTGTGGAAGGCTCTCACCGAGTTTAGCTTTTTTATCAAGGAAGTTACGTCAACAATCGTTTGCACCGAAGTGTTGGGAAATTTAATTATAGGAATTTCCTTATTTTTCTTTTGTAGTTATTTGCCTTTCTTGGGCACAAAATATATTAGGACACAAAGTATTTTAGGACTCTAGATTTCTTTCCTAGTTGGAGTCTAGGACTTTATTTAGTTTCCTAAGTACTTATCTAACTTGTTTAACAAGACTAGGAGTCTTGTTTATTATAAAGAGACGGACGTAGCAATTAAAAAAAAGGTAGAACAGGGGACGTAAGATTCTTGAGAGAAGAACACGGACGTACGCTGCATTCAAGAGAAGAAATCGGAGAACTGGTCTCGACGATTTCAAGAAGCAAGAACACAGAGCGTCAGTCATACTTGTAGCTGGAATTTGGATCAAGAGTTCTTCAACGTTGCGTAACCAACGGAGGAGAATATATCTTACGGCAACAAGTATTTTCGTATCGAGTTTAATACAATTGTTTTCATACATTACTTAGTACTTTCTAATTGATCTTTGAACGATAAGTAATATAGTTTTTGGGTTTGTATACCCAAGTCCGTAAGAACGTTTTCTTACGGACTAAAAGTTTTATCTCTGTGTTTAATTTATTTTATCCGCTGCGTTTGTTTATTTTTATCTGTTTTTTAATCTGTTCAGAAAATCGATGTTGGAAGTGGTGTTATATCACCMGTCACAACATCTGTTATCTGCATAAGAAATTTATTTTCTATAAATCATAGAACTACAAAACTACAATAGGTACCAGAGCAGGGTACTTGACACTAAGTATTCCGATCCTTGTTTTGTAGATTCAATATGATGGACACTTAAGGAATTCCAAGACCTCTAATTCTCAACGGGGAGAACTATTCTCTATGGAAACAAAGGATGCGATGGTTTATCAAAAACATTGATAAACGAGCCTGGAGATCTATTCTTGTTGGTTGGGAAAGACCTCGGATCACGGATTCTGAAGGTGACACGATAGTCAAGACAGAACAAGACTGGACAGCTGACGAGATAGCCCTGGCCAACTGGAACTCCAAAACCATTAACACCCTGTGTAGTTTTGTTGATATGAACTACTATAAGGTTATCAAAAATTGCGAATCGGCGAAAGATGCTTGGGATGCCCTCCAAAGGGTATGCGAAGGGACTCCGAGTGTGAGGAAATCTCGCTTGCGAATGCTAACCTCTACATTTGAGTCCATGAGAATGGATGAAAAGGACTCTGTTGTAAGCTATGCCATGAGACTGTCGGACATAGCAATTGAATGTGGAAATCTTGGCGAGGCCGTGTCCAACACACGTTTGGTTAGAAAACTGCTAAGATCAATTTCAAAGAAGTTCAGTATGAAGGTAGTCGCTATTGAAGAATCCAAAGACACTGACAATCTCGACTATGATGAGTTGGTGGGATCACTCAAAACATACAAAATGGAACACGTAAGTCCCAACTCGAAAGAGACAAATGTCGCTCTCACCTCCGATGTTAACTCAAAAGATGAAGATGAAGATAGAATGGAGAGAGCTTTTTGATAAATTTTAAAGAACCACACTTGGAGAGGAAGACGTATTTCTCATGACTCAGAAATTCAACCGTTACTTAAGAAGAAAGAACAATATTGGGGGGAAAGCATCAAATTTCATGATGGAGACACCACCTCCAAAGTCTTCTGGAAGAAAGTTGTCCAACTTTTGGCCCTCACCTTCAGAGTCAAAGACTGGTAATTCCCCCAAGCCGCTTAGTGAAGTTCAATGCCATGAGTGCAAGGGCCGGGGACACTATAAAAATGAGTGTGCAAATACGTTGAGGAAGAAAAATCTCATTGCAAAGGAATTTGATGAAGATGGAAGCGATTCTGACTCTTCTAAGTCAGTGCCTGCAATTTTTGCTCATGTTGCCTGGGATGACGACATTCGAGTTCACAACATCACTTCCAACACCCTGTGTCTGAATGCTGAGGTGGAAGATATACTCGAAGGATATGAAAAGTTGCGCGTGGAGTATGATGAATTGTTTGCCAATTGGGGCAGTCAGGTTTTGAAAGTGAAAACCCTCATGATTAAGGTCGAGAAGCTTACCCGTGAAAAAGATGATCAAATAAGCATAATTACTCGTTTGGAGACCTCTCTTACAAGAAAAGATTCCGAACTAGAGCGAGTAAGTGCAGAGCTGAAGAAGGCGTAAGATACTCTTTCGAATCTCAACAAAGGAAGAGTGAAGCTCGATGAAATTCTGAAATTATCGCTACTGGAAAAGTAAAGGCACAGAATTGGTTTCAAACCGGAATCACATTCGCAACAAGTCAGCCCATATCTGAAGGCCACCAAGCGACAAAAGAAGAGAAGAAGGCAGTATGTTTGCCATCATTGTGGTGAATCTGGCCACATACGTCCTTTTTGTTGGAAAAGAACAGGCAAGAAAATTCAGTTTCAGAGAATCAGCCATGGTGTTGGGACTCATGACAGAACTGGGGTTTCCGTCACCAAAGGCAACACCAAGACCAGACAAGTTTGGGTCAGAAAGGGCGAAGTCAGGTGTAATATGATTTATACTTCTCTTAAATCTCATGTTCCTGGAGCATGGTACTTTGATAGTGGATGCTCCAAACATATGACCGGATCAGAAGACCTTTTGTCGAACATTGTARAATTTAAAGGAGGAAGGGTCAAGTATGGTGGAGGCACAAATGGACAGATTATTGGGCAAGGAACACTCCATGTTCCAGGTATTGCCAAGCTTGAAGATGTGYTACTYGTKGAAGGACTGACTGTTAATYTGATAAGCATTAGTCAGYTGTGTGATGGTGGCTTTATTGTTAAGTTCACACGGGAAAAGTGTGAAGTCTATGACGAGGATGGTGCTTATATCCTCACTGGTCAGAGGACCTCTGACARTTGTTACCAAATAATTGGTGATGTGTTCTRCAGGTACAAGATCGTGKAAAGTTTGATCAAGRATAAAGTTGCTRTTGCAGGTGGTGACGGGTCTGGTGACATGTCACCGAACCCAACACCAACTCAGGTTGCTCCAGAATCAGACTCGGATTCAGAGAAGATGTTTGCTCCTGTAGCTCGCATTAAATCGATGGTAAAGTTTGTTTTCTTGTCAACTAACTGTTCTCTTTTTCGAGAGTCTTTGTTTCTTGCCAAAATAGAGCCCAAGCATGTAGAGGATGCTCTTAAAGCCGAATACATTGCTTCTGGAAGTGCATGTACGCAACTCCTTTGGATGAACCAGATGATTGAGGACTACGGTCTCCATAGCAGTATTTTAACCGTACTCTGTGATAATACGAGCGCGATTGACATCTCAAAAAATCCAGTTCAGCACTCTCGTATAAAACACATTGACATCAGGTATCACTTCATCCGAGACTTAGTTGACAGAAAGATAATAAGTCTTGAACATGTTGGGACGGACAGTCAGCGTGCTGACATATTCACAAAAGCATTAGATTTAGAGATCTTCTCTCGTTTGAGAAGAGATCTCGAAATGTGCATTGTCTAGTCCATGTTGGGTTTGATGTTATGATGCCCAAAGATGTCATCAGTCATAACATCTGTATAATTTGCATGCATTTTTATTTTCTTTTTCATACATCATACGAATGCATTGAGTCTGATTTAAAGAGAAATAAGGTCATGTGTTGTAATAAAAGTGATGACAAAAAGACTGACCTCTTCGATTAGGTGATTGTGGAACTTTCCCGCAGAAACAGGTTTTCTCCCAGGTCCAAAAACAAAAGGTGTTAACAATAATTACTGAAGATATAATAATCCTCTTCAAATCTTATAATGATGAAGAAAAACAAGACTAAAGGTCTGATCTTTAAATTTCACCTTATTGAGCGATTTTGACGTTGTCATTAACTTGGGTTAAGGGGTTTGTTTTCATTGACTTCACCTTATGCAATGTTGGGTCTAATGTCATCAGTCATGAAAAGCAACACTGATCAAAATCTCTAAAAATCTTTATGTGATTTTTTTAACCTTTCTAGGTCATACTTTTAGGATTAATTTAAGACATTCATATTTTGTGAATTTGCCTATATTGCTGAGTGTTCCGTTTCTCGTGTTTGCTTCTTATTCTGACGCCTCTTGATTTTTTTGAGGATGTAGTTATTTGATTGTTTCAGTGGCGTTGTGATCGGCTGTGCTGGGCAGGTAATATGAGATTGATATGAATTTTGGATTTGTCACTTTGTACGCTTTTTTATACGACTTTGGTGATGGTTCAATTTGCCAGCTAAAATTCAATTTTTCTATGTTTATACGTGGATTGGATAGTGGAAATCATGGACAGTTTAGTCTGAAATCGTGTGTCTTATTTAGAAATGGAGTTTCCTTTCTCTCAATTTTACTGCCTACGGCACTCGTTTTGTTTTGTGGTTGTTTCCAATCTCTTGCAGAATGTCGAATTCACCATCACCAAGCAAAGCTCCGGAAA
>BMAC01000364.1:857979-892174 GCA_014905375.1 Phtheirospermum japonicum
TTTTCATGAAGCAGAATCTGATTACCTTCTTAGGCACCGTGGCGCCTCTTCGAACTGGTGTCATGTCTGGTGATGGTTCTGGTTTTCCCAACATCAGTTCCAACATGGTCTGATTTTTGGTTCCGTGGTGCAAGCACAGTTCCAGGCGCTTTGGGACTCATATTTTGAGGTCCTTTTGCTTTCAGAACAAAAAGGGGGAGAAGATACCAATGTAGAAGACGCGAGAGCGGCTGGTTCGTTTTGCACAAGAAAGAGGACTCGTACTTCTAGTTCGATCTTATTAAGGGGGAGATTCAATTAAGGGGGAATTTTTAGTCCATTGGATTCTTATTGCGCGTCTAGGTTATTTTGTCCAGAAAGGCAAAAGGGGGAGATTGTTGGGAAATTTAATTATAGGAATTTCCTTATTTTTCTTTTGTATTTATTTGCCTTTCTTGGGCACAAAATATATTAGGACACAAAGTATTTTAGGACTCTAGATTTCTTTCCTAGTTGGAGTCTAGGACTTTATTTAGTTTCCTAAGTAATTATCTAACTTGTTTAACAAGACTAGGAGTCTTGTTTATTATAAAGAGACGGACGTAGCAATTAAGAAAAAAAGGTAGAACAGGGGACGTAAGATTCTTGAGAGAAGAACACGGACGTACGCTGCATTCAAGAGAAGAAATCGGAGAACTAGTCTCGACGATTTCAAGAAGCAAGAACACAGAGCGTCAGTCATACTTGGAGCTGGAATTCGGATCAAGAGTTCTTCAACGTTGCGTAACCAACGGAGGAGAATATATCTTACGGCAACAAGTATTTTCGTATCGAGTTTGATACAATTGTTTTCATATATTACTTAGTACTTTCTAATTGATCTTTGAACGATAAGTAATATAGTTTCCGAGTTTGTATACCCAAGTCCGTAAGAACATTTTCTTACAGGCTAAAATTTTTATCTCTGTGTTTAACTTAATTTATTTGCTGCGTTTATTTTTATCTGTTTTTTTTTAACCTGTTCAGAAAATCGATGTTGGAAGTGGTGTTATATCCCCAGTCACAACATCTGTTATCTGCATAAGAAATTTATTTTCTATAAATCATAGAACTACAAAACTACACGAAGATATAAGTCGTTTAGAACTTGACATTCCATTAATATTGTGATAACTAGAACTTATCTTCCCTCCAAGTTTTCTTTGACTCAGTTGAGCATCTGCCCATTCATTTAGCATATGAGCAAGAATTGCTGGTTCAGTGCAGTATAGATGAATATACCAATTTGAGAGATATCATTGCAAATTAAAGAACACTGTGAAGAACAAGACGAGTATTGAAGGGTTGATAGCAAACGCATATCTGGTTGAAGAGGCATCGACTTTTAGTTCATACTATTTTGAAGATCACGTGGTAACTGAAAGAACAAATTTGCCTAGAAACGACGATGGTCAGGATGATGTAGATGGCGCTGATGAAGTTCCCTCGGTCTTTAAATAATATGGGGAGATATTAGCATAAATGGAAAAAAAAAAGTTCCTGGTCGAAGCAGAATACAACATCGCAAGGATATAAGTCTTGCCAAATTTCGAAGAGGTCCATGTATATGTTAGGTACGAATACTCTTTTTAATTTTGTAAGTATATGTATATATAATGTACTAAGTCTTTTTACTCAATTTTCTAACAAATGATGTAATATTTGCATGAAAAGCATTCAACGTCTCCAATCAAATATTACAGATGATAGGCTCAACAAAAAATTAGAAAATGAATTTTTTAATTAGTTCAAACATTACGTAAGTTGTTCAATCTCGAGATGCATATAAGTTAACTACCATATGTGTTTATCTAGTATATTTTCTAAATTAAAAATCATTTTTCTACGTTATAGGCTAGAGATACTTCAAATAATGTGATTGATGTAAACATTAGGAGTCTAGTGGAGCGTCGATGTGTGAAAACATATACTAGATATAAGATAAATGGTTATAGGTTTCACATAGTCGAGCACGGATCTAATAAATCAACATCGAGCAGTGGAGTTTGCATTAAAAGATCAAATTATGGGACAACCGAGTATGATTATTATGATCATCTCACAGAAAGTTGTGCAACTCAAATACACCGGGCAAATAGAGAGAAAGACACTATTTTTCAAGTGTGACTAGTTCGATCCAACTCCTACAAGCAAAGAAGTTCATCCATATTATAAGCTTGTCGATATCAATCATAAGTATATATTCAAACGATATGAGCCCTTTATACTTGCTGCCTAGGTTGTACAAGTATACTATTGTGCGTACCCAAGTTTTAAATGAGACAAGTTGGATTGATAGGCAACGTGTAACATTAAGGCGAGATCAAATGTTGAGTTTGTCTAGCCTCTACAAGAGCAATCATTTCAAGAGGAAGCTCTAGATACACGTAATCCAATACAATTAAATGATATCAATTTCCAGGGGCACGACCCCACTGACAATGACTTGGATGAACTTGGCGACGAGGCATATGATGATACAGAAGAAGAATTACTCACTGATCAAAATACAGATCAAAACACAGACGAATATGAGTTTGGTGATAACTTTAATAATGAAAGTGTTGGTTCATATGATTAGTTTAAAAGGACCCTTATGTGGTTGAAATGTGTGTAAACTGTTCATATTGTATAATGCTCTTATATTAACTAATTGGTTTATATTTGGATCAATTAAATAATTAATATATACTAGTATTTTTTTTTAAATGCTCGTATTATATTAATTCTTATCAGATGTCGAGGGGTCCTGGACGCGGGTCTAGTCTAGTTCAATCTGATCTGTAGTCACCTAATCATTTAGTTGATTCTGATGATGATTACGTGGGTCTTGGTACTGATCATTTAGCGCCTACACTAAATATGTCTGCACTGATGTCGTCCGATGTGGGTACATCCCGACAGCCCTCGGGCCAACCAGAGAGGCGATACCCTGTTTAAATCGCCAGAAAGAAGTAATTAAATTACTTAATAATTATAAAATTCTAATCATCATTATTATAAATAATAATTGTAACCACAAAGATAATTATAGGCTACATAGCATGAAGGTCAGACTGACCAACATATATCGAGAGATCATGGAAAAGGAGCTCCATCCAGCCGGATGGCAGTATAAGGCGGCCCTTGAGCATAGTCGTCAATTATGGTGGGACATGTTTCATGTAACTAATTTATTTGTGTACAAATTATGGAAAGATTTGTTAGAATGCGACACAACCGGAATTTTTCTTTTTAGTGAAAATTTATTAATCATTAATGTAACTTGAGAATCATATATCAATATAGTTTTAATCATTATTTTATTTTGTAGGATCGCTGTTATTGGTACACATAGCTGTATAGTCCACAAGTTATATAGATGAAATTTTTTCGCATTATGGGGGACAAGTATGGGAAGCGGCTTAACAAGTATACGTAGACTCGTGATCAGACTAGTCAGCCACCAAGGATCGTTGCTGAGGAGGTCTGGAGGCAAATGATTTTCTTATGTCTTTTTATTAAATTATAATTTTTTATTATTACAAATGATTTAAATTTAAATATCATACATCTCAACTGGGGCATGGAACGTAGAATGGGATAAGTTCGAGAACAAGAAGAGGTCCGGCTAGTGCAGCATCAATAGGTGGAGCGAGTCTACTGGTCCTGGTACTGGGATGTCGAAACACACTGTAGGTTCTAGATCTACGATCGATTATTCTTATGATACCGTAAGTAGTTTCAATTCATAATACATTATTTATTTGTTTATTTAATACTAATTATCTAACAATTTTACTTGAATACAAGAGCGGGAGACGGGTTAGCTGGCTATTGAGTACCAGGTTTTTATACGTACGCACAAGAAGGACGACAATACGTGGATCGATACGAGATCTAGTAATGCTAATGTATGTCTCTTTTTATGTTATAACTTATTTTTAGTTTTAATGTAGAGTTTAGTAATGGCTTGTATTTCAGGCGGAGTACGAGCGATGTATGGATGAGGCATGCGCTTTTTCACAAGATCCAGATAACCATGTTTATATCGACGTCGTTGGGTCGAGTAAGGCTGGAGTTATGGAACCGGCTGGTTTGGGAAGTTGGTGGCTACTACGATGGGTTTTAGAGGCAACGATTCTTCCTCTTCCCAGCACGATAGGACTTAGGTGAGAGAGATCCAGGCGAAGATCCAGACGCAAAGGGAGGAGCTAGAGGCCACGAGACGAGCTCAGCAAGCGATAGAACAAAGGTACAATGAGTCTGAGCTATTACGTGAGCAGCAGTGTAAGGAGCAGCAACAACTTCGGGTGTAGATGAATGAGCATATGACCGAGTTGTTAGCTCGATTACACCAGTACCCGGCGCACCCTCCCCCATCATAGGACTACTCTGATAAGATGTTTTATAAACTTTTGATATTTCTAGTATTTTTGTTGAACAAATTAAATCATTGTAAATTTTATAAATATTATAAAATTAGTTAATTTATTTGCTTGTTTATCAATATATTTTTTTAATATTTTGTTTTTAGTTTGTGTTTTTTTTTATTTGAATTTAAAATAAAAATAGAGATTAATAATAATAATTAAAAAGAATTATTAAAAAAACAATACCGAGGGATGTGTAGCCATCAAAAAACCCGAGGGCAATATGCTCCCCTCGAAAAAACCAAGGGTATATCTACCCTCAATTCTTCCTAGGGCAATCAGATTCAAGTCTGTGGGATTTATCGAAGAAACAAACCTTTGGAAATACCCTCAAAAAATCTACCGAGGGCATATTTTTCCCTCGGTAAATTTTACCGAGGAGAGATTGACTTCGGTATTATCCTCGGTAAAGTGATTATAGAGGGAATTTCTTTCATTACCTCCTCTCGGTAAAAAACTATTTTTTTTGTATTGAAATTTGATATTTTCTGAGAACATCTTTTCGTGTAAAGATAAGATAGTATGTAGTTCTAACAAAAGAACGTATGAAACTGCAAGTGGTTTAAAACCAAATAGTGGTGAACCAAGGCATGGAAAAAGGGTAAAGACCGCAAAGTCTTTTGCACCTGATTTTATCATGTACTTGTTGGATGATGATCCAAGTTTCATTAAGGAAGCTCTATCTAGCCTATAAGCACCACTCTGGGAAGAAGCTATTGATAGTGAAATGGAATCCATACTACAAAATCACATGTGGGAGTTAGTTGATCTACCACATGGTTGTAAGCCTTTAGGTTGTATGTGGATCCTAAAAAGGAAACCTAAAGTAGATGAAATAGTTGATAAGCTTAAAGCTCATTTGGTTCCCAAAGGGTTTAAACAAATAGAAGGTTATGATTTCTTCGACACATACTCATTGGTAATGAGGATAACATCCATTAGAGTGGTTCTTGCGATTGTTGCTTTGCACAATCTAGAGATTGATCAAATGGATGTGAAAAATGCATTTCTAAATAGAGTGTTAGAAGAAGAAACATATATGGATCATCTTGAAGGATTTGTAGCGCCTGGTGAAGAGAAAAAGGTGTGCAAACTAATTCAATCATTGTATGGACTTAAGCAAGATCTGAAACAATGGCATATGAAGTTTGACCAAATTATCTTGTCTAACGGGTTTAAAATTAATGAATGTGACAAATGTGTTTATGTCAAAGGAACATCAAATGCATATGTTATTGTGTGTCTATATGTGGATGACATGTTGATCATGGACAATAATCATGATTTGATCATTAATACTAAGAGAATGTTAAAAAGATTTTTTGATATGAGTGATATGAGAGTTGCTGATGTAACCATAGGGATTAAAATCAATAAAACACGAGATGAAATTATTTTTTCACAACCTCATTATGTTGAGAAAGTGCTCAAGAAATTCAATGCCTACAACAATCCATTTAGTAGGATGCCCATTGATCTAAAGATAAATCTGGTACCTAACAAGGCCGAACCAGTTGCTCAGTTAGAGTATTCTCGGGTCATAGAAAGTCTAATATACTTGACGAATTATACACGACAGACTTAGCCTCTCCCATAATAAACTGAGTAGGTATAAAAGTAATCCTAGCCTTGAGCATTGGAATGCATTAAAAGGGGTATTGATGTATTTAAAATACACAAGGCTATGGGTTATATTATTCCAAATACCCATACATACTTGAGGGATATTATGATGCTAGTTAAATTTCAGATTCGAAAGACTCGCACTCCACTAGTGGATATAACTTTTGTATTGGAGGTGGGGTAATTTTGTGGAGGTCTACGAAATAAACTTGTATAACTCCATCCACCATGAAATCCAAGTTTATAACTTTAGATAAAGATAGTGAGAAACAGAATGGCTTCGTAACTTCTTAGAAGATATTACATGTTGGTAAGCTTGTGCCACCTATGTTGATACATTGCGATAGCCAAACAGCTATTGGAAGGGCACAAAGTTGTATGTATAATGGAAAGTCTCGACATATTTATTGAAAAATAATACCGTTTGACAATTTCTCTTGAATGGAGTAATATCCATTGACTATATTAAGTCACAGGATAATAATGCTGACCCTTTCACGAAGGGCTTAATCGAGATCAATTGAGAAATTTGCTAGAGGAATGTGTTTAAAATACACAAAATTAAAGAATGGCCATATTGGTAACCCAACCTTGATGAATGAAGATCCCAAGAACTTGGTTCAATGGAAAAACTAAACTATGGAAATGCAGTTGAGCACTTGAAACAAGTTCAATGTTCTAATCTCATTCCTAGAAAGCATTCCAAGTGAATTTACCTGAGAATTTTGATAAGGTTAAGATCTTGGGACTTTTTAATAAATCTCAAACCTTTGAAGGTGAATTATATTAAGGATACTTAGGTCACCTATATAAGTGTGAAGTGAGAGACGCTTCAAAATGTAAACATTTATGAATTCAAAGTGATATCAATGTCCAAAACTGACACAACTTAACAGAAATGTGTAAATGTTTTATTGTGTAATTATCATTGTCTTGATATACACTACAGAGAGATAGTTCAACGCATCGAGTCCACTATGCCACCAGTATATTCGATGATAGTTACTATTGAAGGTTCAAAGCCACAAACTACTTATCCTAATGCAATAATATCTTATGATGATTGAGCACAAGAGTCTACATACATACATGCATTGATTTCCACTCATGTGGGGGATTGTTGGAATATTAATTTTGTTGTGGCTAATTATGATGACTAAATATTTAATTCATGGAGAATTAAATGGAATGATATTATTTTATGTATTGAGTAGATAATCGTAGTATATTTATTTTCTCATAATTGATTTTCGATGAGTGAGAAATAAGTTGTGTAAGTTAGTAATTTGAAAGGGAAAATGTATAAAATTCCACATTAAAAATGTAAGATAAATTTATACACTTTACAAGTAAAGATGAGTGATTAAGCCCATTCTCTAGTCGGTTGTATTTGCTACCTTGGGCTTGGGTTTGGACCTAGGCTTTGGCCTTGACTTTGGATCTTGATAAATGACTTAGAACTTAGAACTCTTTGGGTCTTTGTTAGGTTGTACGAGATTGATTTTAGACCAATCCAGTTTTGGTTTTGGATTTTCCAAAAGTGATTGGGCTCGACCCATTAAGATGCTCAAATTATCTTTTTAATGGTCAAAGGTAGATGGGCTAGGCCCATTATTTTCAGTCCAATAAAAGGTTGTAACATTTCAACTTTATCAGCAACATTTGAAAAGTTTCAAAATTGTAAGGTAGTGGTTGTAGTGGGTAGTTAAATCCACTAATTGCAACTGCTCCACCTTTTCAACTTCAAAAACCCTACATGTTGAAGTTTATATTATAAATAGACTTACAAAGTAATAGGTAGAAACACAAAGAATCAATTCATTTGCTTTGTTTTTCACTTAAAGTCTCACGCAATATTCAAAATTGTGCTCAATTTTTGCACAATTTCTAGTGTGTTGGAGTTTTGAAATCTAGTGTGCTACAACTTCAAATACGTTAAAGTCGTTTTATTTTTAGAGACATAATGCCTATTCCGTTAGTGCTACACGAGTCGTATTTATCTTGCCAAAATCTTTCTCTCCTTGACTTATTGATCAATCTGGTTCAGTGTTTTATTTAGTTTCATTTTATTTCCATTTTCACTTGATTTAAGCATTTGTAATAAATGTAGTACAGTTCAGTGTCATTTCACTTTCCGTATTATTATTTAATAACACAGAATATATACATACCATCGTACAAATATACATATTCATATTCGACGAGATGCGCTTAAGAATCTCGTCGACTGGATTTCAATGGCCACCTCGACACCGTCCGCTTACATGGATCTCGACGGCTGCTTGGACCAACCATAATCATCACATATCTTTGCTTTATTTTCGTTATCTGCTATCTGCTATTAACCATGTCGTCGAAGGAATAATTGGAATAAAGGTATCAACTTTCTTAATAGCATTATTGATTAGAAATGCATTTTCTAAAATTTGACTCCATACCAGTGAAGGATTCATTCGCAAGGTTGAATGATAGCCCAAAAATCCAAAGGAATGATTGGATGATTGGTTTATATAAATCTTTTTTGGATTGTATCGGATTATGTACTTTCTTCAACATGCACATGGGTTACGGGGCATATAAGTTTGATGTAACCCATTGATATTTTAGTATTCAAGAATCAACAAATTTGACCCTGCATTGTTCACAAAATTTTGGGTCTTCTTTTTCATCTCTAATTACTCGATAATTTGATAGGTCAAAGGCAGCTCTCTGGGTTTCGACCTACGATAGGGTGCGAAAGAATAATATTTATATTTATAGCACAAAACATACATATATATTATCGCACAAATTATACATATTCATCGTATAAAAATAACCAGCCGCATGCGCCATATACCATCTTGCATTTGTGGCATCTTTTTATTTATTTATTTATTTTTGTCAATTATCTTTAACTACTTGCAGGACATCAAACTTGGCTCACTTCGAGCAATCTGACTGAAGTAGAAAACATGTTAAATCACAAAAATCTGGTAGAATTTCCTGGTAGGGCAAATAATTAGATTAAACTTCAAAATAAAATAGTCTATTTACAAATCAATCTGAAGGGAGCGAAAAGGATCTCAATCCTACTTAAAATCCTTATTTATTGGAAAACTAAGTGGGCAAAAAATTTGTAGCCAGGATTAATACTACCATTCCATGAAACTAAGCTGGAAATTTTTTCTGGCATTATCTGAGCACTGATGAATTTCTTGAGAACTTTTTTATTAGCCATTGCTATTCCCCTCCTCCTCATCGTCAATATCTTCAATTCCAACCCAATGAGTAAAAGCAAACAGGAATTCCTTGAAATTTACCATCCCATTTTTGTCCCAGTCCATCTCCTCTGAAATACACAAACAATAGCTTTTTATGTCTATTTCAAGAAAATCTACTACTTGCAAAGTTAAAAACTTTTGGAATATCAAAACACGATCCAATTTACCACATTGTCTATATCATTTAGAAACAATGGCGGAGCCAAGATTTAAGTTTGGAGTGGAATAAGCTAAGAATGAGAAAAATCGAGTTATTGTTAAATAATCACTATGTGTCATTTAAAACAAAGAAAATAAATGAAGAAAAAACGCAAATATTAATCACTTATCAAAAAGTATTCTTATTAATTAAAAATCTTAATATACAAAATGTGGTTTTTTTTTTTTTGTTTTTTTTTTTGTAAAAAACAAGTCATACGCGACACAAGATACTTCATACAATCTAATGAAGTTGAACCCTAGCCTTTCGTGAATCAACACCATCTATGAGCAAATGCAAATTTTAATGCCTTCAAAAAGTTTCTTTCAAGATAATCATACTTTTAAATTAAAATATTTGCCAAAAGACCCCTATATTATAAGTTTTTTTATTTTTTCTAGGGGCGAGCTGGAGCCCGGGCCAGCTGAGCTTTGGCTCCGCCCAAGTATAGAAATCTTGTCTATTTGCATGTGTGCATTCAAGAGTAGGATGAGATGACAAGAGTAAGAAAAACAGACCAAATCTTTTCATGGCGATCCTCCCAGAAGATCGCTCTCCTGAAATAGTTTCGTTTATTGCGTCGACCATTTCATTTTTGCTCACGTAACCATCCTTGTTCTTGTCCAAGAACACAAATGCATCAACTAATGTTTCAAAAGTAGCCTCGAGATTCGGCATTCCCATACAAGATTTCTATCGTTTTGTCAAGGAACATACCGAGGAACATCTTGGTAGAGCAAATATAAATAAAATCAAGTGCAATATAAAATCAAAGCTAATATATAAGCCTCACAGGTGGACAAAACAAAAAAAGTGAAGAAATAAACTTAGTAATAGAGTATGGATACAGTGTGATGGGCGGTTGGATCGTCCTTGAGAAGGTATACGAGGCAAAGAACAACTATAAAATCATTGAATTTCATTCCCATGTCATCGCTTATGTCACACGTCTCAAATAGATCATTAATCTCCTCGTCACTGAAGTCGATCTCGAGCTTCTGAAAACATCGTTTCAGCTCTTGTGGATCAATTACACCATTCCCATCCTCGTCTATTAATAAAAATTACAAACCCATTTTATTTATTTCATCAGGATTTTAAACATATTTTTTGCGTTTATTATGAGGAGCAAAAATATACACCTGCTCAAAAGAATATATACTTACCAAAGTCTTTGAACGTTGATTTGCATTTCCTTAAGCTTTCATCAATTTTGGGAAACTTTAAAATAATGGTGTTAAAGGATTTTAAATTACTCCCTTCAACTTCTCTTCTCTGCATTGCTTCGATTATTTTGGTCTCAAGCTTTGTCTCCGTCAACGAAGCCTTTGGACATTCACCCTTGCCAACTACACCTCCCATTTCAATTTAACAGTTTGATTAAACTGCCTGCAAATATAAGAAATAAAATTGTTCAAACATGAGATTCTGTTTAGTTGACTTGAATGATAAAGTTTCATATAATGGATTTCAATTCAAATTAAAGTTCACACATCCAGAGATGTAAATCTTTACGCATCCATATCAGTTCATAAGGTCTAAGATCCAACTATACACACACACACACATTTCAAGTTCACTTTATCTCTTGGTGCAAGCAAAATATAAGTCAATATTTATTTTCTATAAATATTCCACAAAGACAAAATTTGTTCTTGGAACATCAGGGTTAGAAATGTCAGATTATATTCTTTGATAATAAATATTAGAAATTATTATATTTTAAATTTAGCCATTTTAGAGTTTCTAGCTAGACTACATAAGCCGCCTTTTTTTTTTTCTTTTTTTATAATATATATGTGCTACCTGAAAAAGATCTCTTCATTAAATAACTTAAATAGACTTGCGAAAGGATAAAATACCTAATTATCTATGACAAACGGGTTTAATTATTAATCCCTAAAAAACGAATCAAATTATACATACACTAGATTCATTCACCTACTTATAATTGCGCACATAAAAACCAAATAAATATTAACACAAGAGAAACCTGAAGGACAGGTTGTGGCATTTTGTTGATTGTAGGGGAGAAATTGAAATATTCTAACAATAATAACATAATCTAACGAGAAAGATGAATCCAGTAATAACCCTATTTGACAGAGCAATCAAGATTCTCCACATGCATATGAAAAGCCAAAAAAAAGTCAAGAAAGTATGCAGATTTGTGTTTGCGAGAGAGTAAAGAGAACCTTAGCTTTACGTAGAGTGATAAATCCAGATAAGCAGAAGCTGATGAATCTTTTGCTGCTGATTCTAAACAAGATCAGGGTCGCACAACCAGCTCTCTCTAGTGTTATTGTTGTAATCAAGCTCCATTGTCCAAAATACCCTTATGCTGAAAAAGAGTATTACCTGCCGGTTAAAGTTTAAATAAACTAATTTAATTGATTGAAATTTTAAAGCACTAACCCACATCTTTTAGAAATTGGCATTTATAATTTACAAAATGATAAAGTCATCGGGGTCTAGTGTTATTAAATAAACAATATTTTTAATTGAAAATTTTCAAAATAATACATATTACAAAATTATTGAAAATTTGGGTCGGGACGCCACTCCCAGATGCGTCCCGCCCGTTTTATTTATTAAAAATAAAAAAATATCGGGACGCCACTAGGAAGGGCGTCCGGACCTTTTTGTCCAAAAACAGGAATGACGGGGCTCAATTGAAAAAAAAATGGGGGAGGGGCACCACTGGGAAGGCTTGCCAAAAAAAAAAGTCACGGGCGAAACGCCACTCCCAAGGCGTCACGGGTTTTTTTTTTGAAAATAAAAAAAAAAAATCGCCCGTAAACCCTAACCCTAACCCACATATTATTTATTTATTTATATTATTTATTTTTTAGGTTTTTTGTTTTTATAATTTATTTAAAAATTTTATTAGGTAAAATAAATAAACATATCATAATAATGTTTTAAAATTACAAGAAGTTTTATTTCAAAATTAAAAATACAATAAAATTAAAATACAACTAGAAATAAGATTCAAATAACAATTACAGTAATTTGATATTACATATGTGATCACATTCGTAATGGCGGGTTTCCAATGAGATTGTGGTATTGACAAATGCAATTTAAATAATTTTTAGTGAATACCCAATCCATCGAATCGAATAAAGGTTTTCCATGTTTTAGATATGCAGCAGTAAACTCAGCATCGCCTGCCACATCGTTCCAAAACCGTACTAGTCATTCTGGCGCTTGCACTTTGTTGGTCTCATGATCCCAAGTGCAATGCTCGTTTCCCAACATCATATGAAAATGCCTGTATCGTTTTTTCAGAAGTTGAACTCGAGCGGTTATGTCATCTATTGTGAAGTCTTTTCCGAACGCAACATTGATTTTGTCCAACAAGATCCACGTGATATTGTTGTGTAATCCTCTTCTGGGATCGTAGACACCATTGAGCTTACTGTCACGAAGGTCGTCAACAAGTTTAGTATCCATATGGATGCTCCACTCGGTTAAATTCGTATCGTAGAAAAAGAAATCTTCTTCGAAATCAAAATATGGTACATTGTTAAACTGATTGGAACTCATTTTTTCTTTTTGTTATGGGAACACTTAGATGGTGGAGAAAACCAAAGGCGTAAGTGAAATATTTTTAAAAAATGTAGTCCCATATTCTAAATTTATAGATGAGTTACAATTTCACAAGACAATTGTATTCAATGTGTAGTCTTTGTTACAGCTAAAGATGAAAACATAATCCTTAAGGTGTAGTCTTGTCACAAAGAAAGTTGAAAAACATATGGAATAGTGTCAGGTATTGTTACAACAAAAGTTGAAAACCTATTGATACATGTGTAGTCTTGTCACCAGCAAGGTTGGATAAACATTAATAAATAATTTTATTAAAAAAAACAAAACAAAAGATTACACATTTGATTAAATAAAAAACTAGAGGATGTGACAAATTCAAACATTACAAATCAAACATAGTACATAGTTGCACACTCAAACTAAGGTCATTCCGATCCCATTTTATTACACATTTGAGTCCTAATACATCGAGAATGCATCAATTGAAAGTTGCTTCCATCTTCTTCAACAACGGTGACACGTCATACAAATAATATCTCCGTGATGCATCATCACCGTTTTCCTTTATTTAAAAAAAAGTTAGTAATTGAAATGAAGCCATCACTGTTTCACCTGGAAAATTACCCCAAGAGAACCTGCACCTTCACCTGAGAATTTTTCCGACTTGCTTTCCACAAAAACACGTTAGAAAGGATCATTGGGGTTTTCCGGTGGAAACTTCTCCGATACTTAAGTCAGTAAGCGTTTTTGATCGAAATAAAATAAAGCAGGAGAGGAATGCTTGAGATTGCGCACCTCTCAAATTTGAGGCTTAGGTATTTATATTTTCTCATCAAGTGGGGCCCTTCCGAGATCCCAGAAACAGAATTCTGCGAATCTCGGGCCTTTATTCACAATGATAAGATCATCCCTTCTTTCTCTAGGAGAGGTCAGATCAGGAAAATGCTAGATCATTCACACTTCCTCTAGGAGAGGTTAGATTAGGGGAGTGCTCAGGGTGGACTAGATCAGGAACCTTCCCTGGCCCTTGAACTGAAATTTAGGACTTTTAGTAATGCTAATTCAAATCAGGATGATATTCGGCCAGGTTTAGCCCAACCAGGCCTTGATTCCAACCCAAGATTTATTCAGGGCACATCAACCAGTCCCGAGGGTTAGATCTGTACGCCTTAAAGTTTTCCCCAGGGCAACTAGGGATCCACATGGTTTTCCATGTTCCATATCTGTACAAATCCTGAAAATTCTGCCTTTTGATCAAGTCGAATCATTAGAGTTATTTGTGACGTTTCATATTCGGGAACGGTTACCATCCCAGCACGTCTCTTTGGGTACTATCCCATTGGCTGGTCAGCGGTGGTTACAGCCCCAACACGTCTCTTCGGGTACTGTTCCATTGACAGGTCAGCAGTGGTTACAGCTCCAACACGTCTCTTTGGGTACCGTTCCTCTGACAAGCATTAAATGCGGGGATCCCATCAAAATCCCGCTTTTTTCTCGAAATCCATTTTTTGAAAATCCTTTTTCCCTCGCGGTTCCTTCTTTCCTCCTCATTTTTCACATTCTCAACTTATCAGACACTCTCGCTCTCTATCTTTCTCTCCAAAACAACGATTCAGTATCTTCTTCATGTCCAGCGTTTTCTGACCATCTCCACCACCAGATACTTCTCTGATCCTTCTTCTCTTCCAATAATGTCTACACAGTCATCCTCTTCCTCCGCCGATTCTCTTACTGCTAACCAGTCCCTTGTAGCATCAGTTCCGTCGTCGCCATCCTCTTTTGAATATCCCCTATATATTTCCAGCCGGCCATATATCTGCTCTATCCTTAACGATAAGACTGTAGAAAATCTAAGGTATAAGTACCAGGTGCCTGAGGAATTCTCGTTCGTCAACCCCCGTGGCAGCGTGATGGCGTACCAAGCACCGACCGACCACCTGACTTTCTTCGCCGATCAATTTCAGGCGGGGTTGCGCCTTCCAGTAAACCCTTTGATATTAGAAATGGCCCGATTGTATAAAACTTTGGTGCATCAATTTGTTCCCAATTCTTTTAGGATCATCATAAGCTATAATCTGGCCATGCGGTATGCTGGTCTCGATCCTACAGCCTAGACCTTTTACCAGCTCTTCCAGGCCAAGAGCTCTTCCCCTGGATACTTCTATTTATGTGACAGAGCTGGCGTGGACTTCCTCACCGACATCCCTTCCTCCAATAAAGCCTAGAGGAAAAAGTTTTTCTTTATGCACTGCTCAGGGGATTGGGGCTTCCCTCCCAAGTCCATTGATCAACTGCCTGCTCAGCCACATTTATCCGTTGGGCATAGGTCTCATCGGATACAAAAGATAATCTCAACCTTAAACGAGAATGTTCTTCATGTCTCTTAACTTCTTCTCCCCTCTGTTCTAGATCTTTTCAACGACCGGGATGAGACGAGCCCTTTAACCACTGAGATTGGTAAAGAAACATTTACTGTTCTGCCATCTTGTCTCTGGATACTTAGTTGACTCGCGTCTCATGATGATTTAACTAATTTTATCTCTCTCTTTTCTTTTTAGCAAATATGATGCAAAAGATAATGGCTGCTCGTCAGAGGGAGGCAGAGGCGGACCTAGAGAAGCGAACTCCAGAGGTGGGGCTTCCTCGGGCAGAAGCAGGGGTATCAGGCACCTCCCAGAACCTCCTTCATCCTTAGGTGGAGGTGATCTTCCCTGCAGACTCGGGGGAGGAGAGGACTCGCCCGCCAATGAAGAGGGCTCGCACTGGCACGGAGGGGATGTCCGCCTCAGGGTCAAGGTAACTAACCCCAACGACACCTAGTTCACCCACGTGTCCGTTCTAAACTATCCTGGGCCAATAGCAGTTCAGTTTATCCAAGGACAATGCCCGAGTGCCGACAGAGCCACTTTGGAGAAGTGGTCTAATCCCGAACTCATTGAGTCTTTGTGCCAAGATAGGCCAGGGTAAGTTTCTTTCTCTTGCTTTCTCCTTTCCTCTTTCCTTACATTTTATTAAGTTTTTCCTCCTTCCAGGCGGCGGCCAAGAGGTCTATCCTTGTGGCCAGGGCCAGGGGGTCCCTGATGAATGCCGATCTGGCAAAAGGCACAAGAAATTACAGGAGAAAGAGAGGAGGCTGTACAAATTGTGCAAGGAAAGGGGGTTTGAGGTGAAAATGCTCAAGTCAGAGTTAGCAGAAATGAAGAAAGCTGAGAAGAAAGTTTTAGAAATGGCCAAAGCTGAGGCACGAGACGAGGCCTTGGTTGAGGCTCGGCGTCTGGCGGATGAGGCCGTGGCTCAGGCGCGCGGGGAGGGAAAGACGAAGTTCCTTAACTCCAAGAAGGGGCTAAGGTTGATCCAGCTAACTAGGGAGGTGACACTTCAAGCCTTCTTGGGATCTGAGGAGGTCTATTAAGTGCTCGTCCCAGAGGCCGAGGTGTGTTTCCACTTTGGCCTGGACGCTCAGGCCAAGTGGGCTAAGGATCAACCCGCTCTTCCCTTTGACCGCAAAGAGCCACTCAAACAGTCACATGATCCTACCTCCTTCTCCTACGTGCCATAGCAGGATCGCCTGCACGGGCTCGAGGCTCACGAGTTCGTCGAGCACGTCCTCGCAGCCTTCCATGCTCCTCCTGTTGTTCTAGAGCTGACTCAACCAGACCAGGGTCTAACTCTTGCTCTGACTAAGTCTACTCCCTCCCCAACCTTCGCTGGTCTGGGTGAGCTACCTGGAGGGGCATCTCCTGGGGCCCTGACTGCCGAGGATGCGGTGGATCAGCTCGCTGAGGAGTTGGATGCCGAGAGTTAGGCGCAGATTGGCTTGTTTCTGTATTTGTCTGTTCTGTTCATAGATAGATCTTGTTTGTTTTGCCTGTGTGGTTGATCTATCTTTTGCACTCTTGCCTGTAACCGAATGATTTTGTTGTTTTTAGTAAATTTTTAGGGTTTCTTGATTTTAAGGAAACCCTAGTACCATTATTCTCTTAATCACGTGCTTCTCTTTTCTTTATATACGTGCTTTTCCCCTTATTTATTTCATTATGGCTTCTTCATCTTCCTCTTTTCTTGAAGAAATCAATACTATCAAGAGGAAAATCCTCTTTCTTTTTGCTGAGAATTTCAAGCTTTTTGACAAACTTTCCGTCATTCGTGAAAATTTTGCTCAAGTATGCCGGCTTTTGGACATGAAAAGACAGAAGAAATGTTATTACAAGCGTGAATGGGCTGAGCTCCGCCAGCTCAACCGCCAACTGCAGGAGGAGAAGGCCGATTTACTCGAATCGGTAAGTCGGTTGACCACCGCTGCCAGTGAGGCTCATGCTGTTTCCGGGCGAGCGAATAAGTATCGTCAGTGCCTTCATGAAACCGAGCGCGAGCTGTGGTGCATTCTCCAGATCCTGGCATCTGACAAGAGGGCTTCATCCCATGGCTGATTTTATTTTCTATTCTTAATGTATTTCCCAGATTTATGGTGTTTTCATGAGCATCTCTGTTTTCTACTTCTTGAAGTTTTTAATTAAACTCGCCAGGTCTTGCTGTAAAAAGTGGCGTAAGTATTTTCCATTTCATGTAATTCTAGCCTTGGTTTTTAATGAATGATCTTTTTTCCGTGCAAAAAATCATTGTTGATAGTTAGATCTGGCTCCTCTGGGTAGCTTTATCCAATCCCGGTTTTACTGACCATCAGGTCAGGAGAATTGGAGCATCCTCCCTTAGCCAATCTTGGCTTTACAGACAATCAGGTCAGGAATATGAGGCATCCGCCCTTAGCCAATTCTGGCTTTACTGACGATCCGGTCTGGAAAAATGGGGCATCCGTCCGTAGCCAATCCAGGCTTTACTGACAATCAGGTCAGGAAAAATGGGGCATCCGCCCTTAGCCAATCCTGGCTTTACTGACAATCAGGTCAGGAACATTGGGGCATCCGCCCTTAGCCAGTCCTGGCTTAACTGACAATCAGGCCAGGGAAAATAGGGCATCCGCCCTTAGCCAGTCCTGGCTTAACTGACAATCAGGTCAAGGAAAATGGGGCATCCGCCCTTAGCTAATCCTGGCTTAACTGATAATCAGGTCAGGGAAATTAGGGCATCCGCCCTTAGCCAATCCTGGCTTTACTGACAATCAGGTCAGGAACATTAGGGCATCTGCGCTTAGCTAGTCCTGGCTTAACTGACAATCAGGTCAGGAAAAATGGGGCATCTGCCCTTAGCCAGTCCTGGCTTAACTGACAATCAGGTCAGGAAAAATAGGGCATCCGCCCGTAGCCAATTCTGGCTTTACTGACGATTCGGTCTGGAAAAATGGGGCATCCGTCCGTAGCCAATCCAGGCTTTACTGACAATCAGGTCAGGGAAATTGGAGCATCCACCCTTAGCCAATCCTGGCTTTTGCAATTTTTTTGACCATTAGGTCAGCTCGTAATAAAATATGGGTAAACTCAAATCATCATTATATAAATAGGTTTCATAAAACAATCTTACACATAGTATTTTCGTAAGTTTGATACAGTCCACGCTCGGGGTACTCCAACTACATCCATTTGTTCTAATTCATAGGCTCCGCCTGCCAAAACTCTTGTAATCTTAAAGGGTCCTTGCCAAGTGGCATCCAGTTTCCCTTGGCTTTTCCCAGACCAGCTCTACACAACACCAAATCTCCCGCCTGAAAACATCTCTTCATCACTATTTTGTTATACACTGCTCTAACTCGTCCCCGCATGTGCTCCATCCTAACGGCAGCACGCTCCCTATTTTCCTCAACCAAATCTGCATTCTGTATTAATAATTCATTTTTGAACCGTATAGAAGCTTTGGATTCGGTGGGTTTCCAGACCTATTTCAGCGGGTATAACAACATCCATGACATACACCAAGCTAAATGGGGTTTCTCCAGTACTTTCCTTGGGGTTAGTGCGATAGGACCAAAGGATTGAACTGAGCTCTTCTACCCATTTGCCGCCTGACCTCTCAAGGCGTGATTTAATCCCTTGCACGAAAATGCAATTAGTCACCTCAACTTGACCATTTGCCTGAGGATGATAGACAGATGTGAAGTGTTGGTCTGTCTTCATCTTGGTGCACTAGACTCTTATCTTAGCTCCCACAAACTGTGTGCCATTATCGGAGACCAGGATCCTGGGAATGCCAAATCGACATACTATGTATTTCCACACAAAGCCCATCACCGCATCCTCAGTAATTTTTTCCAAGGCTTCGGCCTCCACCCATATGCTAAAATATCAATGGCAACAATCAAGAATTTCTTTTGAGCTGGGGCCGTAGGAAAGGGTCCAACCAAGTCTATCACCCATTTCGTAGAGGGGCAAGGAGAGCTCATTGTCATGAGCTCTTCCACCGGTCGGTGAACCAAAGGGGAGATCCTATGACACTTGTCACATTTCCTAACAAAGCCTTCTGTTTCTTTCCACAATAATGGCCAAAAATAGCCGGCTCTCATGTCTTTGCTTGACTAAGTCCTGGCGCCCATTTGATTACCACAGTAGCCCTCGTAGATTTCTCTAAGGATGTGGGCGCCTTCCTTCCAGCTCAGGCATCTTAGAAGAGGTTGTCCGAACCCTCTACTATACAATTCTCCTTTGACCAGGCAGAAGCGAGAGGATCTGATCCTTACCTTCGTTGCCTCTCTTTTATTATCTGGTAGCTCTCCTTTTTCCAGATATAATCTGATCAGATGACGCCAGTCTGTCTCCTCTTCTAACGCGTTCACCTCTTCCTCTCCAAACTCCCGGTATGCCATTAGGAGGGTGATCACTTTTTCTTGACAGTCCGTTGCTAAGCTAGCTACCTTGGCCAGGTAATCAGCTCGACCATTTTCTTCTCTGGGAATTTGATGAACTGTCAAAGATCTCATGCCACTGACCAACTCGCGAGATTGAGTCAAATATCTTTGCAGGTGCTTCTCCCTGGTTTTGAATTCCCCTTTAATCTGTTTGCATATAAGTTGCGAATCTACTTGCGCACATACTCGGTCTGCCTCTAGTTCTTTTGCCATCTGGAACCCTCTCAGCAAGGCCTCATACTCGTACTGCATATTCTGTGGTCACCCCTTCTGGGTCCATCAACACTATCCCTGCACCATAGCCGAGGTTGCTGACAGAGCCATCGGTGTAGATCGTCCATTCCTTTGTTTCCTCGGGAGAGCTGGTCATTTCCTGCATGAAGTCAACCAGTGCCTGGGCCTTAATTTCTTTTTATGCCTCGAAACTAATATCGAACTCACTCAGCTCGATTATCCATTTCAGCAGGTGCCCCGATGCTTCTGGTTTATCCATGACTGCCATTAGGGGTAAGTTAGTTCTGACCACCACGTTATGTGAGAGGAAGTAGGAGCGGAGCTTGCGAGCCATCCCAACCAGGTCTAACATGGCCCACTCTACCTCTACGTACCGGAGCTCAGCGTCATGCAAGACTTTACTCCAGTAGTATAGCAGTTTTTGTACTCTGCCTTCTTCCCTGATCAGGACCGTGCTGACAGCTTGCTTTCCCACGGATAAATACAAGATCAAGGGCTCTCCCTGGACTGGTTTGGTAAGCAATGACATTCTGACCAGGTAATTCTTCAGCTTCTGAAATGCGTCCTAGCATTTCTCATCCCACTCGAATGGGGCTCTTTTTTGTAAGGCCTGAAAAAATGGCAGACTCTTTTCAGCCGAGCGTGAAACAAACCTACTCAGGGCTTCTATCCGCCCGGCCAAGCATTTCATCTCTTTAAAAATTTTCGGAGGCTGCATATCCATGATAGCCTTGACCTTCTCTGGATTTTCTTCTACTCCCTTTTCCATGACCATGTAGCCCATGAACTTTCCAGCTCTTACCCCAAACATGCATTTTTTGGGGTTGAGCTTCATCTTATACTTCCTCAAAGTATCAAAGGTTTCTCTCAAGTCATCCACGTGTGAGGCTGCTTTCACACTCTCGACCAACATATCGTCCACATAGACCTCCATGTTGCGCCCGAGCTGATTCTTGAACATTTTGTCCACTAGCCGCTGATATGTAGCACCGCATTCTTAAGTCAAAACGGCATGACCACGTAGCAATAGGTTCCCTTTGGAGTCATTAAACTAACCCGCTTCTGATCCTCTTTAGCTAGCCTGATCTGATGATATCCCTGTGAGGCGTCCATCATACTCAGCAACTCACAACCTGATGTAGAGTCGACCAGTTGGTCTATCCTCGACAGCGGATAGTGATCTTTAGGGCAGGATTTATTAAGATCACAGAAGTCAATACACATCCTCTAGTCCTCTTCCATTTTCGGTACTAAGAATGCATTAGAGATCCATTCCGGGAATTGTATTTCCCGCACATGCCCAGCCTTTAGCAACTTGTCTACCTCAGCCTCAATAATGGCCTCCTTCTCCGGTCCAAAGTTGCGCTTTCTCTGCTTCATCTGCTTTATTTTCGGGCTAATGTTAAGGTGGTGCTCAGCTATTGCTGGGTCCATCCCGACCAAATCCTGGGGAGACCAGGAAAAGATATCTATGCTGTTTCTGAGCAGGGCTACCAAATCCACCAACACTTCAGGGCTAAGGGTCGTTCCTATGATCAAAACTAGACTATCGTCTTCTGGGACTACCTCAACTGCCATCAACTTTTCCTCTCTCTGAGCTGGGTCAGGCCTGGCATCTTCTATCCTTGCCCTTTTACACCTTCCCTCATCTTCATTGCGCCGAACACTATCTACGGATGTGCGTCTTGCCGCGTACTGATCCCTGTGGACCTCCCCTACTCCGTCCTGAGCAGGGAATTTCAACTTCATATGGTAAACGAAGATCAAAGCTTGAAATTGGCTCAGCGATGGTCGCCCAAGCATGACATTGTTCGAGAAAGGTGCATCTACTATCAGAAAACTCACCGACCTGGTCTGTCTAAACGGACCATCCCCCAGCGTTACCAGGAGATTCACCGCTCCTAATGGTTTTAGGGATCCCCCTATGAAGCCAACCAGTGAAGTCGTGACCTCCTCCAATTCCACGTTTAAGTCCAATTGTCGAAAACATTCATAAAACATGATATCGGCCGAACTACCCATGTCCACGAAGATTCATCTAATGGTGTAGTTAGCGATAGTGGCTGTGATAACCAAAGCATCCATGTGAGGGGCCAGGATGCCGTTCTCATCTTCTGATCCAAAACATATGTTTGGGCTTGGCATTAACTGCCTGATCTCACTCCCTTTCCTTGTCAGGTCTCTTGCAGCACGAACATAATTATTCTGAGCTCTCCTGGAGTGCTCATCCCAATCTCCTCCTATAATCATTAAGATTTCACCTCGTACCTCTCGATTCTTGTCATTCCTCCTCCCACTGTTTCGTCCACTATCCTGCTCATGCTTGTTTCCTTGAGGTCGATCTCGTCTGCGAGTGTCAGATCTGGACTCCTCCCGTCTCGCCTGTACAAATTCCTTGAGGTGCCCTGCCTGTACCAGCCTCTCTATTTCATCCTTTAGATGGGTGCACTGATCTGTATCATGACCATACTCGTTATGGTATCGGCAAAATCGGACAGATCTTTCTTTCCTTGGCTTCTGGGAATAAGTTCTAGGCCATTTGAGATCAGGATGTCGCTCAATTGCCTGCAGAATCTCCCCCTGAGGTGTGGTCAGGGGTCCAACTAAGTCAGTCCTGGGTTTTTTCATTGGGGTCCTGTTTTCCCTATCAGGTCTCTCCCTTCTCTTCTCTCCATCCTCCTTGATCTTCAAGGCCTCCTCCAGATGAATGTATTTTTCTGCCTTTTCCAGGAGCTCTCCAAATTTCAGTGCTAGTTTTACAACTAACGACTGGAAAAATTCTCCTCTCCTGAGCCCCTGAGCTAGAGCGTTAACCAGGAGCTCCTCAGATGCTGATGGCACCTCTAGCTTTGCATCTGTGAATCGCTTGATGTATACACGTAGATTTTCATTTTCCTTCTATTTTAAGCTGAATAGTTCTAGCGACATTTTCTGGTACTTCCTGCAGCTTGTAAATTGGTGCAAGAATGCCGAGCTAAATTCATCAAAATTACTTATAGAACGCGGAGGCAACTGGATGAACCAGAGCTGATCGGACTTCATAAAGGTCATCGGGAAGACCCGACACATGACCGCATCTGAGAATTTGTGTAAAGTAGCCACGATCTCAAATTGGCTCAGATGATCCCACAGGTCTGTTGTTCCGTTTTATTCAAAGTCCATGGACCGGTAAGAAGCCCGCAAATAATCACGCATGACCGCATCTGTAAATGGGGTACCTCTCCTCGCCGGCACCGTGACCATGCCCGCCATCTTCCTCTTAACACTTCCTGACCTCTTTTTGCAAGTTTTGCATCTTCTTAGTGAGGTCCGGGTTGGTTTTGCTCGACGTCTTTCTTTCTGAAGCAGATAAAATCTCCTCTTCTTCTTGAAGGGGAGTTCTGACCACGCGCTGGGTTGTTCGTGGTGGCTCCGTCTCCGGCGGTTGAGCTGCCTTGGAAGGGGGTGTCGAGAGCTCAGCGCACTTTCTATCCACAGCTACCTCCACCGCCTTGCCGATGAGGTCGGATAATTGCCTTAGAAAGGAATCGTTCAACAATCCTCTGTCAACTTGTGTGATTCCACTAGGAGGAGGTTGCACTGCGCCTGGTCTAGCTGCCACTGATGGTCCCGCCGCCTCTGGCACACCCGTCGGTGTGGCAGAGTTCGGTGTGCCACCCAGCTCTGCCACTAAATTCCGTCGAAGTCCATCTGATGCCATGTTTTCCTCACGTCTTAGCCCCGTCTTTCCCACAGACGGCGCCAATTGTTTCACCTATAAAATTACCCCAAGAGAACCTGCACCTTCATTTGAGAATTTTCCCGACCTGCTTTCCACAAAAACACGTTAGAAAGGACCACCTGGGATTTTCCGGTGGAAACCTCTCCGATGCTTAAGCCAGTAAGCGATTTTGATCGGAATAAAATAAAGTAGGAGAAGAATGCTTGAGACTGCGTACCTCTCAGCTTTGAGAATTAGGTATTTATAGTTTCTCATCAAGGGGGTCCCTTCTGAGATCCCGAAAATAGAATTCCACGAATCTCGGGCCGTTATTCACAATGATCAGATCATCCCCTCTTTCTCTAGGAGAGGTCAGATCAGGAAAGTGCTAGATCATCCCCAATTCCTCTAGGAGAGGTTAGATCAGGGGAGTGCTTAGGGTGGACCAGATCAGGAATCTTCCTTGGTCCTTGAACTGAACTTTACTACTTTTAGCAATGCTAATTCAAATCAGAATGATATTCGTTCAGGTCTAGCCCAACCAGGCCTGGATTCCAACCCAGGATTTATTTAGGGCCCATCAAACACAGACCACATAATTAGTTGTAGACAGATGTGTGGTTTTTACATAGGCTGAAGCGATATTATTATTGATAGTGGTATCAATACAGGTCAATCTACGTTCTTCATCCAAAAAAATACCATCCTCAGAAAGTATTGTCTTCCACCAACTGTACCTTATCTCCATTTCTTCGATCCTGTCGTAAATTTCTGGAATAGTAGGTGAAATCATAAAACGACTCTGGAGTAGACTTTTTACCTGCGGGACGCTCAAGATGACATCGTTTTTTTTTGTACCTCTTTCAACACTTTCATTCTGAGCACTGAAAAATTCCAAAATAACTTGTTACATCTCCATGGTCCATGGGGTGAGTGCAGGATCGTAGTAATTATTGTTTATTTTTAGGACATTTGGATGGTTTTCATCAAAACTAGCCATTATTAGCTAGTATAGTATATATTTCTTGTTAAGTTTGTCTATGTGTACATATATATAAATGCAGCTTTGTCAGCTACAATTGTTGTGTCATTGTGTTGTCTTTTCATCCGGTACATTATGTCACAAAGCACAAACAAACTTTTGTCCACACACACATCAATGAAATTCAGCTTTGCCAGCTACAATTGTTATGCCATTGTGTTGTCTGGTCATCTGGTACATTATGTCACAGAACAGAAATAAACTTTTGTCCACACACACATCAATGTAATTCATCTTTGCCAGCTACAATTGATGTGTCATTGTGTTGGCTTGTCATCCGGTACATTATGTCACAAAACACAAATAAACTTTTGTCCACACATACATCAATGAAATGCAGCTTTGCCAGCTACAATTGCTGTGCCACTGTGTTGTCTTGTCATCCGCTACATTATGTCACAGAACACTCTAAAACTACTTGAATAATTACTCTCCTTGCTATAAATTTGTTGAGGAACAAATAATGGACAATTCAATAGCAAATACATATCAAGTACTTCATATCTTATTTGAAATAAAGCTAATGGCAGATCACTTCAACGACACAGATGCTCCTCTTACACTTCGGGTTAAAATACTCAATTACGGGTGTGAATTCACTACTAAGTGGACACTTACCAGAGATGAACGTGTACTGGAATTCTTAATCCTCGAGAACGATATTCGAGGATGGAATCCAAATGAAGGACCGTTACCTGACAACCGAGTGAAAGAAGACAAGTGTTTACTTAACTGCTACTTCAAAAATCAACATGCCATTTTCGAAGATGATGTCATAGCCAGGATTGTCCAACTTCAGAGCCGATTTAGGTTCTTCAAAGAACTGATTTGGACCCCTGGTACTGTTTGGAACGGGAATGTGAAAATGGTCTTAGATGATCATAATGTACAAAAGAAATTTATGCTTGTAAGTTCTACACTCCCTTTTCAATTATTACAAGTAATTTAAATATTTCATTATTATTCTAACTTGTTTTGATGAATGCGGTATTGTCCAATCAAAAGCTATTGCAACGCTTTTGATGAGGAACCCTTGCTCACAAAGATGCAAGTACTCTTTGGAGATGTGTATCCAACTAACCAAAGTGGAAGCTCTACAAGTGGAAGTACTGTTGACCATTGCATGTTGTTTTACCGACACTACTCTACCTGTGTGGATTGCGTTTATGTTTTCATTGTGTAATGTTTTTATGTTGTTGTACCGACACTGCTCTATTGCTGTGGATTGCGTTTGTGTTTTCATTGTGTAATGTTTTTATGTTATTGTACCAACACTGCTCTATTGCTGTGGATTGTGTTTGTATTTTCATTGTGTAATGTTATTATGTTGTTATACCAACACTACTCTATGTTGTGAATTGCGTTTGTGTTTCGTTGTGTAATGTTTTTTGATAACTACTAAGCGATAGAAAATAGAAAGTGAACCACGCACTAGGAAACTTCAACACAATTAAAATAATTTACACATCATATCAATAGTGTGATCCCGTGCCACACCGCTTTTTTTATACTTTTTACGTAGGTCATGATCATGTCCTTGTGGAGGGATGGTGGTTCCTAAATCGGCACTTGCTCATCACCTTCGTCCCCAACCAAAAATAAACCATAAGCACGATCCGCAGTTTCAGTAGGAATCGACATGGGAATGGGTGTCGTCTGGAAGTCTGGCCGTGAAAAGCCCATGTCATGTGGAGGTGCGAAGTTGGGGTTTAAATGCGGATAATCACTATGTAGAAGATCGGTGAACGACTATCCAACATAAGAAGGAGTATAAAACTCGGGTGCGGATGGTCCAAATGTAGGAACGTAATCACCTCCCCCGTTATACGATGATTGACCAACATGATCTATATTCAACAGAGATAAAAACTTATTGTTTTAATATTAAATCGTAAGGAAGTGACATATAAAAGAGTTATTAACTAATCACACAATTACCATGATGGATGACTGATGGTGGCACGGGTGTGACTTCAGGTGCTCTGCTACGAGAGGATGTTGACTGACCAGACATGCTTCTTCTTCCTCTACTGGAAACGGATGCCCTGCACCTCATCTGGAGCATCACGAGATACACTTTTTCTGTACGGGCCAGATATGCTCCGTCTTCCGCTGCCGGATGAATATGCCGTGCGCTCATCTGACATATCCTCATGTAACTCCTCACGAATATGAATTCGTTTTATTATCTCATAAGCAACCGAATTAATCACATTGTGCATACGATGATAAGAGTCAAAATCGTTGTCTCTAGCATGTGAAGAAACATGGCGGAGTCGCTGACTCAAAGTACCCTAAAAAACATAGACGGCTGAACATCAAAAATAAGAAATAACTAAATTCATTGAGTGGGAAAAGAGTGAATAAGATTTGTTACAATGGCCTCGTAAACGCCGACGTCTGATGGCTGGTATCCTCCCTCTACATGTCTCTCCAAAGGAGTGATGAAACGCCGTGTATGCTGCTTATACCATCTGCGATATCCGCTCGCCGTACCCGTACCTCTCTGAAATGGAGTGCCTTGTGTCCTCATGGACCATCGTACCTCCCATGCCTGGATGCAGGCATGATGACGTACAGTCCACTATACGTGATGCTCGTGTACTCGAGAGATACTGTGCAATGCCTCCACATCATCTACGATGGTCTCTGGTGTACTCTGACGTATGCCGAATTGTCGGGTCACTCGATTGGGAAAATAGATCTCGACAATCAACCAGCATATAAGTGGGCACTGGCTTAGCCAGTTTTGACTCAAACATTTGTCCCCCAGTACTTGTATTTCAGGTGCATCCAAATCGTAAGGTTCCCATGTGCACTACACATTTGAATAATTATCATCAGTTTTCACCATATAATCAATATAAGCGATATTTATTCAGTACTCTACCTCTAGCTCGCTGCCTCCTCGTGTGTGGATCATGAGCCAATTCAAAACTTGCCTCTTTCCAGTCCTTCGAGTCGGGCAATGATTCAAAATCCCCAGCAGAGTATCTACGTAGGTACGCAACAGTGCTTTAGTAATCTTGGACGTAAACTCGAGGATCCACTCTGAATTTGGTGCACGCCTTTATTGCATGAGAGAACGGAATACCTCTACTCACCCATCTACCACAAGAACATTCTGCCCTCGACAAGGAAACTCGAAAGTTTCGAGTACGAACTGCTCCGTTGACCCCCGCAGAGACTTCGGCCGTTTCTGCCACCTAATTAAAGCCCGTAATGTGGTAAGATGACCCTAAATGCTGTCTTGGCCCGAATAGGTCATACATCTTATCAGGCCAAAATTGTTGCATGTTATAGACTCTTATCGCATATTTCAAACGATCATAAAAATTTTGAACACTTCAAACAAATTTGATTCGGACGATAGTAGTTATTGGGAGTCGTCTAGCACGTTTCATCACTCCATTGATTCACTCGGACATGTTGGTCGTCAGGATATTTTTCAACAACTTCTATGTCGCGAACAATATATTTTTCAACCATGTGAAGGTAACAATGCCAGGAGCTATAACTCTTTGAATCAACAACTACATAAGCTAGTGGCAAGACTTGTTGGTTTGCATAAACTGCAACTTCCATTAACAACGTGTGCTTGTACTTTCCAACCAAAAAGGTTCCATTAACACTGATCACCTTGCGACAATATCTAAAATCCTGGATACATGGTCGAAATGTCCAAAACATAAATCTTAACATATGCACACCGGGTATTCAAGAAGATTTGTGTAGCCACTTGAACACTGTCCCTGGGTTGTACGTCTGCAAGGCCTCAATGTATTTTGGTAAATATTGGACCGACTGCTTCCATGTCCCATACACATTTTCACGATCCCGCCGCAAACCTTCCCATGCCTTGTGATATGGTACTTCATAACCATATTCTTGTTCGACAGTCTTTTGGACATGCGAAGCACCATATAACGGATCTTGCTCGACGTGAGTGGTGATGAGCATGGCAATCATGTTTATACATAAATTTGGGTGATCATGACGTGTAACAGACGCAAGATATTTGTGCGTAGAACCCAATCTTGTGATTACTCAAGCACCCTTTCATTTACGAAAACTAGCGCGAAGACACCATCCGCATTCGGGTGATTTGTTGATTACTAGATTCGCAATATCTACATGATTCTCCCCAAGTGATTTTGACAAACAAACAACTTTTCAAACCGTTGGATTGCTCTTTACCACTCTATACGCACACTTGGTAATCTTTGACAGCCCACATCAAATGTCTTTTATCTCTGAATATCATCCATGTTCTCAATACTCCTTCGTCTTTATCGTAGTAGTAATCCTGTTGAGGGACATCAATAGAATCAATAGAAATGTTTTCGTATACATGATCGAAAAATGGTATGTTCTTTTTGAGTGCCGATCCTCTATCCACTTGTTTATGGGTTGTAGGGCCACGTTCATCTACGGTAGGTTCAAAAGAATCTTCATTTAGTATGCTACCCCCCAACTGAAAGGATTCCTCGTCAGTTTCATCACCATCATCTAATTCATTTAAACTATTTTCAGAATCACTTCCTTCATCTGGTCTGAAGCAATCGGCGGGGTAGTCCAGGATCACCGGTGGGGGAGGGGGATGATGCTCGGTGGAATCTACATTGGCATATCCACCCTCGTCTCGTAGAATTGATGCATACATGTCATATTCATTGCCAGAAGACATATTCGTCATATGTACGCTTACTTCTAAAACCGAATAAATTTTATTAAATAATTAACAACTAAACAAGAATCGAATAAATTCGAATTTTCACATAACTAATAATTTCTCACAAATTAAATAATACCCAAAGATTCACGTAATTAGAAATCTTTTCACAAATAGATAAATTTAATATTCGTAAATAATTAACAACTAAACACAAAAATAATAAATTAACATTTTAACTAAATTAATAATTTCCTCATTAACAAATAAAATCATGTTTATAAAATAATTATCAACTAAATAAGAACCGAATAATTTTGAATTTTCACATAATTAATAATTTCTCACAAATTAAATATTACCCAAAGATTCACGTAATTAGAAATCTTTTCACAAATAGATAAATTCAATATTTGTAAATAATTAACAACTAAACACAAAAAGAATAAATTAATATTTTAACAAATTTAATAATTTCCTCATTAACAAATAAAATCATATTTATTAAATAATTAACAACTAAACAAGAACCGAATAAATCCAAATTTCTCATAATTAATAATTTCTCACAAAATAAATAAATTCACATCTTCACATGATTAATAATTTTATCACAAACAAATAAATTCAATTTTTCACATAATTATTAATTTTATCAAAAACAAATAAATTCAAATGTCCCATAATTAATAATTTCATCCCAAGAAAATAAAATCAATTTTTATAGACAATTTTCGACTAAATACTAAACTAATAAATTCAAATCTTAACATAATTAATATACAACTAAAATTCACAAACATAAATATTCAAATATATACAAAGAAATTAAATCTAAATGCAATATATACAAAGAAATTAAATCTAAATGCAATAATTCATTCACCTAACAACTAAACATAAATTAAGAAGTTGAATTAGAAAATTACATTTTTTTTTGTCCGCTTGGAGGTGCTGCTTCGTTTTGGCTGGAGAAAACCAAGAAGGAAGAAAGGAAGATGTGTGTGTGTGTTGTGTGGGTTTTAAAACGTAAAATATATATATATATATATATATATATATATATATATATATATATATAATTAAATTTAAAAAATTGGACTGATTTTAGCACTACAGTACTGTGTAAAAAGTACAATGAACCTGGACATATAACTGTGCAATATTAGATATAAGGTCAGGATTAGTTCCTAGTGACGGGGTTCTCATTTGAACCCACCCAATCCTATATATATATATATATATTGATGCTTTCTTGTTTGTTGTTACTCCAACTGCCGTATGTTAAATTCTTGGTCCTTTTTTACAGACATTTATGTTTTTTTTTCTTTCTTAAAATGAGAATTAATACCATTTCATTTAAGGTGCGTTGGTTACCAACTTCATGATTATTACATATATATTAGTTAACATGAGTTACTAGCCAATACATTAGTCAGGAGTTTGTCCAATTGTTGTTGGCTGATTAAGAAAAAAAGTAAGAAAAGCAAAAGTGTAACCGCGACGACATTTGAAAATGTCATATAGCCCAAAACCCTTTGAAATTAGTGTGTTATCCAAAGTCGGTTGATTTGAAATGTTTCATTTTCTTTGACAATGTAGAGATATTCAGAGCCACCCCAATAATAGCTGTATTCACACGGGACCAACGACCTAAGGGTAGGAGTTATTATACGGTTGCAATTAGCTATGAAAATCTTCCACTTTGGCTACATTTGAAAATAAAATTACATGTTGGATTTTTAATAAATATATTATTTATAGAGATCCAGCTTTTCTTATACTAATCACGTCCACCAACTTTTTCAAAATTATTATCTTAAAATCTCCAACAAATTCCTCTGTTCACCCACTTCATTTTAATCTACGACCTATGAGCTTAAGTCCTATAATTTAAAGAACAAATTAGATGTCATATCATTTACATGTGCATTTCTAAAGTAGTTTTAATCAATCTCGAGCTTGTATACGTAGATAACAAACGCACTTCAAAAGGAGCATCTAAGACGAGTGCTCGGAGAAAATGCATTCACCTTGGGTTCATATTTTAATAGCTACACTTACAATATGTTTAAAATTGATATATATAAATAAATATTTCCCGCCCCTAGTACAAATATAATGCCTGATAAAAATCATAATAATTCAAGAAAGTATTCCATTTTAATCATATTCTATTGTAAATATTTCTTTTATCAACCAATATATTATTTTGCGATTTTACAGAAATATCATTATTAAACATAACAACACTTTTATTTATTATTATAAATGTTTTCTTATCATTTTCATATTATTCACATAAGTTTTTATAATATAATTTATTTATTTATGTTTTCATGATTTTTATATATAATATTTTTACATTTTTAATCATGTCAATATTTGTATCGATTCGACAGAAAAACTCAAAGATAAATAAAGAAATATCGTTAACTTCTTCATGTTCGTTACAAGTTTGAAGTAGCATTTGAACAAAAAAAAATCACATACTTACATGATTTCTACTTCATATAGATAGATATCATAATTACTTAAAAGTACATTTTGTGTTACAACCTTTCATATCTAAAATAGGAAATGATCAATGATCATGATCTTACATGGTGTCACGGGGCGGCACTTTTGAGTATGCAGCATAATTCTATTTGCTTGTGCGGCATAGTAGATCCCCGACATCTACGTCAGGCCTTCGTGCCAATCTCGAGTTTTGAGATTCCCGATGCTCGCTTCTCATACGAGCCAAGGATCGGGTCATTGCCATTCATCTCGCGACGAACAGGGGCATGCTTGCCCCCTGCTCGGCATTGAGGGCCTTTCGTTTGCCCCCACCGTATTCTTGTGTGTTCGGCACTCCCTCATGGCATCCGGGTACAGTACCCGTAACGGAGCCCATGTTCGCAACCTTACCCGAGTAGGCACGACGAGTTTTCCGCAACCCCACAATGCAACCCTCGTGCTCGACACTCCCTTGAGTCACCTTGTGTGTAATACTCGGCCTGGTGGCCCGTTGTGTTCGTATCTACGACCGAGTAGGGCTATTCGTAAGTCATTAGTCAAGTGCTACGCCGACATTCCCACCGTTTTGCCCTACAATGTGCGTGGCACATTCCTTTCCGACCGACTGATATCATGCCAAAGCTTGCCCACCATGCGGTGTCGCCCAACAATCGCATTACCGACCAACGGAGCCCCGCAGCATGGCTTGAATATGCTTACGAGTCAGCTCACGAGGCCATTCGGTGTTTTGCCTCGATCGCTCAGTCGACCAAGAGGTGTCCCTTTTGATACACTAGTCTGCGGGGCATAGCGTCGGACATATACCAGCCTCTCAGCCCTCGTTGGGGCCCAATGTTAGCTTTCGCTGCCCAACACTGCTCCCTCAAGCCCCAACCCGAACGATGACTCTAGATACTCTTTTTAGGTGCCTAAATCCAGCCCTTCGGTGCCCCATATGCCCCCCAAGGAGTTGCACACTTGATGCCCGTAGCATGAGGAGGACCGGTAGTAGTTCACCGGATGCATGTACCCCCTATATTAGACCTTAGGAAAAAAAAACGTAATATGGCTAGGCATCCAATTTGTGGGCATGCACACAGGGCATAACTCCCACATCCGAACTCAGAATCAGTATCCGCTTAAACCGTTGAGTAGCTTACTTATGATTTCCACAAAGTTTCAATCCCATCCGATAAACGGTGAGAGGGGAATCGCCCTTGCAAGATACAAAAATCACAACAATGCCATTGCACTGCCACACCTTGAATGTACGTTATGTTTGCAACTCAAACGGAACCTTCTAGCCGCGAAACTTTGTGTAAATCAACCTAACACTCCCAGGAAGTCCCCGTCCGAACAATTTCACAAATCTCAAAGTTTAAGGCCCTCTTGCTTGCACGATCTCCGCCCTGCCCGCGCGCAGGACGACAGCCTATCGTCGCCTATTTTTCCGACAAACCATGCTGACGGCCCGCTTCGACGTGTCCAGGATACAATGTCCAGTCTTATCCCAAGTAATCCTGGATTCTCGATCGACATCCCGTGACACATAGGATTGTAAATTCCAAATTTGTTTATAAAATACAGATCTAATTGTGTTAGTGTGTACGATTGATTTCCTATGTGTATACGATTGATAGAATCTTAAACAATAAAAGTCGTCGGCCTATGATCTGATTATTCAGAACATAATCTTCCTTCATTTTGCGCTGAGCCTTGACGTTAGTTCATTAATATCTCATAATTTAACTAGCTTCGAGATTGTCAATTTATTCGGGCAAAATAGAGCAATTAAAATGGAAATAATAAATATATTGCGTACTATTGGGGCGGGAGGTGAGGTCCCGGCCTGCCCTCCTTTTACTCGTTCAATGCCATCCACATGTGACTTGCGTACTATTGAAACCGAGGCTCCACAATCTCGATAGCCATTCTTAATAAATACTACTACTTGTATAGTCTAATAATCACTCAAGTCTCATTGCTCCTTCCCAAATACCGCAAAAAGAATCGAATAAAAATAGAAAATCTATCAATTCATTTCCCCTCGCTACAATCCCTTCATCGTCAAGAAATCTTAGTTAATGCTTTAAATTGGGCTCCCAAACGAATCGAAATCAATTCATGACGATTGTGGAACAAGGATACGTTTACGAACAAGAAACGCATCTCACTGTCCTCAAGA
>BMAC01000364.1:892199-912648 GCA_014905375.1 Phtheirospermum japonicum
GGTAACGCTACACATTTCTATTTTCTCCCAAGACCCCGAGGTATTATTAAATAAATAAATATTATTTTAATTTAAAATTTTGAAAATAATACATTTTAATTTTTTTTGGAAATTTGAACCCCGAGTATTATTAAATAAATAATATTATTTTAAATTTAAGATCTTGAAAATAATACATTTTAATTTTTTTTTGAAAATTTGGGTCAGGACGCCACTCCCAGGCGCGTCCCGACCGTTTATTAAAAAAATATCGGCGACACCACTGGGAAGGCGTCCCGGAACTTTTTGTCAAAAACAGGCATGACAGGGCCTCAATTGAAAAAAAAAATGGAGGGGCGGGTCGCCAATGGGAAGCAACGTCCCGGGTGTTTTTTGCAAAAATAATAATAATAATAAATAAATAGAAAATAAAAAGTTATGGGCGGACGCCACTCCCAAGGGCCGTCCCGCCGTTTTTTTTTGCCAAAAAAAAACAAAAAAAAAACAAAAAAAAAAACTTGCCGCGTAACCATAATAATGCGAACACACACACGATGCAATATGTATCTTAAATTGTAGATCTTGAGAATGTGATTAATTTGATATATATTTCATTCAAAACGAATAAAACTTGAAAAAGTTATGGTTTGTTGAAGATTTGAGTTTCATTTCAAATTTTTGAATTTGCAGTTTATAGACGAGATTTGCGATACTTTTTGTATACAATCGTAGTGTTTCTTTTTTTCTTAATTTATTGTGCTTTCTAAAGAACAATGTAGTGCTCTTTGTAAACGTTGATATATGTCCAAAATACCATTTTTAATTAATTAATGTATTTTTTTACATTATTACCATGCTGACATGTCATGATCTCAACCATCAAGATTATCCAATCTAATGGTCAAGATGAGTCCCTAGGTTCACATATAATGACGGGTTCTCATTTGAACCCAACCCTATATATATATATCTATGTATATATATCATGTATCATGACATGATATCATAAACCTTTTTACTGCTGATAATATATTAATAAGCAATATAGTTAAATTAAGGTTGTTTTTTCACATTTTTCCTATGTAATATTGTGAGACAATCTTATTTGACAATATACTAATGATTAATATAATACTTCGCCACATTTTTTATAAAGAAAATATCGAATGGTAATCTTATTTTTCATATCACAATAAAGCATATACGAAATACACATTTATTTTATTTTATTCAAATATAATATTTACCATTATATTAATTATCATTTTAGTCTAATATTTTACATAATACTTAGTTATGTGTATTAAACATTATAAGAGATGTACCGACAATATTTACATTTGAATAAATAAATAAATATATATATATATATATGTGTGTGTGTGTGTGTGTGTGTGTTTGTTTGTTTGTGTGTGCGCGCGCGTGTGTGAATTATTTGTCTTAAATAATATAAAAACCTTCACTTCATAATTGGTTTCTATTTTGAGAATAACTCACAAGAGGTTGCAAGTTTTAATTTCATATAACTTTTTTTTTTGTATGAAAAATGTGACTAATTATTAAATCAATCACCAATACATTGTTTTATAAGATTGTGGTTTAGACATATGCAGGATATAATTTTAATAAAATCTTTATTCGCGATGTTACTAATTAATATATTATTATTAGTAGAACTTTTATAATATAATGTCACTATATATATATATATATATATATATATATATGAGATAAATTCTACTTGTTTTTAACTATAATACTTTTATACAAAGATTTAATATTTATGTTATTTTACTTTTCCCTCCAAATCCCCTCCTGCGGAATGTAGAGATTATAATCCGTTGTAAATAAACTTTAGGGGGTCGCGTCAAAATTTCTTGTACACCAAAGGTAAAGTGGAAAAAATTTTATTTTTGGGGTAATGTGCAGAAAAATGCATACATTGGGGGCAAAACATAAATTTTTCTAAGTACTTCATAGAGTAAGTAGGTTTTTTTTATAGATATAGGTACTCATTGTACTTGTATATTGGCATTCACCCCAAGTTTACCATTTGATTGTTGCATAATTCAATCACATCCTCAATTTGATTGTTGTACTTTTTATTTTAGAATTAATTTTATATCAACATAATTATACAATTGTCAAATCAATCTTTAACCAAAAAAATAGTAATTATAATATAAATCCAAAAAAAGTTAAAAAAGTAACTAAATAAATACTTGTATTTAAATTATAATATTTGTTAAATAAAAATTAAAAAAATTCACAAAAATTATATATTATAAATAATATAAAATAATTCCCAAAATACTTCAAAATCGGATTAAAATATATAAATTCTAAGTAGATTATGAAAAATTATTTAATAAATAAAAATTTTAATAAAATTTTATAAAAAAATAAAATAAATCATCAGAAATATGAAGTACATTATAAGATATATAATTTAATTAAAAATATTTTATAAATAAGTTATTGATAAAAATCACGAAGATGGTAATAGTGCAAGTAATATAAAACTAATCTTATTTTTTAAAAACGAGATAGAAATATAATATAAAATAATATATCTTATATTATTTTGAGAGAATTAACGAGTAGCTTGAGAGTGCGTGCTCCTGGGAAATTAATAATGTTGATGTCTTTACAATAGAGCATGATCGCGCCTCGACCCAAAATGAAGAAAATGACAAACATGTCTGAGCATAGATCGATGCACCTATTGAGAAGAAAAGTGAAGTACAAGTACCAACCAAAAGTGGAATTGAGCTAGGGCAAACATCAAACCCAATAAAAGTCGAAGTTGAGCCCGAGTTAATTAAGTAGCTAGATTGGATAATAATTAACCTTGCATTCCTGAAGAGAAGTCTTCGGGTAGGTCACAACCTACATGAACCGATGCGGAGCATCTTAATCAATTTTTTAAGCAAAACCAGGATATCTTTGCTTGTACCCATAAAGACATGCATGGGATCAATACAAAGTACACTTGTCACCAAATCAACTTTGACAAAACTTATAAGTTGGTGATCCAGAGAAGGAGGAAGCTTGACCCTGAGCAACAAGAAGCACTTAAGATGGAGGTGTCTAAGATTTTGGACAATAAATTCAACTAGGTGGAAAGATACCAAGTCTGGGTATCTAATCCCATTTTGGTGAAGATAATCACTGGACAATGGAGGCTTTGTATTGAATTGCCGACTTGAACAAGATATGACCAAAAGATAGCTATACAATGTCGCACATCGATTATATGGTGGATGCAATGGCTAGGCACAAATTGATGAGCTTCATAAATTCCTACTCAGGTCACAATAAAATCAACATGCATTCGGACGACCAAGGCGATTAAAAGAGACAACAAGTTTGAGTGGAATGGACACTGCCAACACGCCTTTGTCTCTCTCAACATCAACAGTGAGCTAGAATCTGGTCAGAATGGATGGAATGGCCTAACACACCCCATCTATTATGTCAACCAAGATTTACCCGATTCCAAGATGAGTACAGTTCCGTAACACCCCCAAATAAGTGACTACCTAGGAAAGCTCAATAGATTTGGTTGGTAAACTCATACCAATAAAGTGCATCTTCTTTTGTGGAAGTCTTTCCAGGGTGACCCCCTGGGAAGTCTTTCCAGGGTGCGCGCGAGTGAGAACAAAGCGCGCTAGAAAAGACTCGTGTCGGTAGAGTGGGGCTAAACCATCAGGTCTGGAGGGCGATCCGGGGCGTCTCAAATTGTATCAGAGCCATTTGACAGCCGGAAATCGGGAACTAAGTGGTATGCGAGACAAGGTTGAAACGCGTATGGAAAGCCTGTGAGGGAGAAGGGCCCAGTAGAGGGAGCCCAAGATCGGAATAACCCACGGTTACAATCTTGAGCTCGTAGGAGCCACCTCTATAATCCCAACGCCTAGCAACGGATCCTGAGATAGTTCAAGCGCGATGAGAACGTCGCGAGTTTAAGGGGGTAGATTGTAACACCCCCAAATAAGTGACTACCTAGGAAAGCTCAATAAATTTGATTGGTAAACTCATAGCAACAAGGTGTATCTTCTTTTATGGAAGCCCTCTCATCGAAACTCCAAAGTTAAGTGTGCTTGGCCTGGAGTAGAGTTGGGGTGGGTGACCCCCTGGGAAGTCTTTCCAGGGTGCGCGCGAGTGAGGACAAAGCGCGCTAGAAAAGACTCATGTCGGTACGGTGGGGCTAAACCATCAGGCCTGGAGGGCGATCCTGGGGCGTTACAGTTCATATATCAACTCCTCAATTAATGCCAAATGATATTGTGTAGTCATAGTGCTATTTGCCTCACCACATAACGCCATAAGATCTTAATAATTCAAAGAGAAGAGTTCTCATGCATGCTTTAATTTATGGAGACAAAACCAACAACCATATTGCCTTCTTGTCAAAATATTTATGTTCCTCTAAAAAGGCAATAACAATGAATTTGGGACCTCTTATCGATATCCATCCTTTAGTATTTACATCGATATAAGCATAAAGAGGAGTTATAAGACTACCAGTGCAAATATTACCACTTTCTTCCGTGTCTATCTTCAACATATTTTCAATAAATAATCTCTATTTTCTATACATGAAGCATTGCATAGAGCACCTCTATCTCTCGAACGGTCACCATATTTTCAATAAGGCAACTTATAACACACCATTTATCTTTTGTAAACCACATAATTGTAAGAAACGTGCAAGATTATCGTAGGGGGATTTTGGCCGGTGAACCCTCAAACTACTCTTGAGAAACCATTTGAATTAAGGAATGCTTGATTTTGAAATTATTAACTTGAATAGGAATGTGAGACATTCCCCCATGAGTTTGGTTTCTCGTATATTAGAAATCATCACGAAAAGAAGGATGTGGAATCTTCTGGTGAAATCATCTCTTGTCTTAGGTCCAACACTTGTGTTTGTCCCTCTCTTGTTCTAACTCCTCTCATGCTTGTTTAGCCCTTGATTTTGTGATAACCTCATCATCGGGATCACTACTATTAGCCCCATCAACTTGCGTACATATATCGTCACTTTTCACCCTGTCTCATTTCACCACTTTCAACTACCTAGAAGTTTCTTTAAGCTCCAAATCATTAGCAACAATGTCCCTTTTTGAGATCATGTGGACATACATTACACACAGTCAACAAAAAACACCAATGTAACAAGACAAATAATAATAAATTTATTGAAGTAACATCTAACTACATATCAAGATATTATATTAGTCCTCATCAATGACGTCAAAAACTTGTTTATCTTCAACTTTACCACCACAAGTGTACATGGTTCAATTCTAGTAATGGTTGAGTAAGGTCGTATCCACAGAGACTAATAATTAAGTATCTCGATCATAGTACTTTGATCTTATTTAGAGATTTAAATATCAATTGTAATAATTAATATAATAAAAAACTTAAGCAAAATATAAATATAAGGAACATGTGAGAGAATCATGATTCCTAGACAATGTCTTCAATTGACGAGTCTTTCTTTTTTTTGATAAATAACGATTTAATTAAGAGGTTATTCCTATAGGACATCATTAAGCTAGCCCATTCTCTAGTTACATAAGCAAAGGTGCATAGATTAAATTACTCGCATGCCCATACAACTTCCAGTCGAAACACAAAATTCAGATGAAAAAAGATACTAAGATTATAATAGCCCCTGTCATATAAATGAACATCCCATACCCCATTTATGTCACCCATCTTATTACCTTAATATTGTCTTTACACGTTCTCATTGATTCAATATTGCAATTTAATGTAAAGGTTGATCAGGTGTTCACAAGAGATCAAAACAAGATAATGAATAAGCATGAAATGATTAATAAATGAAATATTTTAATATCATAAAAATAGAGTGATTAATCTACTCCCATATCTGGAATCAAAGAGATCTATCAAGACATGGTTATAACAAAACAAATCATGTTTGCATAACATATTAACAAACTTAATTTAAAATTGTAAAAAGAGTGGAACCATTCCAAGCCATGATGACTCATGGGGAATTTTGTCTTGTCATCCCGTAGATGAAAGGGCATCATTCCTCTATACTTGGGCTCCTAATATCCTCCCAAACGGACTTTTATGTGTTTATAAGTGTTCTCAAAGTGTCTAAAAGATGTTTTTTTTCACATTTAATGGGTTTAGGGTATTTATAGGGGTCCAATAACCCTAAAACACAACTAATAATATTTTAGTTCTAGTGATCCGCAAACTTATTTGCACCCGACTTCTAAGTCGGGTGTAGCCTCAGTTATGACTTACACACCGAATTAGTAACTAATGTGAATTTGGGTGTCTTTTTGCTCACTTATGGCCCTCAAAATAGTCGAATTATAATTATGTGTCTTCGTGGATGTTATATCTTTATCTCTTAGCTTTCCGTGACCACTTTAATAACCTTGATTAGACTTCGTATGAGAGTTATGAATCAAATACAAAACTACTACAACATATTCTCTTTACTTCTTCATATTTATGCTATCTTATCTCCCAATTTTGAATTTATCTCTTCTTTATTTCTTTCTTTCTTCATTGTGCATCCTTTGGTCACCCAACTCAAGGTTGTCAATGCTTGTATTCCAAACAGGCTAAAAAAGAGTCCTTAAAATATATTATTAAAAATACATGATTTTACGTGCAAACACTAGCCCCTAAAACTATTAGGGTTCGAAGTATGAACTCGGAAAAGTGTCCTAAAGGGAGGATATCTCATTTTGGTAGGAGAAAACCAAGTTACCTTAAGAATGATAAACTCCTTACTTGGTCATAAGTCTTTTACTTCTTATAAATAAGTACTCATACCCTTATTCTAAAACATAACCACTTTTGCATAATTTATATGCATATTATCAATTTCACATATTTTTGGACTTGAGCGCCGTAGTGTCTACACTAGGAGTGCATTGGTGCGTTTTTTGAAAGTTGGACGGTTCGAGAATGAAGTTCGAGGTGGTCTAATCTGGTTCTTGGTGGACAAGCTTTTTTTAAAATATAAAGTGGATCCATATATGGTAAAAGAGTGACATTGATTCATTAAGTATTAACATGATACAATATTATTATTATATTATTTCCCAAGAAATCATGGTTTATGCAGGATCAACTGAGGTATAATCCTGTTTGGCCTGTTTGGGCTAGGACTCAGAATCCCAGCTTTGGGATTTAGAATACTGAATCACTATAAGAGATTTGAGGTTCAATAACAATTCATTTCGTCATTTAAAGTGTATCTTTTCTTCATTGAAAATAATTGATGATGAAATTTGAGCGTCACAGAGGTCGTCACGGTATGACTGCCATATTAGGTGAAAGTGACAATTTTTTCAAAAGCGTCACTAAATGTTCAATTTTGATGACGCTGATGTAAATTGCCATCATATGTGGGTGACGCTGAGTTAATCACATAATTGATTAAATAGTTGCCATATAAAGATCTATATTGTCACCACATGTTACCATTTTAAATGACGAACACTTATGATGTCATCAAAACATTTGACTTTCCGTGATAAACATAATTACAGTGACAATATTTATTGACTTATAATGACGCTCATATTGTCATAATTTGTATTAGAAATTTATCAAATATAATGTAATTTGTCATGATAGATTTGTTTTATAGTGACGCAATATTGACCGTCACTAAACAACTATATTTACAATGACAAACCAATATGTCACCATTTACTATGAAAGGTGATGAAATGTTCTGTCACGAAGAATTATCAATATATGAGGAATATTATAATCATCACAAAAGATATATGTTCGATGATGACTAAGGGTACATATGGTGATAAAATCCATTGTCATTAGATGAGTTTATATGGTGACATGACAATCATCACAAATGATTTAGTTTAAGTTACAAGTTCAAAGTATTATGTGATGAAACAAGTTGTCATGATTTATTAAAGTGACAAATTTCAAATACTTATGTGGTGCTTAAAGTTGTAATAATTGACTGAATGATGAAATTTCTATTTGGCTCACAATGTGTTGTTTACTTTCATGATGACATAAATTACCCCGAATATGTGCATTAATTTGTCATTAGTCTTATAAGAGAAAATATCATAAAGATGAAAATGAAAGTAAAGAAGCATTTATCATTACAATAGAAATGATAAGAATATTCCAAAATATTTCTTCGACCATTCCGAACATATACCAAACACTAACAATTAGGAAACGTGTTTGGTATATGTTCGACCATTCCGAAAATATTTCTTCGACCATTCCGAACATATACTCAGTCACTTGAACTTCCGAATCCTGTATCTTTTCTCGAGTTTCCGCCAGTTCCTGTTGTAGGTGTTGGGTATTCGAATCAGGAAACGTGTTGCGTTTACATGGAGGTTTCAGTGCATAACCAACACCTTTGGTATAACTAGATGCATAGCCAAGAACTTCAGTTGCTATATCTTGTTCAGTCTTCTCAATCTATTCTTCAGCATATTTTGCTTTCCTAGCTATCATCTCATCCTAAAAAACATGGATGTAAGTATATTAATAATAACATGATCATTAACGAAGTTGAATTATAAAAAGCATGTGTTAGTTAGTTACCAAGTTTTCTCCTGCCTCATCACTTGACCAACCACCTTTCATGGTATAATGCGCGCGCTTATAAAGTTCAATCATATCACATTCATCGTCGGCCTTCTCAGACTAATTGGCATATGAAAAAAAGAAAAAAGGACAACAAATGCAGAATACAAATATAAACACTACACTAAAATGGAATAAACTTAACACTAAAATTTTTATTTTGTTACACTTAAATGGGATTTAATTTATATATCCAATGTCAAAGAATCCCTCTTTCTATTACAACCTATTTCACAACATTTGATTTTACTAAACTACATCCGACATAACAGAAAAGTTTCTTGCCTACTTAGTAAGACTTACAAATTCATTTTGAAGAACAGTGAAAGGAGTTTGGCCTGTAATATGTGTAGCTTGCAGGTTTTTCCGATTTCTGGTATTAACTCTACCTTGGTTCTACAAAAACAAAAATAATAATATTCCCATGTCAGAAACATACTTATGATATACATCATACTATATAAACACAAGTGTTTATTTTGATATACTTTACCTTTAATTCAGGTAAATTAAAATGGTCGCATAAAGATTCCTAGTTTTTCTTAGACTCCTCAAGGTTTGGATACTGCAGGTCACTACAAGAAGTTTGATATTCGATGACGATACATTTTGTCATTTAAAGTCTATTTTTTCGTCCCTGAAGAGAAACGGTGACGAAAGTTGAGCGTCACAGAGGTTGTCATGGTATGACTGTCACCATAGGTGAAAGTGACAACCTTTTCAAGCGCATCACTAAATGTTCGGTTTTGATGACGCTGATGTAAATTGCCATCATAGGTGTTTGTATTTGGTGACGCTGAATTCGTCACGTAAGGGATTGAAAAATATTCATCAAAAGATCGGTTTTGTCACCGTATGTTACCATTTTCAATGACGAACACTTAATTTGTCATCAAAACATTTGATTTTCCGTGACAAATATAACTACGGTGATAGTTTTTATTTAGTTATTATGACGCTTATTAAACAATTTCCAAGTATAATGTAATTCATCACAATATATCTATTTTATATTGACGCAATATTGACCGTCACTGAACATCTATACTGACAATGACAAACCATTGTGTCACCATTTACTATTAAAGGTGATGAAATTATTTGTCATGAAAAAATTAGCAATATATGACGAATTTTATTATCATCATAAAAGATATATGTTCAATGATGATTTAATGGGTACATATGGTGATAAAATCTATTGTCATTAAATGAGTTTATATGGTGACAAACCAATCATCATAAATGATTTAGTTTAAGTGACAAGTTCAAAGTATTATATAATGAAACAAGTTGTCATAATTTATTAAAGTGACAAATTTGAAATACTTATGTGACGCTTAAAGTTGTAATAATTGAGTGAACACGATTTGATTATTTACTTTCATGACGCCATAAATTGTCCTGAATATATGCATTAATTTGTCATTATTCTTGTAAGAGAAAATATCATAAAGATGAAAATGAAAGTAAAGAAGAATTTATCATTATAATAGAAATGATAAGAATATTCCAGAATATTTCTTCAACCATCCCGAACATATACCAAAACACTAACTAGCCAAAATATTACTTTGAAATATCCAGAACACATACCAAATTAGTTCTTCAAACAAACAACTAGAGTTAATGTACTTGGAACATTCAAAACAAGGACCTGCAAGTTTAAACTAAACCAAAAGAGTTCAACCATATATCAAGACTTGTGTAACTTGATCCTGATTTGTTCCACATGTCAGCATTGGCAAACAAAAGTGGGATCTGACAGAATACCTGCAGATTTCAAATTTATAATTCTAAATTAGTTTATAAAGAATACTATGCAAAGTTCACAATATTGAAATTGGAAATTCCGACTTACGTGGAATATATTGGACCAGGCATTATTCCCACCCAAAGCAGACTCATTTGCTCTCATGAAGGCCATAAGCTTGTTGATGCACTCGCCTTGCTGACTTAGTTGATTTGAATCATCGGCTTCATTCTTAAGCACAGTCACTTGACCTTCCGAAACTTGACCTTCTGAATCCTATAGCTTTTCTTGAGTTTCTGCCCGTTCCTGGTTGCAGGTGTTGGGTATTCGAATCAGGCAACGTGCTGCGTTTACATGGAGGTTTCGGTCCATACAAAGGTGGTTGCATGTAACTAACGAAGTGGAATTTAGGTTTACCTTGAGATATGTATCATGATGAATAGTTCCAACGACCTACTCTATTTACTCGAGCTTGCGGACCCGGCTTCCATTTTGATTTTTCAGGCTCCTTATTCAGATTCTGAAAAAGTACCAACGAATATCAAACCAGTCATGGCCTACTTGAGGATATTTTTGAGGACATTTTTAAGACAGTTCAAAAAATAAAGGATTGAAAAAAAAGAGTAACTTAAGCAACTAAAAGAAGCTATGGGCTTATCAAACTTCCAATATGAAAAATATATACTCACACTGTTAAAAGCACCAAATTTCTTGTTCCCTTTTCTCTAGTCCACTTTGTATTCCACTTGGTTAAATGAATGGCTTGTGACTTGAATAAAAATATGTGTTGTCGATGATTTGAATGAACTACGCATGCCATTCATCTAAGTTTTAGAATAGAAGGTGTAATAAGAATTCCTAAACCAGTCAAGATCCAATTCAAACATGATGTTCCAAAGAACGCATTATAATAAGGAGCTTCATGGCATTGCCACCACATAGAACCTTATGAAGCTTTAAACTTTCTTTAATTTCTTTAATTCCTTATAAAGCTTTTAACTTTCTTTTCTATGCTATCCTTGGTAGCAAGAACTCGAGATTGTATAACCAGAATAGTATGAGAAGATAAGCTAAGAACCTAAATTTAAACTTTAAAATCAAACAACTAGAATGAAATCTATCTTAGAGATGCATTGGGGGAAAAAAAGAAAAAAAAAGAGAGGAGAAGAAAGAAAAAAATTCAATTCACCTATATAAGTGGAACTCCATTTCTTTTTGTAACTTTGTCACAGTCCAAAGTTGGGGTTCAGAACAGATACTAATAGCTAAGCAATTCAGATTCAAATTACTCTTACATAGAAACACAAGCAAAAATGCAAAACCTTTGCATGGGAAAATACAACACCAGAATATACAAATTTGCAAATAAGCTCTTATTTTCCCTAAATGGAAGCGGGTTTATTGGGAAGGTATAGAACACAAGGGATTCAGCCTGGAAATAGAAGTACCTGTTTTATCCTATCCTATTTTCTTTTAACTTCATGGAATGTATCTGTAAAAAAGATATACACTTGCCAGTTTACCATGTAGAAACACTCATACAAACAAGATAAAGAAGCCTAATACATGAGCTATTAAACACACGAACATCATATTGTTCTTCGCTTTAAACACATTTGAAATAAGCAATAGTATTAATAAATTAAAAGAAAAAACTGATAAGGGACGCAATTGAAAATTAATTGCAATGCCTTTATCAGAGAATATATTCAATGAACATTCTAGTTACGATCCGAGTTCCCTTTTTTTATTATGGAGGAAGCAGGTGGCTAGACCAGGGAACCTTTTATCGTCCCAAGCCCAAAATTCATCCCCTCCTCTCCCAATGAGCTCCTGAAAACCTAAACACCCACACAAATGAATGTACAACAAAATCCTACCCAAAGTAAATTAAATCCAGAATATGCCCAAAGAATCCCACCGCATTTATAAAGAATAAATCCAAAGGGAGCCAACAAGATACACAAATGGAGGGGGCATAAATAGAGAGCTCTGAGAGCTGCATACGATTGCAATACCAACCAAAAGAACCCTTCTCCACAACACATAAGCTTCCTCAGTATTTCAGTAACAGTGGTAGAAGAATGGGAGACAAAGTAGACTCAACTCATCACAGGTGCGACAGTTTAAATCCATCATAAAAAAACTCATCCATATATTTTCTTTTTCAATGGAAACCTCAACGTACATCACATCCACTACATTCAAACATAAAAGACACAAAAAGAAGGATTTTTTTTTATTTAAAAAATGTAATTACATACACACACTCGAAAAATAAAGGAATATATCAAATATCAAATCCTCGATTCTCAATGCACACAAATCAAAAGGAGAATCGAGATCAAATACCACACAAACAAATAATAAAGAAAATATTAAAACAAAAAAAGGGGGAGACAAAAGACCGAGTTAGAGAGGAAAGGAGAATCGGCCGAGAAGTTGAAGCTTCTGGGTAGTTTCGTTAGGATCCATTGAACATTCCTTGAGCAGCCCGTTTTCACGATGACCGCCACTTGTCACGCCCGAGTAACCAATTGCCAGCATCCAGTCAGTCGAAGCCCAGAACAGCCCAACAATCACCGAAAAGCCATCTCCAATTTAAGCCCCACAATGACAGCTATGACAGCCAACCATCTCGGCCGAAACCACCACCACCAACTATAGTACAATCTGGCAGTCACCGAAGCCACCATCTCAGCCAACCCCAAACTCACGACCAGAATCCGACCAGCCGTCAATTTCCAGTCACTAACATCACTATTACCGCCGCACGTACAGACCCAAACCTGAACCGAACCGGAAACCACCCCCTCATCCATTGTCATCACCAGTCCTCGTACGGCCACCATCTTTTTTCCATTTCTACCTATCACCATTTTTTTTGGCTGTCAACGAATCGAGATTGCCACGCTGCCCAATCGAAGCCACCGACAAATCTCGGTTAATTGATGTTGTTTCAAGCCATGCAACCGTTGATTCCAGCCACGCTACGCCACCACCATCAATGCTTCTACGTCGAGTAGCCATGTCACCGGTTGCTGCCGCCGTTATCATTGTCGAAAGGATCGGAATGGAGGGGGATATTTTTCGGCCGATTTCACGAACGGGAGGAGAAGAAAAAATGGGGGTTTCGCCAATTTAGGGCTGAAAGTCCCTTTTTTATACCCCAGCCCTTTCGGGAGATTATGAATTTACCACACGAATCTTTAAATTGATTTAATTTGGCCCATAGTTTATCCAAATACCCCAAACTCAGCCCTCAACTTCATAAATACCCTAAATCCAGCCCTCAATTTTATAAGAACCTTAATCTAGTCCGGTTCTATATTATATGTTTTTATTTTATTTTTATATGAATATATTTTTATTTTATTTTTATATTATATATTTTCAATTTTCAATTAATTATATTATTTTATTTTCTTAAACTATAATTAAAGTTATTATTATAACTTTAATATCTAAGCCAATTATACTATTTTTCTTTATTTCAACCTCTATAAGACATTGAGTATATTATGAGTCCAACTGAATTATTCTTATTCTAGTCCACTAAGCCAATCATCATTCCAATTGTGTATAATTAAAATTATTTTCATAATTATTATTTTTGATTAATAATATGTCATATATAATTTTTCTTTTAATTAAAAAAACTAATTTAGATTTTTTTTTATTTATACATGACTTATTTTATTTTTATATTAAGAGAATAAAATAAAAATATTGACTTAAGTAAAATAAAAATGTTGAGTTAGACCAAATATAATAAAAAAAAAATTAAATAATGGAAAATCTAATAAAAAAAGAATATTAAATTTGGTAGATATTAGGCTTTTATACATAAGGAAAATTTTTGTAAACTAATTATTTAGATTTTATTTATTTTAACTTATTTTTTTATTAATAATGTTTCTTTAAGATTTATTTAATATTTTTTATTTAAAAATACTGACATGGCATTTTTAGTTTAAATTCACAGTTAGTCAAATATCCCTACAATGAATTATTTTCTTAATGCTAATTTGGTGAAAATAGAATTATAATAATATTACTTTATTTAAAAATAAGAGACACCAATGGGTACAAACCAAGGTACATATAGTTTTTAATAGTTTTCTGTTTGTACTCAAGATATAGGGGTGAAATGTGGCTACAAGCCATAGAAAAACAATATTGATATCGGTATCATTCGACACTATTAATAACTCGAATTTCAGTCAGGTTTTATTCGGGAATAAACTGGACCAAGCATGGAAATTTTTGTTGCATTGATTTTTTATAAAGAATTATTTCGCAATAAAAAGATTTTATCACATTAATCTTAATTATTTCTATTATTATAATTATGACAATTTTAAATAAAATATTATTTATAACATAATCAATTAATAATAAAATTAAAAAATAATCTTAGAAAAATAAGAATAATATTAATAAGTTTTGATTAATCAAATAAAATAGGAAAATTTCTTTTTTGCCCCAATGTATCTATTTTTTTTAAACATGCCCCCTCGAAATATTTTTGTTTCATTTTGCCCCAGATGCATAAGACTTCTCAATGTTACCCCTTAAAATTTATTTTCGACGGAATATTACTTCTAAATTCCGCGGACGGGGAGTTAGTAGAATCGTGGCATGATATTATAATCTTTTTACTTATAATAATATATTAATTAGTAATATATTTAATAAATATGTCATTAAAAACATTATACCTTATAATAGAGTCATACTTTCTCCTAAACCCAAACATTATGTAATATTATGATACAATCTTATATATCGATGTATAATGGTGTTTAATATAGTACTTAGTCATTTTTTCATATAATAAAAAATTGAATTGTAATCTTATTTTTCGTATCACAGTAAAGCATATACGAATTACAATTTTATTTTGCAAACATAATACTTAACATTATATTATATATATTTTTTAGCCTAATAATTTATATAATACTTTGTTATGTATTTCATATTAAGTAAGAGATGTGTTGAAAATATATATATTTAGAAAATTATAAATATTAATTGATTTTTTTTTATTTTCCGTGTCCTATAAGATAGAAAAACATTCATTTCATGATTGGACAATAGTTTAGGAATAATTCCATGAGGTTGTAAGTTTTCATTACATATATTTTTTTAATGAAAAATGTGAATAACTACTATATTAATCAACAATACATTATTAAGATGTGGATAAGACATATATAACATATATTTTTTATAATGAAATCTTTTTTCACGATATTATTAATTACTATATTATTATTAGTAATGTTTTTATAATATCATATCAAAATATAAAACTTTATGGCAAAAAGTTCAATAATTATTATTTTAATTTTTCCCCAAACTATATGACTTTTACAATTTGCCACCCAAGTTATGAAATTCTTCAACTTCGCCCCAAAATTCCTCGCCAGCAGAATCTAGAGGAAATATTCCACCGGAAATAAACTTTAAGGAGAAACATCGAAACTTCTTGTATATCAGGTGGCAAAGTGGAATAAAAAAACACTTTATGAGAAATGTGCGAAAAAAATGCATACATTTGGGGGGAAAATAAATTTTCAAATAAAATAATTTACAATTTGCATAACACTTAATGAAATAACTAATTTAATCATTACATTTTTATAACATATTACTAAGGTTTTACATATTAATTGCAAGTTTATTATTATTCCTAATGAAAAATTTTTAAACAAATACAAATTAGTTAAAATAAATATAAAAATTATGAATACATCCTAATAATTATTAATAAGGTCCGAAAAAAATATAAGATTATAAAATAATATAAGATAAAACTGAGTAAATTATAAAATCATATAATATAATATGAAAAATGGAACTAAATTTTAGTAACTTATTAATTAATCTGAACACTATAATTTTAAAAATGAATCAATAATATCATTAAATTATATGTAAAATTCATAAGATGAGTTAAACCACATATAATGATTAAAAGATAAAATTTTAATAATTATTATTAATCTTGAAAATGAAAAAAAAATAAAGAAGAAAAGTCATAAAACTAAATATAAGTTAATATATTTATTCAACCCATTCTATATTTTTCTAATTTTGTTTTATAAAAATCTTCCCTATTTTTCTCATTTAATTATAATTTCTTATAGTTTATTTAATTTATCTAATGATCTTTAATTTTAATTTTATAATATTTTTTATTATTTAGGGCTTTCTTATTCATATTTATCAAGTATGTATTTAGAACTTAAATATACGATTTTAGATTTCACTTATATGATTACTAATTTGTCCATTATTATTTTTTATACTTTTATAATATTTATGGGATTTTTGTTGGGATCTCTTTTTCAGATTTATTAAATTATTAATTAGGATTTTTATAATGTTTTATATTGTAAATAATTTATTAAATTTTCATACCATTTTATACATTTTATATTTTCTATAATCTTGAATATATTTGTTATTACGATTAATTATGTTGCATTATTAAATATAACATATGCAATTACAAATTACTATCAAGGAGAAAATAAGCAATTTCTTTATTTTAATTATATAAAGAATAAACACCATTTTTTCAGAAAAGAAAAATATTGAATGCCATTAGTAATAATGTACAAGTTGAATTTCGTTAGGGGTACCTATACGCAGAAGACAATGTTTATTCTTGATTTTTGTTCGCGATTACGGTAGGGGTGGTTTTTTTTCTTACGAATATGTATCATATTGTATGTATATGTTAAATATAGAATAAAATTTATTTAAGAACTTATATGTGCTCGATAAAATATTTTTAATTATATCACTAACTAATTGTGTATGAATATTTTTATATTAATGATTTATGACTTATGACTATGATTTTAAGTCATTAACATGAGAACTCACAAAATATGATTTATTGCTATTAGTTTTAAATCTACTTTTATAAAAACATAAATATATATTTCAAATATACAAATAATATTTTTCAATTACTTTTTATATTTATCTCATTTAATTCATAAAAATTGATGATTTATTTTATTATATTGTAATATTTATGTTTTTTTATCTAAAATTTTAAAATAAGTATTTAATTTCATTAAATTTTGATTAAATTTTTATCTGATTCAAAAATACTTTCAAAGTTATATTATATTATAATATCCATGGTTTTCAAATTTCTTTCATTGTTAAATTTATTAAATAATTATTTAGAATTTAATTATAAATTATTATGTTTTTATCAAATTTGAAAGTATTTGGAAATGAGTTTGATTGTGGAGGTTAATAGGTTGATAACCTCTGTTTGGGGGGGTATGACTCAACACTAAAGATTGGGCAATAACACTCATAGTCTGGTAGTTACCAAGCACCATTTTGATACTTTTCCCCATTTTCCACTCCCCAAACCCACCAACCAAGCATTCCCTAATTTAATAAGTATATATAATGAATATATAATTTTTATATTTATTTATTTATTTTGAATTTATATTTTAAATATGATTTTTCTTGTTAAAGGTTGTATAATTATAATAATATAAACAAAAAGTAAAAAGTGCAAATGGGTACGACTAATGTATAATTGAATTATATTATCTTCATAATTTACTAAAATGGATCGATGTGATTTAATTATGAACTAATTTATGATTAATATCGAGTGTACACGAATTGGTAGGACAAATGATACATATAGTTAAAAAAAAATCCCAATATGGTAATGGTGAGCGGTAATTGAATACTATTGTACTACAAGAAAACCGTCGAATTCCTACCAATTTTTTTGACTGATTTTCGACAAAACTATTATCAACACTAAAGATTGGGCAATCAAACTCATAGTGTGGTAGTTACCAAGCACCATTTTGATACTTTTCCCCATTTTCCACTCCCCAAACCCACCAACCAAGCATCCCCTAATTTAATAAGTATATATAATGAATATATAATTTTTATATTTATTTATTTATTTCGAATTTATATTTTAAATATGATTTTTCTTGTTAAAGGTTGTATAATTATAATAATATACACAAAAAGTAAGAAGTGCAAATGGGTACGACTAATGTATAATTGAATTATATTATTTTCATAATTTACTAAAATGGATCGATGTGATTTAATTATGAACTAATTTATGAATAATATCGAGTGTACACGAATTGGTAGGACAAATGATACATATGGTTAAAAAAAATAAAAATCCCAATATGGTAATGGTGAGCGGTAATTGAATACTATTGTACTACAAGAAAACCGTTGAATTCCTACCAAATTTTTTGACTGATTTCCAACAAAACTATTATTATTATTTCTTATTTTTCTGACTGAGAAATTTTCCATTTGATTATGAGGTTTATTGGTTCGGACAACCTGGAGGTTCTGCCTAAGAATTATGTATTTCAAAATTTAAATAAAAAGGACCTCCTAGTATAATGGTTATAATGTCTTCATTTAACCTATAGGTTTGGAGTTCAAATCCACTTGTATATATGTTAATTTTGCTTCCTTTTCTTTTTTAAATATTTTCTTTTCACTCTATTACCAAGAAGAAAAAAATCATAAATATTTTAAATATATTAAGTATTACTCATGTAATATATTTATATATTTATTTAACTAACTTTATAATTCTTTACGAATTATATTATTATTTTATAATAATTTAATTATTTTTTATTTTCATATTTATTAATATATATAACTTTAAAGAATAGTTTATAAATAATATGCTTATTTCAAGTTTTGAGATTAAATTAGTAATATATTATAACATTTATATTTTGTTAAAAAAATCGTTAAATAATTTTGAGACCCAACATTTCATTTTTCAATACATTTTTTTTCATTTTTTAAATTAGTAGTTTTCTTTATTCTATAACATTCATTTTTTCTCCTTTTCAGGATTTTTAAGTAATTATTTAGCAGTTAATCTAACTTTTTTATATTTCTTGCCGGTTTAAAAGTATTTTGAGATTTATTTTATTGTACTTTATTAAATTTATGTTATGGTTTTATTTTCTTAAATATATTAAGTAATGATTAAATATTTATTCTTTTAAATTTATTGAAATTACTTATTATTATTATTATTATTATTTAAGATTTATTACTATTATAACTTATTTATGTTATTTTTATCTATTTTAACCTATTTTCTATTTTTTAGATTTAATTTATACGATTAATATTTTTTTATAATATTTTAATTATTAAAAATATTGATGTGATATTTTTTAAAACATAAATGAATTAATTATAATTATTATCAAATCAAAAATTAAACAATACTAAAAAAACAAATATTTAGAGAGTAAATACTATTTGTGCCATTGAACACGTGACAATCCTTTAGTGATTACTTGTCCATAGGCAATTAGAATGGATTACTTTTTGAAAAATTACCCTAGTTTTGAAGTAGATATATTGATGAGGTCTCCTACATAGATAAAATAATAATAGTAATAATAATAATAATAATAATAATAATAATGATAAAAATAATAATAAGTAGATTAATTAACTAGATTATGCGTTAGCTCACTTCATTATTTTCTTTTACTTAAATCCATTAAGTTATGAGTTTGACTATCTTATAACACACGTTGGAATATATTTTATAGACATGTCATGAACAAATGTAATAAAGTCATAATAATAATAATAATAATAATAATAATAATAAAAGAATTTATTCATGAAAAAGTAAATTTTGATCCCTTTTTATCTCGATTTCACATTTTTTTAATTTTAAGTTATTAACTTTCACATATTTTAGAACCAAGAATATTAAAGTTTTCTATAATATTTTCACTTATTTTATAATTATCATATTTCAGTATATTGTTCAAGATTTCTCATTTTTATTTGTATTGGTCAAAAACCTTTGATAGATTTATTCTGTTGGAAAAATTACTATATTTTTATGTGTTTTTTGTATAAAAATTATGTATTGCAAGTATCAAACAAAGTCCATCTTTTGGTCTAGTGGTTGTAATATCTTTCGTTAACTTTAGTTAGGTGTTCAAATCCCCCTTGTACATTTATTTAACTTGCTTTATGGTTTTTTAA
>BMAC01000364.1:912888-933896 GCA_014905375.1 Phtheirospermum japonicum
TTTTGATTTTATTAAAAAGTATTTTTAATTCATGGAAATACAAAACAATATAAGACAAAAAGAAAGAAATTATCATGGGTAAAAACTATTGTTTTAAAATGGGTATCGATCAATGCGTTGCGTTTTGATCTTAAAATCTTGTACGTGAACTATTTGAAAACGTTATTTTAATATTTAAAATAATTACATATTTTTTGTGAGTTATTTTTAATATAAACATAATTATTTTTTTTCTAAAAATATAACTTAATATATAATCTCAACAAACAAAGTATAAGGTTCAACACGTATCAAACAAAAAATTACAATTCATAAAAATAATAAATAAAATAGAAATATATGAGAGTGTATAATAAAATCTTAAAGTTTTGTAAGAATATGTGGGAACATGTTAAAATTGATTAGCACCGTCGTAGATCAAATAATTATGTTTAATATGAAAATATTGGTCAATTACATAATATAAATAAAGAAATTATTGTCAAAATAATTATTTCACACAGTTAAAATTTTCAGAGAAACACTGATTTCATATCATCAAATTTGCGTATACACACGAAAAATTAGAATGGTAAAATATAGTAGAATACAATTACATTGTATATCATGTACATCAAATAATAATAAACTAAAAAAAGATTGATATCAAAAAAACCAGTAAAAATTCATTGTTTATTAAGATATATAAATATAAACAGGTCAATTACATAATATAAATAAAAAATCATTGTTACAAAATTATTTCAACACAAAAAGCTAAATTTTTTTAAAGAAAACATCGGTGCCATATCATCAATTTTGCATAGGCACACGAAGAAATAGTGTAGAAACACTGGAACCATCACATCAATTTACTATACATGGCACGAATAATAATAATAATAATAATAATAATAATAATAATAATAATAATAATAATAATAATAAAGTATAAAATAAACTTTATAATTATTTTATAAATACATATTCAATAAATTTAAAAAATAGAAAGTCATCAGACATAAAATAAAAAAATCATATAAAATAAATCTGATTTTTAAAAAAAAATTAGTGACAGAATATTTAAACCTTTTAAATAATTATTAAAAATATATAAAATAAAAAATAATATTATAAAATGACATAATATGAGTAAAATATAAAAGTTTGTAATTATTTATGAAAGCACTTTGAAATTTTATTTATAATACTTTATAAAAGTCTTATTATGTTTTTTATTATTAATATGTGTAATTATTCATGATTAAATAGTTAATTTACATTCATTTAACTTACTTTATAATTCTTAACGACTTATATTTTACTTTTGATATTTATTAATATATAAATTTAAAGGATAGTTTATTAATAATTTGCCTTATTTCAATTCGTTGAGCTATAATTAGTATTATATTATAATATTTTATAATTTGTTACATAAGTCCTCAATTAATTTTGTGACTCGACATCTCATTTTTTTAATAATTTTTTTATTTTTGTTTATTTAGTAGTTAATAATATATTGTTATATTTTTATAGAATAATAGTATTATAGAATATTTATTTATTTATTTTTACATATGAAATTATTGATCAATCTAAAAAATGAAACAAAAAGTATTAAAACCAATAATATTTTAGAATAAAATATAAAATTTAAATGATACGTTATTATATATTTTCTGACTTGAATATTAAAAATCATAAAAATACCAATAATATAAAGCAAAATTCGAATTTTATAAAGTTATTTATTTATTTATTTTCCATATTTATTTAAATTACTTTATAAATTAAGGACTTTAATTATTATTCTATATATTCTTAAGTTTCTTTTATTTTTAAAATTGATTAAATAATTATATTATTTGAACAATAGTTTATTATACAATTTCTATGATTTTAAGTCTTGAGATTTATCTAATATTATATTCTATGATTTTAAATTTTGAGATTTATCTAATATTATATTATAATATTTTATAAACAAAATAAAAATCAATAGTATTATAGATTAAATAAAAAATTCATATAAGAAGTTAAATTAGCTAATAAATACTAAAATTGAATTCTAGGAAATGATTAAATAAATCTAAGAAACAAATATATGTATCATAAAATATTTTAAAATCGCACAAAGCTATACCCCTCGATTAGGTTATATACATCACTCAGATAAGAATCTTTTCTTTTTTTAATAAATATTTATATATTCAAAAATCATTGAGATTTAGGAAATAATTAATTCGAATTTAATTTTAATTAAATATAATTTTATTAATTTCAGTTTCTTTGATTTTTTATTTTTTCATTTTCAGTTTTAAACATATAAATAAATTTCTAGAATATATTTAAATAATTTAATTTATAATAGAAATTTACATAATATTTTTTAATATATTTTTTTAATTTTTTAAAAATAAGTATTTAGAATTTAGCTATAGTTAAATTATATTTTTATTTAATCTCAAGATATTTGAATGTACTATTGAAAATGTATAATTAAGAAATAAAATATATAAATTTATAATTAAATTTATAATAGTTAAATAATAAACTTGAAGATTAAATAAGTATTTTTAGTTCATGAAAAATAAAAAAAAAATAATTTTTTTGAATATTATATTAAATTACGGAAAATATATTAATTTCTTTGAAGAATAGTTCAATATAAATAACAAAAAATTAATATAACACTAAAAGAAATTATAAAATCACATAAGTAAAATATATCAAAATTATTTCAAAGTTAATCACAATTTATTTTTTAAATATATTAATTATTCATGATTAAATATTCTTAACCTAACTTATAAAATTCAAATGAATTATATTGTTAATTTATATATATATATATATATATATATATATATATATTGTTTTCAATTTTATTAAATAATCATATAAAACTTAAAAATATTATTTTATATATTCTTTATGAATTCAAGTTTTGAATTTTGCTTAGTATTATATTATAACTTTTATAATTTGCTTTTTATTTATTTATTTATTTTTGCGTATTATAATTTATTCAATAGTTATTTAAATGTTTTCTATATATTTATGTAAAGATTGTGTAGTAGTTTTGATTTATATAATGGTAAGATCTATGATGCACAAACACTCAATTTTTGACCTCGAGAGCGAGCCAGACACTCCGTGGACGCGGACACGCGCCCAATACGCCACTGACACGTGTTGGATGCATGCCCTATTTTTTTTTCTTCCTTTTTTTTCTTTAAATTTTAGACAGGGAACACGGATCGGACACGCCTAGGACACGACGGGACACGACGCGACATACAGGGACATGGCCTAGACACGTCCCCAACACGTTTTTTCAATTTTTTTATTTTTTTTTTCACAAAAATATTTTTTTAGTTTTTTAATTATTATCATTTTTTATTTTACTTTGGATTTTATCAATTATTGTGAATGAGTTTTTAATTATTTTAGATAATTAATTGAAAATAAAAATTATTATAATTTAATATTTGCAGGAAATAAAATATATTAATAATTATTTATATTATAAACGTGTTCGAACCGTGTCGTATCCTACATTTTTTTAAAAATAAGCGTGTCCTCGTGTCCGTGTTGTGTCGTATCCTGAGTCCGTATTCGTGTCGGTGAAACTTAGGTTAAGAGTAATTGTGATCATGACAAACGTACAATTATACATTATTTGGAAAAATTAACATCAAAAGTAGTTGGTTAAATGGTTTGATTAATACCTTGTTAGCAATTGATGCTATACATTGTGGGTTCAAATCCCATTAGTTTTGTTTTGCAATTTTACTTTTTTATTGACAATACTTCAATATTTACACATTTTTATTATAATTAAATTAGAAAAAGGTTCGGGAGTCAAAAAATAATTTTTGAGAGACAAAATATTTGAACCAACAATGTTTAGTATTGATATCTAGCCTCAACCACTACACCACATGGTCCTTATGTTATATTTTATAAACAAAAAAACATACATTCAAATAAGTTTAATATTTCTTTTAACCCTACAGAACATACCAAAGATTCATTTTTTAATCTTAATACAAAAGTTAATACTTCTCATTAATATAAAATAAATTCTAAATAACTATTTAATAAATAAAAAAATAAGAAAAATAAAATTAAAACCAAAATATAAAATATTATGATATAATAGTAAATAAACCTCAAATTTTAAAATCAGAAAAAATACCAAAAAGTATTTTAAATTTATATATTTATAAGATAAATTTATAAAATAAAAAACTAAAAAATATTCTATAAAGCAAGTTAAATAAATATTTAATCATAAATAATTACTTGATATATTTTAAAAATGAAAAATATAATTAAGATACTATAAAATAAATATCAAAATAAATTACATAAGAATATAATAAAATTGTGATTAACTTCTAAATAAATATTTCACACAAAAAAAAAAGGTGTTCACAAAAAGAGATTTTGGGTAATGAGATTAAATGAGAACTTTTGCAGACAAATATAAATGTTATAATACGATAACAAATAAATTTAAAAACTTAGAATCTGAATAAAAAATAATAATCTATTATTTAAATTTATAAGATTATTTAATCAATTTTAAAAATAAGAAACTTAAGAAATATTATCAAATAATAATATAGTCGTTAAAAATTATAAATTAATTTAAAATTAATTAACATTACATTTAGAGAAATTAATGAGAAATATGATGCTTTTAATAACACAAATATGCAGTGATACAAAAAATTATCTCTAATTATTTTCAATTTGTTATCGGAAGAGTCTCCTAAATTTGTTGTGAATTTGTAACAAATATAAAATTACTATGACAAATTCATATTTGACGTCACCAAAGAACTCTTTCGTGTCAAAATAATGTTGTCGCCATTTTTCTAGAACTGGTGACAAATTATGCGTTCTCATGAAAAGAAATTTGTTATGACACCAAATATCGTCACCATTCTTCAAGGAGACATTAGTGACAAAAATAATTCTGTCACAACTAGAAACTTATCGTGACACTCAAATCTCGTCACACTTTATTATATGTTTGTCATAAAAAGGGTTTCCCGAACCATTGTTTTTTTTTTGTCTTCCCAATATTATGACAAACTACATTTAAACGTCATCAAATATAAGTATTCATGACGAAATCGGTGAACAACTGTGACAACAATAAATGCTGTCATAGAACAGTGTTATTCTATGATGAAATTAAAAAACGTCACTATCGATTAACATATTATGACAAACTTCTATGCGTAGAAAAAAAATCGTCACCAAACATCTGATTTTTTGGATTATAATGTTTGTGTAGCCTATAGCGCAGTTATCGGGAACTTGACTAAAGTTTTTCAATCATGCATTGTTTGACACCTGGTTTGTCTACATTGACATCCATATAAATCTGCATATAATACAATGAAGTTCATTTTAGGTGATACAAGAATAAAACTTATGTGATAAATAAATGTATAAAAACCCTACCTGAATATGGTCAATGCATGGCTCCAAACTCTTTTGTACTTCAACTTCCTTCCACCTCCTAGGCACCGAAAGGACATCCCGAGTCACGACCCAAATCTGACTTGAGAACTTAACAGATTGCACTCGACTTTTAGGTCTTTCAATCAACGGATACACCTCTATCTTTGTTTTTTTTCCCAGAAGAGGCATCAAATGCCTTCATGATGCCCATGCCCATTGTTGGGCCACATTTTATTTTCTCAATTCTGGAAACTGCATCTGCACATCAATAATTAGTATACATATAAACATCATTAGTTGATTTTGATAACTATTGTGCACATGTGAACATGAGACATATAACTAGAGGGATTTTGAGGAAAATCTCAATTGATGGCACAACAAGTGAAAGTAAGGATACTGTTTAGACTTAGAGTAGCCTAAGCAATAATAATATAAAAAAAATCAAGGAGAACAATAATAAATCAACAAAAATGAGTAGGAAAAAGAGCTAAACTTTTATTCCCAAAAATTAGATCGGATCGGCCTTGGTCGGACTCTTTTACAAGTGCTTGATTTCTAGATATACGTTCTCTCTCTCTCTCTAAAACTCTCTCTAAGTGTTTCTCTCTCTAAAAAATTGGGGATCCTTCTCTCTCTCTTGGAGAGGATATTTATAGTTTTCCATTGAAACCCTAATTGGACACCTGTCTCTTACTTATTGGTTCACCAAGCCTTCTGTCCACGTTTCCGCCGCCTCAATGCCAATCTCAGTAAATCTCCACCGACTTAGTGCCAACCTCAACTATTTTACTCACCGACCGAAACCGGAGACGTCAGTCTAGTACTCCAGCTCGGCATTTCCAGTTCGACAAATGATCAAAAGTGAAGTGAGCATGCCGCGGACGCATCGGGAGAAATCATCCTGCTCAGCGCTTTCTGGTTGGCATCGATGCTCGACGTCGACCGATGGGGCTTGGCCGACGATGTCGTCCTTCTTGGTGGACTCTGTTCGGCACTTCCTCCTCGACATCGACGGCTGGCGTCGGTAGATGAGGGTCTGGCCGATAGCGCTGCCCTGCTCGGCAGGTGGCCTGGGCCACTCGGTGCCCTCGACATTTTCTGCTCGGTAGCTCCTGCTCGGAGCCCTCGTTGCCACCCTGGACAACAGGTCTTGGTCGGCATCGACTGCCGACATCAGTCGATGGGGCCGGGCCCACTATGCTGCCCTGCTTGGCAGGTGGCCTGGTCCGCCTGGCGCCCTAGGTGGTTGTTGCACGGCAACTCCTTCTCGGCGCTCTCCGCAAGAGTGCTCGGTAAGTAGCCTTGACCGCCCGGTGCCTTCGGCGGCTTTTGTTTGGCAGCTCTTGCTCGGCACCCTAGGTGCTTCCCTACTCAGAAGGTTCTACTCAGCGTCGAGTGCCGGCATCAGTCGATGGGGCCTGGCCAACTGCGTTGCTCGTCTTGGTAGGTAGCTTGGTCCGCCCGGCGCCCTCGGTGGTTGTTGTTCGGTAACTCCTGCTCGTCACTCTTAGCATGAGTGCTCGACAAGTAACCTAGATCGCTCAGCACCCTCACTGGCTTTTATTCGGTAGCTCCTACTCAGCGCCCTCAACAGGAGTGGCTGTCAGGTGGCCTAGTCCACTCGGCACCCTCGACTGTTGCTGCTCGGCAAATCTTGCTCGGCGCTATCGGTAGGAGTGCTCGACAGGTAGCCTGGACCGCCCGGCGCCCTCGACGGCTTCTGTTTAGTAGCTCTTGATCAATGTCATCGACAGGAGTGGACGGCAGGTAGCCTGGGCCACTCGACACCCTCTGCATTTTCTGCTCGGCACCCTAGGCAGGAGTGTTCGGTGGGTGGTCGGACTGCCCTCGGCATATTCTGCTCGGCGTCGCCACTCAAGTTCGGTCGATTGTAATTCTGTTCGGCCGGGTGGGTTTCCCAGGTTTCCCTAAGTAATCCAGCTCAGTTCTTCCTCGGGGTCTTCGCGATGATATCATCCATCAACAAGCCCTTAAGCACGGAGTCGGCTATGCGTAGGCGGGTTTGGGCTCATTGAGTCCTGGTCGTCCGAAGAACCAATTTGGCCAGAGCGTGGGGTGTTTTGTCCCATCGACCTTATTTTGCGGGAAGTTTGACCTTTCCGAAATGGAAGCTTTTCCAGCCCCCTTTTGAAGCTATTGCATCCCTCTTTCGTCTTCTAGCATTTTTGGACACTTGTGGCATGTGAACCTTTTCGTTCTCTTTTAAATGAGCTCATCCCTTCATTTCCCTCTTACTTCTTCTCATTACAATTTTATTCATATCTTAAGCTCTCCATCTAAAGTAAGAAGCCTATACATACTTCGTTACCCCGATCCTCCTATTCAACCGACTTCATTTTCCGCCCTTCCTCATCTGATCTTCGCCATTCGGTCCTCTTTGTAAAGGTAAGTTATTTTTCTTTGTTTTTTGATTCTTGCTCATGGCTGATGATTTGAGATATTCCCCAATTAGCTTTCGGGCATTCGAGAGGGCTGGCCAAGTTGGCGGTCAGTCAGGACCCCAAATAGGTCTGGATGGCAGATCCGAGTTCAACCAGTATGGGAGTTTCGGTGTGGGAGATATCTTCAGTCAAGGGCGACCTTTTGCCTTTGAGCGAATCTCGGGTGATGATAATCAGTTCGGCGGCTATCCTCAGTTTGGTCAAGCCCAGCCTTTTGAGCCTGGTGGGCAGTTCGGGTAGGGCTGTGCATTCGGTCCTCGGAGTGGGTTTTACCCAGAGTCTCAATATGGCTTAGTCGATCATCCCAAAGATGAAGTGATTGACGGGTCGGCTTGGGCGCGTAGCTTGACCCTGGACCGGACAGGGGTGGACAGCGATGATCTTGGGGTTGGGTCATCTCAACTCGAGCCTCTGGACGACCTCTCTAGGTAGGACCTTGTGGACGATGATGCTCGCTGAGCACCCCGGGCCGAAAAAGTCCCGAAAATCCAAAACTAAGAAGTCGACCCCTCCTGAGACCCTGGCCTCCTGGTCGGGTCGACCGGGTAAATGTAACCCAATTGGCCATTGGAAGAGGCCCCCTTCTCGTGATTGGGACGACACTATGCTCGTCATAGCCATTGAGCAGAGCGAGCTGGTTGACGATAATATAGCTACGTATCGAAGTGAGTGCGGTGTGCCTGGGTCTATCCATCTATTCCTCCATTATGACGCCAAGCAAATTCATTGCCCGCCAGCCTCTTGCACCACCTTGTTCATGGACAGCCTTCAGTTCGGGGTCTCGTTCCCGCTCCCCTAACTTCTTACCGATATTCTTAACGACGTGGGATTTCCCATTTTTTGGCTCCACCATCTGTTCGTAGCTCGGATCTTGGGTTTGTTCGAAATTTTTAACCTGAACGGCTGGACGACTCCCACCCTCGAGGAGCTTCGGTGGCTCTACCTTTTCAAGGCGTCCGATGGAGGTGAGTCCGAGTTCTATTATGCCTCGGTTCAATTTGGCGAGTTCAAGCACTTTGTGACGGGGCTCCCCGATACCCTTCACACCGGAAACCATACTACTTTTAAGTCGGGGGGGATTGGCAAATAAATAACTTTGATGGCTCACTTTATTTCCCCCCGAATTCCTTTACGAAGTTCGGTTAGTATGACATCAGTACTTCTTTCCTCATTTTGATTTAATCCTCATTGTTTTTCTTGTTTTCAATTTATCGCCGGTCGGCAACTCCTGGCCAGGAATTTTTCACTCACCTGTACGAAATTTTGGATTCTGACCTGGAACCGAGACATTACAAGAATGTGCTAACCGAGGCCAAACTTTGGAGGGCTGGTCTCAGGGATTCTCCTCTTTGTTCTCAACTTGGACCCACTATTCCCGGTGAGTTGAATTTTGTTTGTTTTCCTGCCCTCAATTGAGTATAAGTCTTTCTTTGCTTTGCGAGCTTAGCATTTGAGTTTTTCTTGTTGGTATTCTCTGTTCAAAATATTTGGTTCTCTGTTCGGCTACTTTCGCCCGGTAGGGCTTCTCATCATCTCAGTGTCGATCGATAATTTCTACCCAGCCGTGCTCCTCTCGACAATTGATGACAGCACCGAGAGCAGGGCCTAGCTCTTCATCTTAGTAGTTTCTGCCCGGCAGTGCTTGTTTCTTAGCGTCGATCGATGACTATGCTGATGTCGGGACTGATCTCGACAGCTCAACAGTTTCCGTTCAGCCGGGCTGCTCATTTCTCAGCGTCGACTGGTGGCTGCCATTGGCGGTGCTAAACTCAATATCTCAGCAGTTTCTATTCGGCCGGGTTACCTCGCTTCTCAGCGCCGACCGACAACTGTGCCAAATGTGGAGTCCGAGCTCGGTTTCTTGGTCATTTCTATTCGGCCGTGCTGCTCGGCTTGACCGGGATTTAGATTTTTGCCCATCTTGTTTGTATTCCTACTGAGCTTTGTGTTTTTCATTTGTTGTATAATATTCTTACTTTGACAGGACTATGTCTCTTTCTGCACTAGACCGAGCTGCTAAGTTCTTGGAGAAGAACAAGAAGCCTGCGAAGAGGCTGACAACTAGTGGTGGCGGGAGGAAGAAAGCTAGCTCGTCCAGGCCTTCTACTCCTCCAGAGTCCTACTCGGCTCCCCAAGTTTGTGAGGGGAGCTCCCACCAAGAGCCCATCACCGTGGAAAATGAGGAGATTGTCTTTGGTGGTCCTCATCCTCAACCGGTCCCTCAAGGGTATGACTATTTGGGGTGTTATTCTATGAACACCTCTGATGGGTCGATTAGGGGGTACCCATATTCTAAATTCTCGAACAATGTTGCTCACAGCTGGGGTCCGGGTTCAGATGACTGGGTTTCGGTTTTCGACGGGGACAGCCAGCTAGGATTCTCGAAGGTGAACCTTTGTCGAGCCCTCGCTTCGATGAAGTTGGCGTGCCGGATTTTTTCTCACCTTCAGAGAGATCACGCTTGGCTTCAGCGAGAATTTTTCGAGAATTAATTATGATCATTGCTTTTATTTCAAATGTAATGTTGATGTTCCTATTTTTCTGCTCATATATAACGATGATATGTTATTGGTAAGCCCTTGCATAAAGTTTATTGAGAATGTGAAAATTTGCTTAAGTGCTAATTTCGATATGAAATTTCTAGGAGATGTTAAACGTATTCATGGCATAAACATTCATAGAGATAGAAAAAGCACTACTATTGTTTTAAATCAAGATACTTATGTGCAAAAAATTTTGACTAGATTTTTTATGTTGAATGCAAAACCGGTTACTGTGTCTTTAGATAATAAATTCATTTCTAGTAAAGAGCAGTCTCCAAAAACTGATAATGATGTGAAACGCATGAAGAATGTACCTTATTCTAATGCGATTGGTTCTGTCATGTACTTGATGGTTAGCACGAGACCTGATATTGCATATTCTGTGAGTTGTTTGAGTCTGTATATGGGTAATCCTTGTTTGTATCATTGGAAAGTTGTCAAATGGCTTTTGAGATATTTAAATGGGTATGTGAATTATGATTAAAAAAATTCAAAGCATGATGAAGGTGTTAATTTGGTTATGCAGCGGAATAAATTGATAAGAACACGAGATAACAAATTCAGTTCACAAGTAAATACTTGTGAACTTGGGTGTACAAACTCAAAAACTATATTACTTTCTTGTTCACGTTCAACACAAAAATATAAAGTAATATATGAAAACTAAATATCAATAAACTTGATACTAAATACTTGTTGCCGGAATGGCAAGTTCTTCTCCGTTGGTCACGCAACTTCGAAGAGCTTGTTAATCTCGATCAATGGCTCCAAGTAGTTCTTCGTGTTCTTGCTCTTGTTCGTGCGTCTCTCGAAATCCCGTGCTCAAAAAACCGTAGTTCCAAACTTTAGGAATCCTTGTCTTAAATAGACAAACATAAATTCCTAAACTTGGTAAATACCTAAAACACATCCTAAACACAATTTAGGAAACTAATAAAGTCTTAAACATAAACTAGGAAACACAATATATTCCTAAATCTAGTTTCCTAACTTATTTTGTGACCAAGAAAGTCAAATAACAAAATAGGAATTATTGCCAAGAATTAGTTTCTCAACAATATATATATATATATAATATGACTATTTTCGCAATWACATTAACAATTTTTGTAACTTTGTTTTATTTCTTATTTATTTGTTGATATATAATGTTACTTGCAATATATATATATATTTAAAATACATTATAATACACGTAATACTATTTCAACACATATAATTTAAAACACACTTATAATATATTTCAAATATTATTATATTATATTATATTATATTATATTATACTTGAAAGTGTATTATGTTATCCTATAATATTACTTGTATCATATTATAATTATTATTATTTAGAAATGTATTATAATTATTACATTATATGCATTTTAAATTAAAATATATACATTACAAGTAATATTATATTTCAACAAAAATAAGAAATGAGAAAAAAATTACAAAAATTGTTATTGTAAAAAGATCATTTATATATTATATATTTATTAAATATATTAGTTAAATTATAAATTATATTCATAAATTATTATATTATAATTATATATTAGTAGTAGTTATTAAAAGTGTATTATAATTATGTTATATGTATTAAAAATTGTATTATTTATATTTAAAAATTATTATTATTATTATTATTATTGTTGTTATTATTATTATTATTATTAGTAGTAGTAGTAGTATTTACCTAGGGTATCATTAATTAGGTAAGTTCCATTGGTATTTGATTTTTATTTTTATTTTTTTGCCCAAAAACTGTCCTGAGGAGGCCATTTAAAATAAAATCGTACTTGAGAAGGCAACTTGATAGAAAAATACTTTAGGTGGCAAAGTAAAAAAAACGAGATAGTTGAGGAGGCAAAAAAAAATTTGAAAAGAGAAAAGACGCTCATGCCCTCGCGTGTAAGTCACGTGAACGGCGTCCGACAACCTTTTGGCCTGAATTTTACTTTAGGATGCAAACTCAAAAAAACGCAAATTTCAGGAGGCAACTTCAAATAAAAAAAAGTTTATGAGGTAAAATCAGAATTTCGTAATACTTTAGGAGACAAAAAAAATTTATCCCTTAAAACTATTTTAGTTTTTTAATAATATTTATAAGTTTTTGATTCATTATTGTTTTATTTTCAGTATAAAATATATAAATAACTTTATCAAATTAATTTTTTATATTTACATAATTTAATTTATAATAATTAGATATTTATTTTATAATTTTGTAATTTATATTTTCCTAACCTTTTATTTAGAACTTAATTACTATTAATTATATGTGTATATAATTTTAAGATATTTTTAGTTATTATTGAGAATATATAAATTTAGATAAATAAAATATATAGATTTATAACTAATCAAAAATTATTATTAATGAATTTTCAGATTAAAAACTCATCAAAAATACAAACATAAAACTAATCTGAAGATTCATAAAATTAGTGGAATATATATTAAAAACATCTAAAGAATTCTTAAAGAAAAAACATAATTATAATAAAATAACATAATATAATACTGAAATAAATTATGAGATCACATAAGTGAAACAAAAAAAAATTATGATTACTTTGAATTTAATCCCACTTTAGTTTTTTCTTTTTTAAAAATCTAATTGAAGGTTATTTTGAGATTTATTCTATAATACTTTATAATATTTATGTAGGATAATTTTTTTTTTTACCTCCTAAAGTATCACGAAACTTTGACTTTACCTCCTAAACTTTTTTTTCTTTAAAATTGCCTCCTGAAATTTGTGTTTTTTTTTGAGTTTGTCTCTTAAAGTACAACTCAGGCCAAAAAGTTGTCGGACCCCGTTCACGTGACTTACACGCGAGTGCAGGAGCATCTTTTCTCTTTTCAGGTTTTTTTTTTGCCTCCTCAACTATCTCATTTTTTTTTTGAATTTGCCTCATAAAGTATTTTTCTATCAAATTGCCTTCTCAAGTACGATTTTATTTTAAAATTGCCTCCTCAGGACAGTTTTTGGGCCAAAAAATTAAATACCGATGAAATTTACCTAATGAATGATACCCTATGTAAATACTAATACTAATACTACTAATAATAATAAGATATTACTAATATTTTTAAAATATAAATAATATAATTTTTAATACATATAACATAATTATAATACACTTTTAAATACAACTACTAGTACTACTAGTACAACTACTACTATTACTACTAGTAGTAGTAGTAGTAGTAATAATAATAATAATAATAATAATTTTGAAATATAATTTTTAATTTTAACTAATATATTTAATATATATATATATATATATATATATGTGTGTGTGTGTGTGTGTGTGTGTGTGTGTGTGTGTGGCGTGTGCGTGTGCGTGTGCGTGTGTGTGTGTGTATAATATGACTATTTTCGCAATAACAATAACAATTTTTGTAACTTTTTTTTATTTCTTATTTATTTGTTGATATATAATGTTACTTGCAATATATATATATATATATATATATATATATATATATATATATATATATATATATTTAAAATACATATAATATAATTATAATACACTTTAAAATTATAATATATAATAATATAATACACGTAATACTATTTCAACACATATAATTTAAAATACAGTTATAATATATTTCAAATATTATTAAATTATATTATATTATATTATATTTGAAAGTGTATTATGTTATCATATAATATTACTTGTATCGTATTATAATTATTCTTATTTGAAAGTGTATTATAGTTACATTATATACATTTTAAGTGGAAATGGTGCATTGAGCCTATGACGCTGCCATTGATCTAGCATTGGACTACTAAAAGGTTTCTTACTATTTTCCACTTGCTCCAGTTGACTTCGGCATCAACACAGATCATGCTACCACCCCCTTTTTGAATTTCATTTCCTTGGACAAGTCCCAATATTTATTTTCAAGTAATTATAAATTACTATAATAATTGAAAACAGAGAATATTATATATATATATATATATATATATCACCCCTATATATTAATGCAAAATCCACCTAACATATGTGTCTGTTTCGTATGCTTCGTTTGGCAAATAAAAGATTCTGGTGCTTCATTTACTTATGTGTCATCCGAGCCTAATATTTACCTAATTTAATACTTTTGTTTTTATTCTTTTTTTTATATTATATCTTACCTAATATAAAAATATAAATACTAATTTAATTTTTTTATTATATTTTTCCTTATTCAATACTTTTCTTTGATTCTCCTAATATAAAAATATAAATAAGTCATATATAATTAGTAGATAAGATCTAAATTAGTTATTATAAATAAAAGACAAAATACATATGAAATAATATTAATTACAAAAAATCTTTATTATGAAGATAATTAAATAAGTTTTATTGACAATAGAATTGAAAATAATTTTATTTTTGGAGTTTCACATATTTCATATAAGTAAAATATGAGTTATATATTTACAGTAATCTAAGTATATAACTAAATATTAGTAATGTATTCAATCTAAAAATAAAAATATTAAATTATATAGTAATAATTAATAAACATTGATTAGACCAGTACAATGCGACATGGGTTGAAAGTATGACATCTTTTGAATATCTCAAAGTATGTAACTGATAATTGTTAACGAATTTATTCTAAACATTAATATATAAAATAATTTAATAATAATTAATAAAATAGATATTAGACACGGGTTTTGGATGTGATGCCTTTTAAATTTTTGTAATTATGTAACTAAGATTATTAATGAATTTAATTTAAACATCAAATAAAAAATTATTTATTATTGATAATAATTAATAAATAGATTATACATGTACAAGGCACGGGTTGAGAATACATTTTTTTAATTTTGTTTATTTTAGATTTTAAAATTTGTAATTATCACGAATATCTTTTATATTTATCTTTTGATAAGTCCCGTGTAATACACGGGTGTTAAACAAGTATATATTAATGCAAAATCCTCATAATCTATGTGTCTACTTCGTATGCTTCGCTTGGGTAGTAAAAAAATTTGGTGTTTCGTTTGATTATGTGTCATACGAGCCAAATATATACCTAATTTAATATTTTCCTTTATTGTATCTTGCCTAATTTAATCTTTTATTTTTATTATATTTAGCCTAAATTAATAGGTTTCTTTTATTATATTTGGTCTAATTCAATAATTTTCTTTTTATACTTCTCATATAAAAATAAAAGTAAGTTATATATAATTAGTATAAAAAGATATAAATTAATTATTTTAATTAAAAGACAAATTACATATGAAATAATTTTAATTACAAAAAAGACTTATTTATGAAAATAATTAAATAAATTGTATTTATAATAAAAGTTGAAATAATTTATTTTTGAAACTTTAAATATTTTTATAGGTAAATTATGATATATTTACAATAATTGTAGTGTGTAAATAAATATTAGTAATGAATTCAATCTTAATATAAAATAAAATAAAATAATATTATAATAATTAATTAATATTTATTAGACAATGACACAATGCGGAAAGGCTCGAGAGTATGACACCTTTTGAATTTTCAAAGTATGTAACTATAATTTTTAACAAAATTAAGCTAAATATAAAAATATAAAATGAGTTAATATAATTAATTAATATAGATTAGAGACGGGTTGAACATGTGACCTCTTCTGAATTATTATAAGTATGTAAATTTAATTATTAATCAATTTAATCTAAATATTAAAATATAATATCAATTAATAATTATAATAATTAATAAAATTGAACAGGGCACGGGTTGAAAATACATCCTTTCAATTTTTTATTTTAAATTTAAAACTTTTTAAGTTCACAAATATTTTTTATATTTAGTTTTCTATAAATCCCGTGTAATACACGGGTGTTAAACTAGTATATATATTAATGCCAAATCCTCTTAATGTGTCTATTTCTCATAATTTGTTAGTTTTGGAAAAAAATATGGTGGTACTTTGGAGTCACCGAACCTAATATCTACCTAATTTAATATTTTCCTTTTATATGTTTTTACGTAATTTAATATTTTTCTATCATTATATTTTTCCTAATTTAGTATTTTTATTTTACTATATGTTACCTAATTCAAAATTTTCTTTATCATATTTTGCCTAATTCAATATCTTACTTTTATTATACTAATATAAGAAATATAAGTTATATTTAATTAGAAAAAATCTGTATAAATTGAATTAATTTTTATTTATAAAAAAAGTTGAAAATTTTTATTTTTAGAATTTTAATATTCTATTTAAGAAAAATACGAGTTATATAAAATTATTACGAAAGAGAGATAAATATAAATATATAAACTTAAATTTGGATATCTAATCCTAATATAATAAATTAACATTAAGATTTTATATGAAACTATTGTTACGGTAAAAAAAATAAAAAATAAAAAGAGAAGTAACAACAACAAAAATTAATAATAAAAAATTATTACACCTAGGAAAAATAAATATTAAATATATTCTAAATGTCCTTATCTAATTCCAATAAAATGCATTAATAAACACATTACATATCTATATGAACAAATTAATGTCTAACGCAGAAAAATAAAGGAAACAAAGAATAATAATATAATTTTATATATATTAAATTTAGATATACGACATTTTAATAAAATTATCGGTGTCTTATGAATTTTAATTTTTTACATCACAAATTTACATAAGTTTTGAATTTTTACAAATTCAATTTTCTATGGGTTTTCTTTCAAGTATAATGTATTTTACTATATTTTACAACTAATTTCGTAACCCCCGGGGAAAGATAATTAAAAGTTATTTATTGTGAAAACCAGTTTTACTGTAATTAGGACAAATAATGCTCCAATTTATGTGTAAATAAATTTATTGAGAAGATAATCTTTGTGTAAATAGAAAAATAATGTTACAATTTGTGTGTAGCATTTTCGATAATATTTTTAATGAGTGTTACCTATTTTCAAATCCAACATATTATGCGGGTGTTAAACTAGTATAAAATAATAAAATAATTACATAAATTTAATAAATATATGAAAATAGTATTGAAATATAAAATATAAATAAGTAAATGGGAAATATGTGTGATCCATAAGAAGTATGTTTGGAAGTAGTTTCGATAAATAAGATAAAAGTGAAGGGAGTTCGAGTGATGTGACTCATTGAGAATTAAAAAGATGGAGAGGATGAGTCCCTTGTTAAAGATGTTCTTATACGTTAGGCTCCATTTTACCACCTATCTAGTGCATACTTCTTAGCAAACAAATGATCAGGATAACATAAGCCCTATTTGTTTTTCCTATGAAGTACGGATATATAAACTGGACGCGAGACACGATATGAGAACATGTTTTTAATAGGTGATACGGACCAAAATGTGCGCACGTGATATTGTTTGATATTTTAAACTATTTGTGGAAGGCGACCTCATTTCTGGGAGAGGGTGTTCCTCCTAAGAGATGAGCGAGCTGTATTGTGTACTTGAGAACTAAGCGAGTTGGTTTGTGTAGAGTAGCGACCTGTAGTATGGGGATGAGTTCTCATATAGGGTCGTGACCTCTTGTGGTTTGAGCTGTGTACTTGAGCTCCGTTATGGGCTTTGTGAATATCAAGCCTGCGGGCTTAGTGTGAATGGTTTATGAGGTTATGGAAAGAATAATGGGCCCAGACCTATTCTATTAATTTAATGAGAGGTTTATTGTTTATGGGAACTTAACATAGAGGAGGAATCCTAATTCTGAGACAGTTGTGAAATTATGGTAGGAGGAGGTAACCCTGGCTTGGAGTGCACTTCTCTTATCTCTATAAAAGGAGGAGCATACCTCTCATTATTCTAAGCTTATGATATCATTATATTGCATTATTATTGAGAAGAGAAGGGTTGAGTGTTTTTCGCTTATTAACTTAAGCGTCGGAGGGCCTTAACGGGCTCGAAATCCGGCCCGTTTGAGGCGTTGTTTTGCAGGACCAACTAGGTCGCTAGGAGATTCGCGGAGGGCTTGGCGGGTCGCTGTGACGAGTTCGGAAGTAATTTCAGGTCGCTGATCTCTCTTTGAGGTTAGTACCCCTTTATTTGGTAGCCCAACTTTTTGGACTTATCAAATTGGCGCCGTCTGTGGGAAAGAGGGACATCGAGTCCTTGAGCGAAAGACATGAGGTATACAATTTTCGTAAGTCTAAAATCTGACTGCGCTATAAATTCGAAAAATTGTTTTCTATCGTTTTAACCGTTAGATCGTGTTAAAAATTTTACACAACCTCAAGGACCTTTGAAACTACGTTTTGAACGGTGGAGATCGGATTTTGAGGTCCGTGGAAGTTTGTACAAATTTTCGATCAAAGCAGTTTTTATTTTCGGAAAATCCTGCGCAGTGTTTTTCAAAATACGATTGTGCATAATATAACCGTTGGATCAACTCGAAAATTTGATATATTATGCTAAACATGTTGAAGTTCAATATTAACGGTGGAGATGTGAATTTGAGTTCGGAAAAAATTTATAATGAATCTCGGATAGGGCTGATCCTGTTTCCCAAAAACTCTTTGTCTAGTTTCTTTTAAAAATTAAATTATGCGCAGTCTAACCGATTGGATGAAGTTGAATTTTGAATATAATATGTACGATATATAGTGGTTAAATATGAATAGTGGTGGAGATCAGCTTTTGAAGATTTGTGAACACGAATAAAGGTTGTGATGCTTGCGTTTTATTTATTGATCATATACTAACGGACTGAGTAAGGTCTATTCGTTGAGTTTGTAATAATGTTGGTTTTTGAGGATTACTTTATGTGTTGCTTGGACCTTAACCCGGGAATGGTAAGCGCAAACAAAAGCGATGAGGTCGCGTGTTCAAATATTCAAGATCGATTTACTTTGTTGCTCGAAGTCTAAGACGATGAGGTTGCGTATCAACCGAACAAAAAAAGAAATTGAGATAAGTATTTATTTTCTTTGAAAACGAAAAGTATGCAAATCGGGGTCATATATGCCGATCTTGGGTAACGATTGCGATGATGGACGTATTTTTTTTATACATGTTAGTCTGTTTGCTTGATTGTGTGGGTTCGATCGTATGCGTGTGACATTCAAGTTCTTTGGTGTCATGCAATTAATTATGCGTTTGGATGAGGTTTAAAATTTATAATGAGTAGGATTATTATGCGTGGAGCTTTTAATGGGTTTGAGTGCTTGGATATATTTGGATTAATGTGCTACTAATGTTTTTGTTGAAAGTGGAAGATGGTTAATTTATGTGTTTTCTATAAAAGGTGACTACGAGTGTCGTGATTGTTTAATTCATGAAAGGAGAAATTCGAATTTTAATTCATCTATAATACTTTGGAACCTCGTGTTGTGTTAATTGTGAATTATATGTGACAATTCCTACGGGTCAATGGAGTGATAATCATATATGAAGTTAGATAGTTTGGTCTTGGAATTCTTTTACGAGTTTGATAGAATTGATGGTGGGTGTTAATCATGTGTGGAGAATACTAATTGGATTTTTATGAGGTTTTATGTTGTGGGATATGCATGTGGTTTAACACTTGGATGAGGAGTACTTATTTGATTTTATATGATTATGAGGATATGCTTATATGTTTAGAGATAAGCAATATGAGTTTTGACCAAAGATGAGGTGTTTATCAACTCCCAAGGCACTTGAATGAGTAGAATCATGAAACACACTAAGAATTGCTTATTCTTGCACATTCCCGTATGAAAATACTGCACTGCCACACTTCAGTAAAATGGTCATAATTCATTGTCGGATTATCCATTTTTAGATCCAATATTTTCATTGGAAACTAGACTCGTAGGGCTTTTCGGTGGTATAAAGTTTGTTCTCTAATTCATTACCGATTAAGGCAGTTTAATCTTTAAAGTTGGTATATGTGTGCTGGAAATTCTTGTATGGCATGATGGTGATATGATATTTGTGGTTGTGGGAAATGGGGATTTTTGGTTTGAAAGATGTTTGATTAAAATGTTATTGGTGCGAGTAAGGTTGTGATATTCGGATGATATTTTCTATGATTATGCTAACGAATCTGAGTGCAGGGCYTGTTTAGGTCGTAYTAACTTAAGGTTAATTTGTGGGTTGCCCGACATGTAATTCGGAGATGGGTAACCCAATGCGAAGAGGTAGCCGATGTTTAAGGCCATGTACCAGGTCGCACATCTAAACATTGACAAAAAGGTGATCGGGGAATTATGCCACCTAAAAACAAAAAGGTCGYGCAGTTGGATATTCGAGGAGAGGTGAATTTCTCTATGGCATCAATACGAATATGTATCGGGTACGCYTTTTGAAATCTCATRAAAGGGACRGTTTCYAATTTTATGCCCTGTTTATTTTTATGTGGTTGAGCATGGGGGGAATAATTGATTTATACGATTTAAATGGATTATRGTATCTTGGCGAGCTAACGAAATTGTTATGGTTATAAGGTGATGTTGAAGTAATAATTAAAGGTTTATGGATTGAGGGTTTTATGATCTGAGTTATGGAAATACGTATAATTAACATGTTAAG